>CM039591.1:40456147-40556498 GCA_022457205.1 Saccharum spontaneum | reverse complement strand
ATAATACTATTGAATCAGCCGAAATCTGCCGACTTTCCTACCTGCCGAACCAGCCCTAAGGCTTATGTAGAGCTCATTAGTAAGTTTATGAAAAAGCATACTTGCAATACATATATATTATAAAGTCAAACCTCGGATCCAAAGAGAGTTAAGTCATACAATCAAATCAAGATGTGCATGTGTGTGGAGTGATGGATATATATATATATGATGGCTATCCTAATTCTACTATGCTCCTTGAAAACATATCTGTCATTTTAAACTTAGAAACATTTTGCTAGAAAACATGGGCCATCTTATTCATCCTTTTCTTTTTTCCTCTCTTTTTTTAGGCGGACATCAAAGTACCCATTGTTTTTAATCTATTTTTTCAATTCTTTCTTCTTCTTTTTTTGAATAACTTTTGCATAGCCCATGCCTCCTTTTGCAAAAGAAAATATTTGAGAGATAGCACAAGAATTTGGAGGCATTTATTTGGTGGAAACCTATATGGAATATTTTCAGTGTTTTCTCCCAGTGTAGGAGTAAAACATTTTGAATGAATCTGGAATGCATGTTTTGTGCCTAACCCCTAGTGTGGGAGTAGTGCATATGCGGGTGGTGTGTACATGATCTTGATTTTAAGAGTATGACAAATCTCCCATAAGACATCAACAAAGCTTGACCAAACTCAATACAAAATAAGTAGCATATAAATGGAAGTTTTTCCTTGCCTAGATAAACATATTTGGCTCTGGTGGGAATTCAAGTTTTGTCACACAGAATCTCATAATGTGGATTTTCAAGTTTTTCAAAAGAAATCTCCAGAATTCAAGTATCACTTAGAACAAGATAAATAGCAGCTCAGACCTTCTCATATCATATCCATCAATTACCTAGACTTAGATCAAGCATATGCTACCCACGAGTTTCAAGTTCATAGCAAATTCTCATGTCCAATCAATTTCATCCAAAACTCAGAAGAATTCAAAGCTGAATACTAGCTACTTGAAAGGAATTATAACATAGCAACTATGCATCATTTCCATCATGAGAGATTATCTTCAAGTTTTGGTTATTTATTCTATTCTTAAAAACAAGATGAGAAACTAAAGCACACCTTAAGCAAACTTAAGCAAATTAAAGGCAACTATATTACACACTCTCTTTTTGGTTTTTTTAGCATGCAGAAATTCAAACTAAAAGATAGACACATATTAACGTAAAGATAATAGAAAAAATTTATTTTGTTTTTCTGATTATGCTTTTTTTAAAATAGAAAATAAAATACTAGAAAGAAAAACTTACCTCAGGTACAACATCCACCAGCTGAGCTATTTGTGATTCTATCATTTTATTAAAGCTATGCTGGTTCTTAATGGCAGAAGCAAAGCTATCCATTTTAGTATTTATGTTCTCTAGAATTTTATCATTGGTAGCTACCTTTCTAGATAATCCCTCCATAAGTTTGAATTGGCCAGCAATTAATTCTCTCAAGGGTGGTTGATTGAAGTTATTGAAATTATTACCTTGATAGTTACCTTGGTAGTTTGGCCTCTGTTGCTGGTTCCATCCTTGATTCTGTTGAGGACGATAGTTGTTGTTGACAATGTTCACATCCTCATGGGTTCTAGGATAGTTGTTTCCTGAATGCCCAGTGTTGCCACATTCTTCACATGTCATGCGAGAATCATGAATGTGCATGACTTCTTGCTTTTTAGTAGCTCGGTCCTCGTGCTTCTTCATTAGCAGGTCCATCTTGGTAGACAACATGTCTACCTCCTTGAGTTGATGTATACCTTCACCTCTCTTGTGGGTCTGAACTCATTCTTCATTCTAGCCTTGGTTGGAGGCCATCTTCTCCACGAGAGCTGTTGCAGCTAGGATTGTGAGTGACAGAAAAGCACTTCCAGCAATAGCATCCATCGTCTCACGGGTACTGTTGGTCAACCCATGGTAGAAGGTCTGCATGAGTAGCCAATTCTCCGTCCCATGATGAGGGCATTCTACTATGTAGTCTTGAAAGCGTTCCCATGCCTCGGGGACAGATTCATCATGTTGCTGTTGGAAGCTTAAAATTCTCCCACGCTCGGTCTTGTCTATGGGAAAGAACTTTGTGAGGAAGGCGGTGGAGCAATTATCCCATGTAGTATTTCTATCTTTGTTGGCATAGAACCATTGCTTCGCTTCCCTAAGAATGAGAATGGAAAGAGGCGAAGTAGTATGACGTCTCTGGTCACTCCTTTGATGGTGGAAGTGCTACAGATCTCCAAGAAGTGTTGGAGATGAGCATTCGCATCTTCATGTGCCTTTCCACAAAATAGGTTTTCTTGCACCATGTTGATGAGAGCTGGCTTGAGCTCAAATCCATTGTCTCCGACATTGACTGCCGATCTAGTACGGATGTTGGCCGTAGTTGGAGCAGAGAATTTGCGGAGTCTTGTCAGCCATAACTTTAAAAATAGTTGATAAGCGTTGCCTTATCTAGTTGTCTTCTGACTCTAAAGCTAAAACTTTCTTGAGTTTGGCTCTTATTCTCTTGATTAATGCTTCTGGATCTTCAATGTAGTTTGTCGGAAGGACAAAATCGGTCATATATTACCCTACATAAGATACACAAGTAGACAAAATAAGGGTAAGGCCATTTGAGTAGAGGTCAATGGTTATCTTGATCACATCAATAAGTATAAGTTTATCAATACTTCCTTTGCCTAGCTACCTTTCCCGACAATGGCGCCAGAAATGCTTGTTGGTATTTATTAACTTGTCACTTGTTTTAAGTAGCCACCTATTATATGCCTACATCTCTTAGCATTACTTGTACCAGGTTGTCATCCCAAATGATGGTGCTAGAGAGGCTTGTTAGTTTTACCTTGGATCACTACAAGAGTAATACTAAGTAGTTCCTTATCATTTTATGTGACTAGAAAGAATATTAAGATATGAATGAAAAGATGTACAAGCGCATAAATAATTATACCATTGTAGCACTTCATCCGAGAGTATTCCAGGTATCATTATTTATATTATTACCACAGGGAAGGTCTAGCATGGACATGTATTGATAACTAATACTAATGATGGAGAAGTAAACCATAACCTATGTCTACTCATAACTAGGGTAAGTCATTAGATAAGATATGTATATGTGTTAAGTATTGATTAATGATAATGATAAATCACTTAGAGCACTCCTATCTATGGCATTAGCATGGTCAAGTAGAATATTAGAGGAATAATTCCTAAGTCATTCTTAATTACAAGTCAAAGCATACATTGATTAGTGCAATTACACCTAGTAGTCATGGCTAAGATCATCTTCATATCTACACATAAGGGATATTACTAAGGAAGATTAAGAACAGAGCTTGCTCTTCCTTCGTAACCGCATCCTACGTGCTACCTATATTCGGGGAGTGGACTACAAAGGACTCAACGGGGGTGTCACATTCACGATCTACCACATGACTCGGAATATAGGGTGTATCCGTAGGTAAACACCATATAAGCACCATGCTTACACAATGTCGATCATTCACCAATGGTACATTAGAGTGTGTGCTATACGAACTTATGTATGAATATGACGACAAACTAGCTATACTAAGTATATAATCAAAGTAGACGATGAACATTATTATGAAGAACATAAATAAGATGAATACTAATGTTGTCATAAAAACTGTGGCAAGCATATAAAAGTAATGGAGATACAAAAGAGAGGGGGTACAAAGATTATACCAAACCACGCTCTTGACAAGATCAGGAATCCAAGCAAAGCATGCTTGCCTCCCTCTAGACCTAGCCTAACTAGCTATGCCCTATAATATGGTGGAGGTCTAAGCATGATTAGAGTTTCTGTCTTCTCAAATGACTTATTGCCTCAGGAGGGGTGGCAGGGGCTGGTATATATAGGCCAGAGTGTCCATTGTGAGCCCTTGGATCAAACTGACTTAAAGGATGGCGTAGATGCAACCTAGGAGGCGGTGGAGAACTGACATTGTGACGCAGAGGCTAACAGGTGGGCCGAGGGACCGGGCGGCCTGCAGGTGGGGCCGGCCGACCCCACCTGGCGGCGTCTTGACTCCCGCTTCATTGTGGTGTCCTCTAGAACCTTCTAGTGTCTGTTTCATGGTGGATAAGCATGATTAATTCTGACATCTAGATCCACCTTGACAGTTTTCTAGATATACCATGCAGAAAATACAGATTCACCAAAACTCATAGAATTTGTTAGTTTAAACCCCTAGACCTTTGTGAATATCGTTCGTTCGATTCCAACGGTCAAAACCGGTCAGCATTCGAGTCAACAGTCAACCTGACGCACTGCTCCGTTTCACCTGACGCAGAACAACGTGGAGTCTGGTCATTTCCACTAAGGTTCCTCAGCGTGAAAAACCTGACCGGACGCGTCAGGTCAACGTTGACCTGACGCACCCCAGCGTTCGGTCGTCTCTCTTCTTCTCTATGCACGCGAGCCAAGATGACATCAGCGTGCGTCAGCGGCCATTGGATGTGGGCCCTGTGCATTAGATCCACAACATCCACGCACCACCAACAAGTGACCTGACGTGCCGGTCAAGCCAGGGCAGCGTCCGGTCAAACATTTTTATGCCCTTATACATGTTTTATTGACGGTTTATAATGGTTGTTAACTACCGTCAACATAGATGTATAGAATTCAGTTACTAGTTTGTGCACATCCTGTTGTATCCATGATCACGCTGACTTGTAGAAGGCAGCATTGAGACCATCAGGACCAGGGGCGGCGCTGCTTCTCATCTGCTTGACAATGTCACGGAGTTCATTCATATTTGGTATAGAATTGTTGTACCTGCCATCAGCCGGTGAAGGTGGGGTTCCTAGCAGTGTAGGTGCAGGCTGCGACAGAGCATGGGACTGAGCATGTTGGCTACCAATAGGAGGAGGGATAGGCGATTGATAAGGAGAGGAAAGGGTGAGGTGAGGAGGCATAGGCTGGTGAGAGTGCTAATTCTAGGAGGTGAAGATGGACTAGAAGTATTGAACAAGAGTGGAAACAAGCTAGTCAGGGGTAGTGGATTGAGAGCCATCCAGATTGATAAGATGGGTGATACAGTTTTTTCTATTCCTTTTAATAATGGAGTGGTGGAAGAAAGTGGTGTTGCGGTCACCATGGATGGCCCAATTCTTTTTAGCTCTCTAGAGGTGATAAATTTCCCCCTTTTGGCAAGGAGGTCATGATGCTGTTGGGTGAGATCAAGTTGAACCGTGTAATCTTGCTAGTTAGGTGGCTTAGCTGGGTACTATCGCAGATTCATCGAGAACTTCTCAAAGATAGCCAAGCCCATGACCAACTTGCTGAAGAAGACTAATGAGTTTGAATGGACGCCCGAGTGCGAGCACAGCTTCCAGACTCTAAAATAGAAGCATACCACAACACCTGTTCTTGCCTTGCCCGATATCCAGAAAGAGTTTGTGGTCTATTGTGATGCATCCAGACAGGGACTTGGCTGTGTTCTAATACAAAGTGGAAGAGTCATTGCCTATGCGTCCCGACAGTTGAAGGACCATGAGCAACGCTACCCGACTCACGATCTTGAGCTTGCCGCTGTTGTGCATGCCCTAAAGATCTAGAGGCACTACTTGATCGGAAATAGGTGTGATATCTATACCGATCACAAGAGCCTGAAGTACTTCTTCACTCAAGAAGATCTGAACATGAGATAGTGCCAATGGCTAGAGCTTATAAAGGATTATGACCTGGAGAGTCACTATCATCCGGGAAAGGCTAATGTAGTCGCTGATGCCTTGAGCCGAAAGAGCAATTGCCACAATCTGTCCATGGAAGCTGTACCACCTGAGTTGTGTTAGGAAATGGGTGAACTTTGTCTTGAGATCCTACCAAAGGGTATGTTGAATGAGCTTCAAGTGCAATACAACCTCAAGGATCGGATCCACAATGCTCAACTAGAGTGTCCAGAAATTTGGGAGATCCGAGAACTCATGAAGAAGGGCAAGTGCCCCGAGTTCAGGGAAGATGTGCAAGGAGTGTACTGGTACAAGGATAGAATCTATGTACCATCTAATTCTGCTTTGCGGCAAGAAATCTTGGAAGAAGGCCATGACTCTAAGTATTGTATCCACCCAAGAAGCACCAAAATATATGCTGATCTAAAGAAACAGTTCTGGTGGAGGAACATGAAGGCAGATATCGCCGGACATGTCACGTGATGTGATATTTGTAATAGGATCAAGGCCGAACATCAAAGACCGGCCGGGTTGCTTGACCCCTTGGACGTCCCGATGTGGAAATGGGAGAGCATATCCATGGACTTTATAGTGGGTCTACCTCGAACCCCTAAAGGCCATGACTCGATTTGGGTGATTGTTGACCGACTGACCAAGGTAGCTCACCTCATAGCTGTGAGAAATGATTACAGAGTCGAGAAGCTAGCAGATCTGTACATCGAGCACATTCTCAGACTCCACGGAGCCCCCACTAGCATAGTGTCTAATCGTGGTACGCAATACGTGTCCAAGTTCTAGAAGAGTCTCCACGAGGCCATAGGGACTCGACTTGATTACATCACCGCATACCACCCACAGACAGATGGTCAGACAGAGAGGGTTAATCAGATTTTGGAGGATATGCTTCGAGCATGTGTCTTGAAGTATGGGTCTGATTGGGAGAAAAGTTTGTCCCACGCAGAGTTTTCGTACAACAACAGTTACCAGGCTAGTCTCAAGATGTCACCGTTTGAGGCATTGTATGGCAGGAAGTGTAGAACCCCTCTGATGTGGTCAGAAGTAGGAGAGAGATCATTCTTTGGCCCCGCAAAGATCAAAGATGTCGAAGGAGTCACACAAGTGCGAGAAAACCTAAGGATTGACCAAAGCCGACATAAGAGTTACGTAGATAACCGTCGGAGAGACCTTGAGTTTCAGGTCGGGGACTATGTCTATCTCAAAGTTTCCCCACTCCGAGGCACCATCAGATTTCATGTGAAGGGAAAGTTGGCACCTAGGTACGTGGGACCTTACAGGATTTGTCAGAGGATTGGCAAGTTAGCATACAAGGTAGAGTTGCCTGAGGAGTTAACAAGAGTACACCCAGTGTTTCACATGTCATAGCTACGCAAGTGCTTGCAGTTGCCAGAGCAAGAGGTACACACAGATGCACTGGATATCCAGGACACCCTAGAGTACAAGGAGCACCAGATCCGGATACTAGACAGAGATGAGAAGGAGACTAGAAGCACCGTGATACCCATGTGCAAGGTTCAGTGGAGCAACCACACAAAACGGGAAGCCACATGGGAGAAAGAGTCCAAACTCCGGATGCTTTACCCCTACCTCTTCGAAAGGTATGTCACACCTTAAATCTCGGGACGAGATTCCAGTGAGGGGGAGGACTGTAACAACCCAAAAATTTTCCCTAACTCAAAAATCACAACTACAAATTTTTTTTCTAAATAACCTATGTTTGGTGAGGCATCATGTAGGAAACCTAACCTAGTTGCACAAGTAGCACCTAAATTAGTTAATTGCATCCTTGCATTTAAATAAATTATGCTTGAGTTGGATTTTATGTTCTTTGTATTGATTTAAAAGCAACAACTTTTTATTTAATTGACTTCATAATTAAATAAATGTTGAAAAGTGACTTTGTTAATTAGTTGAAAACCATAAGGTATATCAAGTAGAACCCTTTTGAGTTGAACAAGACGTGGCAATATGTTTTCTCACATATAAATGCTTGGCGTAATTCAAATAGAAAAAATATAAAATAGAAACACTTTTCCAATTAAACAGCAAAGGAGAGCCGCTTCTGGCCCATTGCCCGAGCCAGCCCACGCACCCGAGCCGGCCTGTCTCCGCCTGCAGCCATGCCTGCGAGCCGCATAGCCAGCCGCCCTACCCAACCCAAGCCGGCCCAGCCTTGTGCAGCTGCCCCGCTTAGCCGCCATCGCCCAACCGGCCGCAATCGGCCCGGGCCATCAAGGTGTCACAACGCGACCCGCCGCGCTCTCCCTTGCGTCACTGACCAACGGGCCCCACGGCTCATCCCCTTCCTCCCGCTCATCCGGTTCCTCTGCTTCGCCCAAACAGAAATCAGAGGAGGGAGTAGGGACACACAACGCGCGAGGGGAGATTCCCTTTGCCCCCTCTGCCAGCCATGCTCGCCAAGCCACAACCCTGGTCCCGCATGCCAGTCGGTTGTGCTCGCTAAGCACGCACCGCGCGCGTGAAGCCGATGCCGCCATGGCCGCGAAATCGGTTGACACCGCCTGACACCACCCGTACACGCCTCAACCGCTTGGGATTCCGATTCATGAGCCCAACGCATATGACACCAATCCCTTTTCCTCCAACTCTTAACCCAAGGGTTCGGATTGCCCTTCCGTGACCCTTCTCACCATCATCACCGTTCGCCCGCCATGAACGAGCTCGGACTATAAAGTCCTGAGCCGAACTCTAGCCTCTCCCATCCTCCACACGCCGCTGCCTTGGTGGCTTCATCACACGGCACCGTCCTAGAGAGGAGGAAGGGAAGAAGGGAAGAGAGGCAAAGGAGGAGCCACAAGGAGGAACTAGGACCGCGGGGGCACTATACGAGCTCGTCAGAGACAAAGGCGATGCCGGAACCCCTCTTCTCCACCACCGGTCTGCACTGCACGGCTTCATGGCTACACGGCATCAACTCGCCCTGCACCGGTATCCTTTTTCCATCACCACCTACGGTGAGCTCACCACCTCACCTCGCTCGCCGCCAGTTGTGCTTAACATGGAACCGCCTCGTCTGTCAGTACTGTGGATCATCTAGGCAAAATCCGCGACCCTCATGCTTTGATCACACGCTTACGCACACATGGTGCGCACACTCATTGGCCTGGCCGAGCCATAGGGGCTCGGAATTGGCCGCGGCACGCCGATGCACAGTGCGTAGTCGCCATGGTCAGATCAAGCCATGGTGAAGTCTCACTCTTGATATGCTAGGCAATAGAGGAAGGAAGAAGAGGCGCACAAGGTCATGTACATGTTCACACTCACGTACCAGAACCAAGCACCGCGGTACTGAGCGCCAGGAGTGCGGGAACACGCCACCGCGAGCACGTCCAGAGCACGCTCGCCATGGCCAGCGCACGGCCATGGCGAGGTCGTTCCTTCCGAATCAAGCCAGTAGAGAAGAAGGGGAGGAGCTAGATCGTTTTGCCTTGGGAAGGGACGCGTTGTGCGCGGCAAGGAGGGGGAAGAGAGCCACCGAGGGAGCCGCTCGCGACCGCCATGCCGACGGCGGCGTGCTCGGGAGCGTAGTTGAGAAGCAGGGGAGGGAGAGGTGCTGCTGCCACGCTAGTCCATGCAGCTGGTGCACCCTGGACCAAGAGAGGGAGAAAGCAGGTGAACTCGGTCCACCACGGATCGAGTCTGCAGTTCACAGTCCCGCACTCACATGTCCACCGTGAGCCACACCCCGTGGATGTGAGCCTGATCCAAAACCCAGGAGGCGACGTGGCAGCACCAGCGCTTGCTACGTGGCGGGCCCAGCCTAGCCCAGTCCGGCCCAAATTCGGCCCAGCCCAGGCCCAACCGAGCCCGGTCGCAGCCCGATCAACGTTGACCGTTGACCGGTCAACGCTGACCGTTGACCTGGACCCACATGTCAGTGACTCACTCTGTTCCAGCCAATCAGAGCTTGACATGTGTCACTGCTGGAATTTCCTTTTCTTTTTCTTTTCCAAAAAAATCATTTAATCTTTAGAAATTCATAACTAATTCATTTTAACTTAGAAAAATACCAAACCAGTTTCTAAATTTTTCTAAAAATGAGCTCTACATCTTAGGCTTGTGTTTGAGTGCATTTGGATCTTTTGAATTTCTGTTGCTTCTTTGTGCACCTCTGTAGGAGTCGTTAATGCGACTCTACGTTACGTTTAACAGAGCCGGAGGAATTGACGACTGAGGAGTACGACCTTGACTACGGCAAGGACTTGGGTGATGACCTGCCAGGTGCCATGCCCCACTCACTTCCATAGAACCTATTACGCATACAAATATAGAATTTCTAGTGCTTTACTTTTTATGCAATAATATGATGATAGGTTGCATGGTAGATGCTTTACTTTGAGCCCTTTTTCTTGTTGCAACCTTACTCCTGCTCACCCTACTATTAGGCTAGATGCTCACATGTTATATATTACTGCTTTTACTCTTACTCGCATTATATCTGTGATGTGATGCCGAAGAGTGAGAGGCGTATATGTATAAGGCACGTAGTGCTGAGAACTTGGTAAACCTGATAAAAGAACTAGGGAGATCTTGGCGTGTGTCATGCGTGAGTGGTGAGGGTTGAGTCGATCGGACAGGATCCTACGACGAGTCTTTGGGGCAAGTCTTGCTGGAGGGGTGCGACCTGAGCATCCCTCACGAGAGTTACCTGTGGCGGGTATGTTGTGAGGTGAACTGGGGTGTTGGTTATCCCTGGTGGGGGTGCTGTCGTGGCACGAGGGAGTTGGTGATCCCCTCTTGAGAAGATATCCTGTCCAGTCCCCCTAAGGACTGGTATGTCTTGAGAACTGGAACCATGGGACTTTCGTACACACCACTCACTCCCGATGGGCGGGGGATGATTACCCGACCGACTAGGGCGGTACCACTACTACTAGGTTGGAAGGTGATAGTGTAGGGAGGTACGGGCATGGGGACCCACACCCTCCTAAGACAGTGTAGTGACCTTGGGGGCCCGGTACTACGTCTCATAGTTTCAGCGTTTCGGTGGACACCGGGGTGACTCAGGGCTGAGTGGTAGGGTGGTACCGTACCAGTTGGGAGGCAGTCGGAATCAGCCTAGACGAGCCGGATTGTCGAGGATGGCGATCTTGTGGTTTATCAAGTGTACACGCTCTGTAGAGTTGATCGATCTATACGTATAGCCGCATCCGCGGATATGGACATTCCCATGACCTACGCTTCACTTGATTAGAGAGAGGAGTCCTTTCTACCTTTCCCCTGAGTTTCGTGTTGGATCCCGGCTTTGGCCGTTGAGGCGAGATATGAGCGGGAGTCGATCTCATCGCCTAGAGAGTGAGATGAGACGTGATGTGTATGATGGGTTTGGGGAAAAACGTGTGAATAAGATGGGTTAAAATTTGATGAACATCTTATTATTAAAATATTAACTACTTGCATAGAAAACCCACAGCCTAAATAGGTATCTTTCTACTTTCCTCAATGCATTCCACTTTCCACAAAGCAATGCAAGCATAGGGTGGGCGATGTGTGGCCAGTACCAAGTGTACTGATAGATTTTTTTGACAGGTTCTGAGCTCGAGTATGACTACAAGGGCGATAATTGGGAGGACTATAGGATCTGTTCTACGCTCGAGCTGGTTCTAGGAGATCGTTTTTCCTCTGCTATCTTCGTCAGATGCTGTTCTGGATGCTATGTGTGAGTGTGTTCCGCCCTGCGTGGCGAAGAGAATAATTTATGTAAAACTCTCTATTGTACTTTGATATTCGTGTATGACTTTGTGTATCACTGAGATTTGGGTAAATTGATGGATTGTTTCGTCATTTTACACTTCGTTTATGTGGATTTTCCTTCGTGGAAATCAAGGACGTTTCAGCGGTGGTGGGATCGAAGCAGAACAACGGATCGGGGCGCGACACGGAAGGAAGAGGTGGGTGCGGGGCAGGTGACGACCGACTAGGAAAAAAAATCGATTGAAGCCAAAAAACGAAGGAGCAGGTGACGATCAGTGGTTGAAGAGGACGAGGGAATAATGAGATTACCGGATCGAGTTGGATTGAGTCTAGAGATTAGGGACTGAAGCAAGAGAAAAAAAGGGAAAAAGGAGAAAAACAATATACGCCTCTCAGCTCTCCGTTAGAGGCGAGGAAGGTTAGAGCGTGTTAAGTTCAGGGGCTATAAAGTTTTCGGGTAACGTAGCACATGTGTAACTATAACAATTAGTGTCTAATCATGGACTAATTAGGTTTAAAAGATTTGTCTCATAAAATATATGCAAACTGTGCAATTAGTTATTTTTTTATCTATATTTAATGCTACATACATGTCTATAAACATTCAATGAGATAAAGTGTAAAGTTTTTGGGTGGAAACTAAATAGCCGTTAGAGTAACCTACCCGTCTATTGCAGCTTGGATTTTACTCGGGGTGTGTTCACTTTCCATACAAACCTAAAATATTTCCTCTTCCACCCATCACATCGAATCTTTGACGTATGCATGGAGCATTAAATGTAGGTAAAAAGATAACTAATTGCATAGTTTGTCTGTAAATGTCGAGACGAATCTTTTGAGCCTAATTAGTCCATAGTTGGACAAATTTTGCCAAATAAAAACAAAAAGTGCTACAGTAACTTTTTATCCACTTTTCACAAACTTAACACACCCTCGACTACTTGTGCTAAAGAGCGCAGACTGCTCCACTACTAGCTACTAGTATTGTAAAAAGCTGCACCGGCTGCTGGTGCTGAGCACAGACTGCACGGCTGCTGGTGCTCATTAAGGGGGCGTTTAGTTCCCATGCAAACCCAAATATTTCTTATTCCACCCATCACATCAAATCTTTAAACACATGTATTAAATATTAAATATAGGTAAAAAAATAATTAATTACATAGTTTGTCTGTAAAGGTCGAGACGAATCTTTTGAACCTAGTTAGTACATGATTAAACAAATTTTATCAAATAACAACGAAATGTGCTACAGTAACTTTTCAACCACTTTTCCCCCATCTAAACACACCCTAAAATTTTGGTCAAGACAAGTCACTCTCGCCTTAATAATGGCGCTCAGGCATTTTAGCCGGCTAGCCTTGAGACGCACACACTGTTCGGTCAAACTGGACCCACGTTTAGTTTTCGGATTCAGCGTTCCGAGTCGGAAATGTGACTACTAAATGCGCACTGTAGCATTTTGTTTGTATTTGGTAAAAATTATCTAAACTCTGACTAATTAGGCTCAAAATGTTTGTCTCGTAAAGTACAACAAAATTGTGTAATTAGTTTTTAATTTTATCTATATTTAGTACTCTATACATGTGCCGACATTTTGATATGATAGAAATCTTTTTTATAGTAAAATTTAGGAGGAGAATTTAGGAACTATACAAGGGCTGGCTCGCAGGAGCTGCATGCGGCCGGGCCTATGGGCGCCGCCAAGCTGATGTCCAGATGTGTCCGATGTGGCGGGGAGAAAATAGAAGTCGCTAGCGACTAGTATAAAGTGGTGTTTAGTTTCTACCTAAAAACTTACTACCTTATCGTATTGAATGTTTGAAGATATGTATGAAGTATTAAATATAGATAAAAAATAATTAATTATATAGTTTGTACTCCCTTCATGTTAGTAAAAGAAGTCGTTTTGGACAATGATACGGTCTCCAAAGCATAACTTTGACTTTATTTTTTTATAAAAATATTTATTCAAAAGTGATATATGTATACTTTTATGAAAGTATATATCAAGACAAATCTATTCTATTGTTTTCATATTTCCAAACTCAACAATTTAAAAGTTATTCATGATTTATATTTCTAATGTTTGACCTAAACCTTGTCCAAAACGACTTCTTTTGCCAACGTGGAGGGAGTATATATTTTACGAGATGAATCTTTTAATACTAATTAGTCCATAATTGAACACTAATTATTATAAGTACACATATATTATACCTAGAAAACTTTACTGCCACTCAACTAAACAGGCCCCGCAGTAGTCTCACACGTCTACCGATGGAAGCTGTGTCTGTGCTTCTCACGCGCTTCCACCACATGCAAACCTGAGTTATTTTTTTATTTTATCTGAGTGCCACGTGAGCTGATGATTTAAGGCCTTATTTAGATTGAAGAAGTTAGAAAAATTTATAACTATATCATTTTGTTTGTATTTGATAATTAGTGTCTAATTATAGACTAACTAGGCTCAAAAGATTTGTTTCGTGATTTATAATTAATTTATATAATTAGTTATTTTTTACCTATATTTAATGTTATATGCATGCGTCCAAAGATTAATATAATAGAGAGAATAAAAAAAATTCTAACTTTTTAAGGTGACTAAACCAGCAGGCCTAAGCCACCGCTGCGGACGCCGGACACGTGGGCACAGGCGCGGCAGTCGGGCTTGCGTACGGACGGACAGTGCTTGCGCATGGAAAGCCACGTTGAAAATTGCTGCTGCTGTATGCCGGCAGCGGAATAGTGGCGCATGCCGGCAGCTGGACAGTAGGGTATGCAAGGCCTTGTTTAGATGTCTTATTTAGGGTGTGTTTAGTTGAGAAAAATTGGTTGAAAAGTTATTGTATCATTTTCGTTGTTATTTGGTAAAATTTATTCAACCATGGATTAATTAGACTCAAAAGATTCGTCTCGAACTTTACAGACAAACTATGCAATTAGTTATTTTTTTATCTACATTTAACGCTCCATGTATATGTTCAAAGATTCGATGTGATGAGTGGAAGAGAAAATATTTTGGGTTCCTATGCCAAGTGAACACAGCCTTAGGGCATTTTGAATTTACTATGCTGCACTGTGTAGCACTGTAGTAATTGTTTTTATTTGGTAATAATTGTCCAAATATTAATTAATTAGATTTAAAATGTTCGTCTCGCAAAGTACAACAAAACTGTACAATTAGTTTTTGATTTTATCTATATTTAGTACTACATACATGTGTCAGTATTTTAATTTAATGGAAAATCTTCTTTTGTATAGTGAAATTTAAAAGTGAATTTAGGCATCTCTACAAGGCCCAAGCAGGCCTGCAGTGAGCAGCGCGCCCAAGGCGTTCCTGTGCGGCACAGCATGCGGCAGCAGGCTGCAGGCCAGCAGCAGCGTGCGGGCAAGGAGGCATTTGGAGTGCATGCGTGCGTGTGTTGTGTGCGTGCGTTTTTGTTTTTCATTCTTTTTTTACCAAATATGTACAAAACCCTTAGTATCTATAAATATATGTTCCTAAAACCCTTGTAACTACAAAACGCACCAAACCAAGATAGGCCGCGTTCACTTGCAACAGTATCCCAAAATATTTCCTCTTCCACCCATCACATCAAATCTTTAAACGCATGCATGAAACATTAAATGTAGGTAAAAAATAAAACTAATTGCATAGTTTGTCTGTAAAGTTCGAGACGAATCTTTTGAGTCTAATTAATTCATGGTTGGACAAATTTTACCAAATAACAACGAAAAGTGCTACAGTAACTTTTCACCCCAACTTTTTCATCTAAACACACCCATAATGGTATGAGCAGGCTGACACGCTTATAAATACTGTATACGTCGCAAGCATTCGAAAAACGAACAAACAAGCAAGCGATTAGAAAAAAAAATTTGCACAGAAAAACCAATTGCTTTTGTTTAAATTAGGTTCATGCAAAGCACTTAAGCAACACAGTTTCATTAACATCATGTTAAGTAATTAGGCAATTTTCAGATTAAAACCAGAATATAAATCATGTAAAACAGATGAACTAGATCAAGCATGTATAGCATACTAGCATGACAGATCAGCATATTAGATAGTATGAATGACAAGATTAGATCACGAGGATTATATCTACCGACTGTAGTTGTAGTCGTTGGTGATGCAAATGGTGGTGATGATGGAACGAGGTCGACGTCGACGTCATTGATGTTGAAGTCATCATCGAAGTCGTCAATGAGAGGTGAAGGGAGAGCTCGAAGCAGTTGATGACGAATACGCCGGGACGTAGCGCCACCTGACTTAGATGGAAGATGACCCGTTGTGAAAGTTGGGAGCAGTCGCGCGGATAGCGCTTCCCAAAAACCTTATTCGCCTTCTCCCGGTGCAGGATCGCAAAGACGAGGGTTCTGGAGACTTGCTCGTCCGGTCGCTGGTGCACGCAAGTAATCGGACTGGAGTAGCTACGGCGGCAGCGCAACAACGAGAATAGGCAAAAACTCTAGCTCAATTAGATTTGTTTTGGCGTGGCCGGTAGGTTGCTTATATAATCCTATCGAAACGACCTCATGTCATGATCACGATCTAAGTCGTTTTAGGACTCTTAATTTATAACCGTTTAGGACTGCAATTTGAAAGCCAAGAAACCAAAATCTAAAACTGCAAAAGGAGACTGCGTTCCCGCAAGGTGAGGATCCGAATTTCGACGAACCATTCACGCAGGTGTCACGCGCCCACGCCCTTCGCCCGGCCCGGCCCAGCGAGGCGAGCGAGCGCGCGTGTGTGGGCTTCTCTTTCTCCTCCTCACACTAGACTTAGGGAAGTGGAGATGACTTCTATATTTAAGTATGACTACCTCCACTTCAACAAGCAAGGTGGTACTAAAGAGTTCCCACACCCCCTCGCTCGCATGAATGGGCCTTTGAGATTAGGAATTTCACAATTGGTTATTGGGCCAAGCCCATATAAATTCCAACAATCTCCCACCATATCTCAAATATCTATTTAGAGATTTGCCTGTTCTCGCTACTGTTTAATATACCAGTGTTTCGGTAGAGACTGTAAAGTTGAACTTCCGTCTAGAACCTCAAGCTACACTCATCCACAACTTGAACAATGGACTATGTCTTGAATTGCAAGTTTTGTGTGAATAAGCTTTACTCAAAGCCAAACTAGTACTTTGCTGCCAGTAGCTTTACTCCGTGGGTGGAGCATATACGTCGTACTCCTTGGTCTCTTCATGAGCTTACTAGAGACCACCCAAGTCTCATAGACTGCGACGTTATACAATCAAACTCATATAGGTATGTTCTTTCAAGAATGCTCTGTAGGATAGCACCTTCGCTTGTTAAAGATAATAGAACATATTAAGACATTAGTCAACCTACCATACAGTGTCTCAATGCTTTGAGAATATTGTATCTTCACATGGAGAGGGTTATAATTATACTCTCCTCAGTTTGCCAATAGTTTGTTTTCCTAGATCCTTAGTCACGGGATCTTCGATCAAAAAGGTTAGGTTACTACTACTGCAAACTCACATGGGTCTCATACCCATCTCCCTTGATGCGATTTCTATCACATTCTATGATAACCCTTTTGTAAAGGGATCTGCCAGGTTTTTGTTTGTTTGTATATAAGTCACAGTTATTACTCCGGAGTTTCTTAACTTCCTGACACACTTCAAACGTCTTTTAACATGTCTTGTTACTTCACATTATCCTTAGCACTATTCACTTTAGTGATCACTGTTTGATTATCACAGTTCATAAGAATAGTCGGTATTGATTTTTCAACCACCAGCAAGTCAGACAAGAGCTCATGCAGCCACTCTGCCTCTGCAGAAACTGTATCTAAAGCAGTAAGTTCTGCTTACATGGTTGATTTAGTCAAAATAGTTTGTTTACAAGACCTCCATAATATTGCGCCACCTCTAAGAGTAAAAATATACCCACTAGTGGCGTAGATTTGATCAATATCTGAAATCCAGTTTGCATCACTATATCCCTCTAGCACAGCTGGGTGTCCAGAATAGTGAATCCTAAAACTCATAGTGTCTTTGAGATAACGCAAGACTCTTTCAAGTGCATGCCAATCATCATCACCCGGGTTGGACATGTACCTACTCAACTTGCACACGGTAAAAGAGATATCTGGTCTGGTTGCGCTAGCTAGATACATGAGTGAACCAATTATCCAAGAATATCTCAATTGATCTCTAGCAATCTTCTTATTCTTTCTCAATGTCACACTAGGATCATAAGGTGTTGGAGAAGGCTTGCTATCCTAAAGCCAAACCGGCTCAAGACCTTCTCAATATAGTGAGATTGTGACAAGGTAATCCCACTATCTTCCTTAATCAACTTAATGTTTAGAATTACATCAGCTTCTCCTAGATCTTTCATGTCAATACTCTTTGACAAAAAAGGCTTGACCTCATTAATAATATCAATGTTTGTTCCAAAGATTATAATATCATCAGCATATAAACATAACATAACAGATTGGCCCCCACCATATCAATAATACACACACCTATCAGCCTTATTAACAACAAAGTCCGCACCAGTTAAAGTAGTGTTAAACTTCTCATGCCATTGTTTCGGTGCTTGTTTCAAGCCATACAAAGACTTCAATAACTTACACACCTTCTGTTCTTCACCTTTTACTACAAACCCATCAGGCCGATTGTTGACGGTCCTTAAGTACCAAATATAGTTATCAAATAAATAAAGAAAAGGATCCAAATGCAACCAACACCTAGACTTAGGGTTTTATCTGACAGAATTCTACGAGTTTTGGTGTTTGTCTGTTTCTGCAGGGGGTTATCAGAAAATACGGAGGAAAGGCCCACATGTCGGGTTTACATAGAGATAATAACATGTTCACCGATTTTCTATCATCTAGAAGACTCCAGAAGCCACGAGATCGAACGGGAGGCCGAACGGGCCCGGAGGCAGGGCGCCCGCCCTGCTCCCTAGGGCGCCCGCCCTGGCCTGAGAGCCAATCAGGCTCCGTCTCGCGGATTATGCTCCACCGACCTAAGGGATCAAGGAAAACCGTGCGATTAATGTCGGTTTGATCCGACGGCCCACGTTCACTTGAGGGGGCTATATAAGCAGGACCCCTGGCCCCTGGAGGAGGCACTCCCTCATTCTCAATTCCTCAAACCCTAATCTCAGGAGGAGAGTCTCTGATCAAGCCCTAGAGCCACCACATCAACTAGATCTCTAGTATAGCATAGCTACATAGGATTAGAACTAGAAGGAGTCAATCTTCGATTGGTTTCCGGATCTGTCAAGAGGATTCTTGGTAATTCCTTTACTGTTCTTCATTGTTCATCTTTGTTCTTCAATATTATGAATACAACTTTGTTCTATTTCAATATATTGATTATGACTATGCTCTACTTGTTATTATTTGCGATTATATTGTTCTTAGTTTATCGTAGTTATACGCTTGGCTTAGTTAGATTGGAATTATATACATGTTTAGGATCGTATAGCGTTTATCCATCGGATCCATGGGTAAATGATAAATATTGTGTAGGCATGGAGCTTAGACCATATTTATCTGCGATTGCACCTTATATGCCGGATCGTGGGGTGGTCCGCGATGGTGACAGCTTCGTTGGTTCTTATATAGTCCCCCTCCCGTGTGTAAGGCAGGCAGAGCAACATTATTACGGGGGAGTGATTGCTATGTTTCTCATCTTCCTTGATAATATCACTATGCATGGGCGTAGTCCTTTCTCGCAATGATTACCAAGTGTACTTGCACTAACTATGATATGCTAGACTTTATAGTTAAGAATAACTTAGGTAATATCCTTGTAGTTCGTCCTAATACCATGCTAATGACTTGCTAGAATATCTGTTAAGGTGCTTATCATTATTATATGTGGCTAGCTGATCAGATTAATTATCTTTGTCACCATTCATACTTTATCTATATTTTATGTGACACTTACCCCTGTATGCAAGAGATAGATGAATGCTCTCACTTATACATGCAATGATTGATACTCATTCCTATATTCCATTCCATAATCAACATTGATGTTAGTAATCCCTTCCCAGTGGTAAAAATATAAATAACGATACCTGGAATACTTCCCGGTTAAAATGCTACATCGGTATTAATCTGTGCGCTTGCAGATCTTATTTATTATTTATTTAGAAGAGCAGTTGCATATTTCAATACCGCGTCTCTCATGTCATGCTGGGGATGACAACTTGGCTTAAGTGGCATGAGGGATATGTTCGGCATTTTTGGCGCCGTTATCAGAATTAGAAAACTAAGTCTACTTTTGGTAATGACGTTAAGAATGCCCAACAAGCATTTTTGGCGCCGTTGCCGGGGAAGGTTGATTTACTAACAAGGAATGAATACGGAATTTGAGTCATCATTCGCATCATTAAGTGATTGAGATCATCAATTCTCCCATACAGATTTACCCCTGTATTTTTCCATTCTTATTGTTTTGCAGGGTGATGTATGAATAGAGGACATCTTCTAGAAAATTTTATTGACAACCCCGAAGCATTAATCAGAAAGGCAAGAGCCAAGCTCAAGAAGTCAACACTTCGACGCAACACTTCATCCAATCCAGAAGACCGCCGAAGTTTCATCCGAAATTTGTCAACAGAGTTCGCAGCCATGGCGAACAAGACGATCCGCGAGTTCTCAGCTCCCACTACGGACAACATCCGCACTGGACCTGCCGCGGCCATCGACAAGAACTTTGAGCTCAAGCCAGGGCTCATCAACATGGTACAAGCCAACCAGTTTTGTGGGAAGCCGCACGAAGATGCAAGTGCTCATCTCCAACACTTCCTAGAGATTTGCAGCACATTCACTTTATTAGATGTTCCCAGAGACGCCATACTACTTCGCCTTTTCCCATTCTCACTATTGGGGAGAGCGAAGCAGTGGTTCTACGCGATGAAGGATAAGAACACTACGTGGGCACTCTGCTCTACGAACTTTCTGGCTAAGTTCTTTCCCATGGGCAAGACCAATGCTCTCCGTGGGAAGATTACAAGTTTTCAGCAACAACATAATGAATCCGTTCCAGAAGCATGGGAGCACTTTCAAGATTACATCCTAGAATGCCCCCATCATGGAATGGAGAGCTGGCTACTTATGCAAACTTTCTATCATGGGCTCATCACTAGTGCTCGTGAGACCATGGATGCTGCAGCTGGAGGCGCATTTCTATCACTCACCATACCACAAGCTACAGCCCTTGTGGAGAAGATGGCGTCCAACCAAGGTTGGAACGAAGGGAGGACTCAAACACGTAAGAAGGGTGGAGGTATGCACCAGCTCAAGGAGGTAGACATGCTGTCTGCAAAGTTAGACCTACTCATAAAAAAGCTCGATGACAAAGCTGGAGACAAAAGAGAAGTTATGAACGTCTACGACTCTCACATGACTTGTGAGGAATGTGGAGACACTGGACACTCAGGCAATCACTGCCCTGAGATGCTTGAGGATGCAAGGTACATCAACAACAACAACTACAACCGTCCTCAACAAAATCAAGGTTGGAATCAACAGAGGCCTAACTACTCAGGTAACTACTCAGGTAATTATCAAGGTAATAACTCTTACAACAACAATAATAATTTTCCACCCCTGAGAGAGTTAGTGTCTAATCAAGGAAAGCTAATGGATAACTTGTCTATGAAATTGGCATCCAATGATAAAATACTAGAAAACATAAATAATAGAATGAATAATTTCTCTACTGCCATCAAAAATCAAATTAGCTTTAATAAAATGATTGAATCTCAGTTAAATCAAATAGCTGCTGCTGTTCCTGCTACTAACCCCGGTATACCATCACAACCGGAAGGATTAGAATTTGCAAATCTTGTAGACATGTTTGATGCAGGTAACTATTGGAGTAATCCCGCTGTCGGAGTACATAATGACCTTCTGCCAGTCAAGAGAGGCGATCTAGGATGCCCCGTCATCCCGATCTCCATCGGCATGGTGGACTTCCCAGAAGCACTCTGCGACTTTGGCTCCAGCGTCAACATTATGCCCAGGGTACTCTATGAAAAATTCTTTACATATCCTTTATCAGAAACAACTATGTGTTTGCAGCTTGCAGATCGGACACTAAGCTTTCCTAAAGGAATATTAAAGAACATGTGTGTCCGAGTTGGTACCTCGTATGCTCCAGCTGACTTCGTGGTGATAGAGACCGGGTCCGATGAGAGGTCACCAGTTATTCTGGGAAGGCCATTCCTGAACACCTCGGGAGCTGTCATCTACGCTAGCGCTGCGAAGATCAACTTCAACATCAAGGGGAGGAAGGAGACATTTTCCTTCAAGAACAAGATTACACAAATCCCAGAGCAACCCCAACATGAACCAAGGAAGAGGACCAATAGGAGGAACAAGCAGAACAAGAACAACCAAGGATGGACCGAATCAGCTAAGATGGTCACTGCAGTTCAAGGAGGTCAAGATGGTCGACTCAAGTCGCCCTTCCTGAACAAGAAGGACGACCCAGGTATGCCAAGCATTGAGTGCTCAATCAATGGATACTCCTTTCAGAAGGCGCTCTGCGACACTGGATCAGGCGTCAACATAATGGCCACAGTCACCTATCAGCTCTTGTACGGGACCATGCCCTTAAAACCAACATACACTCAGCTCTAGATGGCAGATCAGACATCCCGAAAGGTCGAAGGTATAGTAACCGATGTCCCTGTTAAAATTAACGATCATTTTGTCCATACAGACTTTCAGGTCATTGACATGGGAGACGACGAGTACGATCCACCCATCATCCTAGGAAGACCGTTCCTAGGCACCGTCAAAGCAATCATCTACATTAGAACCGGGGAAGTCCATATGCATTTCCCCTCTGAGAAGGTACGCCGCTACTTTAATGACCCTAACTATATTGTTGAAGATTCTAAGCAGGTCAGGACAAGAAGAAGGCAACGTAACTGTAACCAAAGGAGGCAAACCATCAAGGACGTATGGGCAGACTATGAAGGAGAGGTCATAAGGCCCGAGGATACACAACAGGAGACCGAAGCACCAAGTCGGGTATGGAAAGCGAAGACAGTTACACAAGAAGAGGAGGCACTGCCGGAACCACCGTCTACGCCACCCAAATCACAGGACAACTAAGAAGAAAAGAAGTCCTGTTCGGAGGACTTAAAAACACCGAACGCCGTGCCAAGAGGTAAACTTGGTAGTTATCATTTTCCCTTTAATTATTGCTCAGTTAATCATGTTCATTCTATCTAAAAAAAATATTGAAAACAGTAAGCCCCATGTGAGTATGCGAGTGGCATAAAACCCATAAGTACATTCACTGTGGTGGCATAAAAAAAATAAAAAAAATAAAAATATATTTTTTCTGTTCTATAGAAATGAAAATAAAAATAGAGAGTGACATTTATCAAGGAAGCTCAAACATGATAAAGGCTAGATATTTATGCTAACGCTTAATCAAGTTCCACGAAGCTTTGTTGTCTATTTGAGCTCCACAGAATTCAGGAAGACTAGCAGACGGAGGATATCCTAATCGTTGTCAGGGTGCTGCCGACATTCAAATACACCTCTGCACCTGCTAGCTACATCAGAAGAAATTACGTCAAGATCTAGCTTGGGGGAGAGCACCCCCATTTATCCCGATAAGTATTTTTATCTACATTTATACCTATGCTTTATTAAAATAAAAAGATGCATAATCATGAAAACCCAAATAAATATTTTGTGTTTATATATATTTGCTTAGTTTAATAAATAAATAAAGTAGCTATGCTAAACTGAATCTTGAAAATAAAACTCTAGCATGGATATCATGAATAGTTGCTCTGCCTAATTTTCAAATTTGTTCTCTCTCTAGTTTAGACATAACTGTTATAATTTAAAACTGGCTCTAAACCTGAACTAGTGGGAAGAGAACTTGATCTGAAGTCTAAGTTGTTAACGGATATGATATGGGAAGGTTGAGCTGCTGTTTATCTGTTCCTAGAGATGCTAGAATTCTGGAGAATTTTATCTTTGAAAATCTTTAAAATGTTGCATGATGAGTTCCTGTATGATGAGAGTTTAAATTCCTACCACAGCCATATATACATGCTTGTTAGAATAAGAGCCGTACTTTTACTACTTACTGCTTATGGGCATTGAGTGTGGTCAAGCTGTGTAGACCCTTAGGAACTTGTCATGTGGTTAAAATCAAGATTCACTTGCATGTTCACTCATACATGCTGCTTCTACTCCGGAAGTACGCATCCACATATATCCACTCATTTCCATCTCCAGATTCACCCAAAATTAATCTACTCCTGACCCGGGAGAGAATAGCCAAAAACATTATCCCATTCCTGTTATTCCCTGTGAACTAATGCTTGAGTTATTTTATCTACTACCACTTGCTATATTTTCAAGAGGGAGATTTGCTCTAAAAAATATAAATACGAGGAAATAAAAAGGAGCAAGTGCTCGGAACCTCGAAGAAAGAAAAAGTGAGACGAGAGGTAAAAATGGACAAGTGTCCGACAGTAGAATTAGGGGTACAAGATACCCACCTGAGAGAAAAAAAAGAAAAAAAATATATATACAGAGCATCTCATTCCCCTCAAAAAGTTTCAAAAAGCAAGAAAGGTATGTATTCCCTCAAAAAGAGCTTTAGACTTTTGTTATCACCATACACCACTCATTCACCACACATGCACATCTTGATTTGACTTATTGACTTGTTTCTCTGGATCCATGGTTTGACTATGCAATAAATGTTCTATGAGTATGTATACTGTATCTCCCACTTATGAGCTCCAGATATCAAAGCCTTATTAGAGTAGGGTGAGAGAGAAGGCAATGTCACTACGCCTTATACCATAAATACCACATACTTTGAGAGAGAAGGCATATACCATTACTGCCTTGGTAAGGATCCAGAAATACCACAAAAGAGAGACCCGAGAAAGTCATACAAGGAATCTCTGAGTTTTATTTGAAAAATTTGCAAAAACTCCAGAGCTATAGCTGATCAAGAATAAGAGACATGGCGTTTGACTAGACCGTTCTATCTTTTAACCACTCAAGATGCAGGTGACGGTTGCAAGCCCCATGGTGAAAGGTAAAATGAGTAAGTTTTAAGTCTTGACAGTTTACTCTAACTCAGGAATGAGACCTTATTTGAAAGCATATGTACCGTCAACGTTCAAAGGCATTGCAGCAACTTCTGATCCATAATGAGTCTATCCTTGCTCAGGGACGAGCAAGAGGTAAGCTTGGGGGAGTTTGTTGACGGTCCTTAAGTACCAAATATAGTTATCAAATAAATAAAGAAAAGGATCCAAATGCAACCAACACCTAGACTTAGGGTTTTATCTGACAGAATTCCACGAGTTTTGGTGTTTGTCTGTTTCTGCAGGGGGTTATCAGAAAATACGGAGGAAAGGCCCACACGTTGGCTTTACATAGAGATAATAACGTGTTCACCGATTTTCTATCATCTAGAAGACTCCAGAAGCCACGAGATCGAACGGGAGGCCGAACGGGCCCGGAGGCAGGGCGCCCGCCCTGCTCCCTAGGGCGCCCGCCCTGGCATGAGAGTCAATCAGGCTCTGTCTCGCGGATTATGCTCCACCGACCTAAGGGATCAAGGAAAACCGTGCGATTAATGTCGGTTTGATCTGACGGCCCACGTTCACTTGAGGGGGCTATATAAGCAGGACCCCTGGCCCCTGGAGGAGGCACTCCCTCATTCTCAATTCCTCAAACCCTAATCTCAGGAGGAGAGTCTCTGATCAAGCCCTAGAGCCACCATATCAACTAGATCTCTAGTATAGCATAGCTACATAGGATTAGAACTAGAAGGAGTCAATCTTCGATTGGTTTCCGGATCTGTCAAGAGGATTTTTGGTAATTCCTTTACTGTTCTTCATTGTTCATCTTTGTTCTTCAATATTATGAATACAACTTTGTTCTATTTTAATATATTGATTATGACTATGCTCTACTTGTTATTATTTGCGATTATATTGTTCTTAGTTTATCGTAGTTATACGCTTGGCTTAATTAGATTGGAATTATATACATGTTTAGGATCGTATAGCGTTTATCCATCAGATCCATGGGTAAATGATAAATATTGTGTAGGCGTGGTGCTTAGACCATATTTATCTGCGATTGCACCTTATATGCCGGATCGTGGGGTGGTCCGCGATGGTGACAGCTTCGTTGGTTCTTATATAGTCCCCCTCCCGTGTGTAAGGCAGGCAGAGCAACATTATTACGGGGGAGTGATTGCTATGTTTCTCATCTTCCTTGATAATATCACTATACATGGGCGTAGTCCTTTCTCGCAATGATTGCCAAGTGTACTTGCACTAACTATGATATGCTAGACTTTATAGTTAAGAATAACTTAGGAAATATCCTTGTAGTTCGTCCTAATACCATGCTAATGACTTGCTAGAATATCTGTTGAGGTGCTTATCATTATTATATGTGGCTAGCTGATCAGATTAATTATCTTTGTCACCATTCATACTTTATCTATATTTTATGTGACACTTACCCCTGTATGCAAGAGATAGATGAATGCTCTCACTTATACATGCAATGATTGATACTCATTCCTATATTCCATTCCATAATCAACATTGATGTTAGTAATCCCTTCCCAGTGGTAAAAATTTAAATAACGATACCTGGAATACTTCCCGGTTAAAATGCTACATCGGTATTAATCTGTGCGCTTGCATATCTTATTTATTATTTATTTAGAAGAGCAGTTGCATATTTTAATACCGCGTCTCTCATGTCATGCTGGGGATGACAACTTGACTTAAGTGGCATGAGGGATAGGTTCGGCATTTTTGGCGCCGTTATCAGAATTAGAAAACTAAGTCTACTTTTGGTAATGACGTTAAGAATGCCCAACACCGATCCATATAAATCTCCTCATCCAACTCTCCATTAAGGAAAGCTGACTTCACGTCCATTTGATGAATGAGAAGACCATATCAGGCAGCCAGAGAAAGTAGCGCTCGAATCGTGGTCATTCTAGCAACAGGTGAATAAGTATCAAAGAAATCCTCGCCTTCCTTTTAGGTATAACCCTTAGCCACAAGCCGAGCCTTATACTTGTCAATAGTACCATCAGGCCTAAGCTTCTTCTTGAACACCCAACTACATCCAATTGGTTTACAACCAAAAGGTAGCTCAGATAGCTCCCAAGTTCCATTAGAAAGAATCGAGTCCATCTCACTACGAACAGCTTCTTTCCAATCATTTGCATCTGGAGATGCATATGCCTCTGTAATAGAGGTAGGAGTATCATCCACAAGATACACAATGAAATCATCACTAAAGGATTTTGCAATCTTTCGTCTCTTGTTCCTCGCAGGAACTTCATTGTCATTCTTCTCAAAGACTTCTTCAAGTGGTTGCTCAAATAACTCAACAGGAGACTCAATAGGTATAGTAAAATCAGGAGCTATTTCAAAGGAAAATCTAGCATTTCTACACATATCTTTCATAGGGAATATATTTTCAAAAAATATAGCATCACGAGATTCAAAAATTGTATCCACATGTATATCAGAAACTTCAGATTTTACTACTAAAAATCTATAGGCAATGCTATGGTGAGCATATACTAGAAAGACACAATCCACAGTCTTCGGTCCAAGCTTACGCTTCTTAGAAATTGAAACATTGACTTTCGCCAAACATCCCCACGTGCGCAAGTATGAAAGTGATGGTTTCCTTCCAACCCAATTCTCATATAGAGTTGTCTCTTTATTTATGTTTGGAATTCTATTCAGGACATGACTTGTAGTCAATAAAGCTTCCCCCCACCATGCCATAGATAGACCAGCAGTGTCTAACATGGCATTCACCAAGTTAGTCAGCGTGCGGTTTTTTCTCTCGGCAATCCCGTTTGATTCGGGTGAATAGTGAGTTGTCCTCTCATGAATAATACCATGTTCCACACAGAACTCATAAAATAATGTAGGAAAATATTCACCACCATGATCTGACCTTAGATGTTTAATTTTTCTCTCTAGTTGATTTTTAACTTCAGCCTTCTAGATTTTAAAGTAGTCTAGCGTTTCATCTTTAGTTTTCAGCAAATAAACATAGCAAAATCTAGTTGCATCATCAATTAAAGTCATGAAATATCTCTTTTCACCTTTTATCAACACACCATTCATCTCGCAAAGATCAGAATGTATGAGTTCTAGAGGTACCAAGTTTCTCTCCTTCGCTGCCTTGTGAGGCTTTCGAGGTTGCTTAGATTGCACACAACTATGGCACTTAGAACCTTTGGCAATAGTGAAGTCTGGAATTAAACTGAAGCTAGATAAATGTGAAATCAAACCAAAGTTCACATGACATAAACGAGAATTCCAAACACTCGAACTATCATTAATTATGCCACAAATATGATTCACTGACTTATTACAAAAATCTACCAAAGATAAGCGGAACAAGCCTCCGCAATCATAGCCTTTACCAATAAATTATCCATGCTTAGACATAACTACTTTATTGGACTCTAACACTACCTTAAACTCATCTCTCAAAAGAAGGGAGACATTAACAAGGTTCTTGCGAATAGTAGGGACATGCTGCACGTTCTTCAGCTGCACAATCTTTTCCGAAGTAAACTTCAAAACTATCATGCCAACACCACGAACAGAAGCATGTGACCCATTCCCCATCAGGACAGAGGAACCCTGGAGCCCCTGGAAGAAGAAAACAAAGAGATATCAGCACACACGTGAATATTAGCACCTGTATCAACCCACCAACTTGGAGATTGAAACACTGAAAGTACAATAGGAAAATTACTATACCCATCATCAACACTACTAGCAGTCATGAGGTTGACTTTCTTTTTCTCTTTCTTGTCCGCTCGCTCCGGACAAACTTTAGCAAAATGACCAAGCTCTCCACACGCGAAGCAAGGTAGCTCTGCTTTATCTTTCTTCTTCTTCTTGAAGGCAGTATTTTGTTTGGCATTAAAAGTAGGTTGCTTAGGCTTTCCCTTGCTCTTGCCATGGTTTCTCTAGATGAAATGGGTGCTAGCTTTTTCCTCGTTCCCCTTCTCAATGTTATCTTTAGCCCGAGCTTTCTCCTCAACATCAAGAGATGCTATCAGGCTTTCAACTGATATTTTCTGTCTCTTGTGTTTGAGACTTGTGGCGAAATTCCTCCATGAAGAAGGCAATTTAGCAATAATGCACCCTACCACAAACTCATCGGGTAAGACATATTTAAGGAGTTCAAGTTCCTTAGCCAGGCACTGAATCTCATGAGCTTGCTCGACTACTGATTTGTTAGCAACCATCTTGTAGTCATTAAAGCTCTCCATGATATACATCTCTTTGCATGCATCTGAAGCACCATAGGTAGCATTCAGATGATCCCACATAGCCTTTGCATCTCTTATGTGCATCATCGAATCAAACAGATGATCTGAAAGAACATTACGCACAGCTCCCACAAAGATGTCACTTGCTTCCTGGAATTTTCTCATATCTTCATCAGAGATATTTCCCTCAGGAAAGCCATCTTTGACCCAGAAAACTTTCATGGCAGTAAGCCAATCCGTGACCTTGACAGACTACCTCTTAAAATACGCACCAGAAAACTTTTCAGGCCTCAGCGCGTCAACAAAACTAGCCATAGATAACTCTGGAATCGGCCTAAAATAAGGTTTTTGGATTGTTAAGTAATTAGGCAATTTCCAAAATAAAACCAGAATATAAATCATGTAAAACAGATGAACTAGATCAAGCATATATAGCATACTAGCATGACAGATCAACATATTGGATAGTATGAACGACAAGATTAGATCACGAGGATTATACCTGCCGACTGTAGCTGTAGTCCTTGGTGATGCAGATGGTGGTGATGATGGAACAAGGTCGACGTCGAAGTCGTTGATGTTGAAGTCATCGTCGAAGTCGTCAATGAGAGGTGAAGGGAGAGCTCAACACAGTTGATGACGAATA
This sequence comes from Saccharum spontaneum, assembly GCA_022457205.1. Taxonomy (NCBI): domain Eukaryota; kingdom Viridiplantae; phylum Streptophyta; class Magnoliopsida; order Poales; family Poaceae; genus Saccharum; species Saccharum spontaneum. The sequence goes on along the minus strand of CM039591.1, from coordinate 40,527,071 downwards.
CGCCGGGACGTAGCGCCGCCTGACTTGGATGGAAGATGACCCGTTGTGAAAGTTGGGAGTAGTCACGCGGATAGCGCTTCCCAAAAACCTTATTCGCCTTCTCCCGGTGTAGGATCACAAAGACGAGGGTTCTGGAGACCTGCTCGTCCGGTCGCTTGTGCACGCAAGCGATCAGACTGGAGTAGCTACGACGGCAGCGCAACAGTGAGAATAGGCAAAAACCTCTAGCTCAATTAGATTTGTTTAGGCGTGGCCGGTAGGTTGCTTATATAGTCTTGTCCAACCGACCTCATGTCATGATCACGATCTAAGTCGTTTTAGGACTCTTAATTTACAACCGTTTAGGACTCTGCAATTTGAAAGCCAAGAAACCAAAAACTAAAACTGCAAAAGGAGACCACGCTCCCACAAGGCGAGGAGCCGGATTTCAGCGGACCATTCACGCAGGTGCCGTGTGGCCTTGCCCTTCGCCCCGCCCCGCCCGGACCGGCGAGGCGAGGCGAGCGAGCGCGCGCATGTGGGCTTCTCTTTCTCCTCCTCACACTAGACTTGAGGAAGTGGAGAGGACTTCCATATTTAAGTATGGTTACCTCTACTTCAACAAGCAAGGTGGTACTAAAGAGTTCCCACATCCCCCCTTGCTCACATGAATCGACCTTGAGATTTATTAGGAATTTCACAATTGGTTATTGGGCCAAGCCCCTATAAATTCCAACACATCATTAGTATTAACAAGCATTTGGTATTGTTCTAGCAAAGATTACATATTTAAAAGAGTTTAAACCCTACTTGTTCATCAGAAGCAAGAACCTACTAACAGAGCACAAGAAACTCTTTAGCAAGTTTTATTAAGCCTTAACCTATTTGCTAATCAGATCTGTAACACCCAGGGTGTTGCATATGTGCCGAAGTCCAAATTGTAGATGACTTATCCCGAATATCACCCATAAAATGATCCCCACCTTCAAGTGGTGTCATCTTTCAAGTGGTATTTTGACCTTAAAAGTCAAATGTGCATGTCTTTTACAAGTATTCCTTGCTTGTATGCACACTTTTAGGGGGTTACTCTATAAAGTTGGAAGCTTTGAGACTAACTATTATTTGAATTTTATCATGTATGTAGTAGTCTCATTGCAAAGAAAATGGAGTCCCTTGAGATAAGCATGTTGTTTTCAAAAGGTATCAACCAATTGGATTTCTACATGTGGTATCCCTAAACCAATGTCATTATGTTGTTATTGAATTTGGTATCTTTTATGCTTTCTCCATGCATTATATAGATAAAACTCCCTTGTGCATTTAACTTGTCTATTATTCATATGATTTGTCATCCACCATATGTATGCATACACTTAGGGGGAGTTTAATCTATGTAATGTGAGAGTCACGTTTTATGATCAATTCCTTTTCCATGTGCTACTAATGGCTTCCTTTTCGGTGTTTGATTCCAAAAAAGGGGGAGAATTTGAAGGACAAAAAGCAAGTCTAACCCATAATAAATACCAAAATCATAAATTCAAATTTTTCAAACATACAAGTGGTTTTGGTTATGGGAGATTGTAGAGAAAAATGGGGGATAATCCCATTTTGGGAAATGGTCCAAGAAAGGGAGGAAGTGGAATATGAAGTTAGGGGAAGGCTTAAGTCCATAACGCCACACAAGGGAGCAAGTGGAAAGGGCAAGATGAGTATCACTGTCTCCTTCAAGTGGTGTCCTTTAGCATCATATGATCTTGCTTTTGCATTACATCATAACAAGTAGATTGCATTTTAATTTTTGTATCTATTATTTGCTTGCTTTGGTCGTGTTGTGATCAAGCACCAAAAAGGGAGAGATTGTAAGAAAAATGGACCACATGGGCCATTTAGTTTGGATTTTGATGTTTGATGAATAACATGACCGTTTGGACAAACTATGTTATATTGGGCACTGCTATTTCCTTCCGAGAGGTCATCGTTTGTGCAAGGATAGTGATTTTTCCTCTATCCATGATAGTAGTGTGAAGCTTGATACTTTCACCACAGAAGAGCTACAAGAAGAATTAGAACAGGTTAAAGATGTTAGAGCAGGACAAAAAGGAAGCGTTCGGGGCATCATGTGCCAATTTGGGGTAGAAGGGTTTGTTTGTGGGACTTGCCATATTGACCATCCACTACTACAAAAAAACTTAATCGAGGCATTTTGTTTTGGGGCTTGGGGGCGGGCGGGTTGGTTGCCCGCCTCCATTATTTGGTGGTAGGCAGCCTGCCCAGAAACCGCCATGGTTAATCATTAACGGAGGCGGTGCCCGCCTCGGTTAATATAGATTAACTAATGCAGTCATCATAACGCAACCGCCTAGGTAAATCATTAATTGAGGCGGGCATTCTAATGCAACCGCCTCGGTAAATCAGGCCCAGCCCACAAGCCCACACCAACCCATTACCCTCTCCAATATATAAACAACACACAAACTCTAACTCACTTACTCAACCCTCAGAAGCGCCTTAGTCGGTTAGCCCCGTGTGGCACCCTCAGCGTGACTCCGCTCTCCTCCGTCTCGCAGCCTCTCCCTCTCCCACTGGCACGACTCCACTCTCCTCCCTCTCGCAACCTCTCCCTCTCCCACTGGCCCCTCTCCCTCACTCGCTTCTTCTCCCTCACCTCCCCCCACCACAGCGACGGCGACGTGGATCTAGGCGCCACAGCGGTGTGCTCTCCCCCATGGTGCCCCTCCTCTCCTCTCCCTCTCCCCCACAGAGGTGGCTCCTGAGCCCGTGCTGCTGCTGCGGCGACGGCGATGGCTCCCTCCCTCAAGCTACAACAGCAAAGGTGGCTCCTCCCTCTCCCTCAAGTTGTGGCGGCGGCGGTGGCTCCTCCCTCTCCCTCAAGCTGCGGCGGCATGGATCTGGGCGAGGAGCTCCTCTCTCTCCCTCAAAATCCTCCGACAGCGTGAATCTGGGCGAGGAGCGCCTACATCCGGCAACGGGGAGCATGTAGGCGCATCAGGCGGCCGGAGGCCGGATCCTAGTTGCGGTGACATATCTTGGCGGCGACGGCGCGTGGACGGGCTCGATAGGCCCGTGAATGGGCTCACTGGGCTTGTCCATGGGCTTTCTTTTTTTTATTTTTTATTTGATTAATCGAGGCAGGCGGCCAACCGCCCCTGTTAAGGCCGGATTAACCATGACCTTTTGACAGAGGTGGACGGCTTGCCCGCATTGGTTAAGCTATTTTGCCCTTCTCGGTTAAGTTTTCTACAGTAGTGATCTATGGAACTTACACACAATCTTGATGTCATGCAGGAGAAGTTTAGACTTGTGATCAATCAATCAGTTTGTTCCTGGAGTGAAGTCTACACCTGGTGTTTGGAGTTATCTTTTCGCTGTATTGCTCTCTAAGGTATATTTTATACTATTGAGTTATGTATATTAAGCATTTGTCTCTTGGTATTACACTTATCTGCGGCTATATGTGAGATTTGACTCCTTTATTTCACATATAGTGTATATCTGGTTTTATTTTTAAAACTGGGTGTGACAGAGTGGTATCAGAGCAATGCTAATTGTAGGACGCAAGCCTAGTAGAAACTGGTCGTTATAAGATCTAAGAGTTGCCACTAAAATCCTTGTTCTATAGACCTTGGTATTTTTTCTATACTATATCCTTACCTTGTTATTCATCTCCACCTTGTTGCTTATTTTAAAAAAAATCTTATGCTCATCCTATTCCTTGGTTTGATATTATTTTAGAATCTCATCTTACCACCTTCTTGCGATATTGAAAGAGAAACATTAGGATCTTTGCCTTTAATATGAAGATAATGATAGTAATCATAGGTTGAGTCAATGTGTGATGTGTGAACCAATGTGTTAGTTGGATTGTCATTATGCTTGTGCTTGTTTTGGATCTTTGTAGTGATTGCAATGATTTTGTGGAGTATGTTCACAAATTCATTTAGTTTATAGGCCTAAGGCATAAGGACTAATGAAATATATAGTTGGGTTGATCTATATCGTTCCCTCAGTTCTGTCTTTTCTGGAACAGTCTGCCTTCTCTTTTATGCTCAAAATTAATAGTTCAGTGAAGAGCTCTAAAATTTTTATGAGTGTAATTAGACTCACGTATCTTTCCGATGCCTCTGGAATCACCTTTATAGCTATTATGGTTTGGGAGATACAAAAATCATAAGACGATGCAACTGTGCTGTCTGAAACCTGGAACAGAATCTGTTATGTGTTGTTTTCGGTCAAGTTAGCTGCAGAATCTGGAAAAGTGTTCTATAATTAAGTTGTAGAGAATTTGATAAGATTTCCAACGGTATAAGGTGCAACTTAATTGGATTAACAGAACTGGAGATATGGATGTTTTACTGTGCTGCTGTTTTTTTTTGCTCGCGAGGAATTTCGAAGTACTTGTTCTTGTTTAGGCATATAAGTTTTTATTGGAGATCAGAAGGTCATCATGATAGTAAACTCACTTAGATGAAGGTCCAGGCTACTCTTTTATCCCACTAGTTTCTCTTTTCTTAAGGGGGTAGCCAAAGTTAAAGAAGTTGCAAGGATCAGTGCCTTGTTGGATCATCTACGAGAAGCTCAGGAACATACTCAGTACAAGTTGGCGATTGTAACATAGGGAGCTGGTGTTGGAAATCTATAGTTGGTTCCACGGGAACTTAGAAGACATCACTACCACATCAAGTATGGCTAGTAAGTTTTAAGTGAAGGAAGTCTTCTACTTGGATAGGTATTCCCTTGTGGTGGAGTTATTATGTAGAAGAGCTTAAGAGAGTTGAATGTGTGGGATGCTCTTAAGGCTATAAGAGTGACATTTACGTGGATCACAAGAATCTGAAGAGCGTCCTTACTAAGATGGTTTGAGTTGCGGTATCATTGTCGGTTTGATCCTGATCAAGACCTTTCTGACTTGCAAAAGTGTTATCGTTTCAAGAAGAAGTCGTTGCCGATGACTATAGCAACGGAGAATTATGCTAAGAAGATTCGAACGACATCATGTGTGTCTCGGAAATAGTTGAGCAAGCTACTCAGAGTAAGATGATCAAAGTATGTTGAAACGCAGGAGTGACACTAAGAGGATGAGGCTTCTTGAATCAAGTGAAGAAGATCTATAGTCAGAGTTTTCATATATCTTGGATCACTATCTTCCGAATCTCCGGACGAGATTCATCTTAAGGGGGTAGAATTGTAACACCCTAAAATTTGCTTATTTAGAAATTGAGTTAATTTTGAATTTTTGTGCTCATGAAAACATAGAGAAATAATATTTTTCACTAAATTGAAATTTATCATAAGGTTTAGCAACTTGTTGATGCATTCATGCTGATGCATTTGTGTTTTTGTATTGCTTGGTTTTGACCAAAGATCAAAATGAATTCAAGTTGTTCTTTCAAAATGTGTTTAGGTCGATTTTTCTTTTCCGATATACATATATCATTTTTCTGCAATCAATGTTCCTTGTTTCTCATCTTAAGTTCTCGTTGAAAGTTTCCTAAAATCTTTTCTTTATAACGCAAATTATTCCTTTCAGTTTCTCGTGTGTCAAACAATCTCAGTAAACTCTTCGGAAATTGTTCTGGCTTTTTCTAGAGCTAGTTCACACTTTTCTGTGAGCGTTATCTAATTTTTAGATGCTTCAAAATATCTTTTCATGTGTTCCAAATACTTTATCTAGGTTCCTCATGTTCTATAATGTCTCTGGGAATTTTCCCTGAATTTTTAGAGCTTTCGAAGTATTTTTCATGGCTTAAATAATAATTTGAGACTTTTCTAGAATTATTTTATCCATGAAATTAATTAATTCCGAAAATAAATAAATATCTCATTTTCCCCAACGCTCAAAGCCTATGTGCAATAATCATAAAGGTCTATATCTTTATTAACTAATGAGCCTGAATGTCTATTTATGCCTATTAGTGGAGATGGACGGTACAACATCAATTAGTACCATATTGCTAGTTGATGTGAAGGCGAGGAGTTTTCCTCCCGATAAATATGTACCTACCTCTTGGGCAAAGCACACCAAAACTACCGTAAGAGGAGTCCCCTAGTTTAGGAAATCTCTCGTGTAGTAAATTAGATATTTCTCCTCCTTCTTATGTCGCCCCCGGGCCGAGGCCCTTCGGATGGATGGAGGTAGAAGATGAAGTATTTGTGGTTCTGCCACTGGTTCGTAATATCTTTGTCGTTTCTTCGTTTTAGTTTCGTTTTGCTCCGTTTCAGTTACGTTAGTTTCGTATAGTTGCGCTCTACGTAGTAGTGCTGATGTATATCGTGTCACCTAATTATGAATTTATTGATTTACATGCGATTTGATTAATATTTATTTAACAACTTTCTAACTAAAAGCAACATAGGGGTATAATTTCATTCTTGTTGCTTCATGACTATGCTGACGTAAGAGACGTATTAGCAACGTTGTTTACCATGTCACGTTATGTGTTTATGAATTAAATTATATTAATTTGATTAATGTTTATGGAATATCTTTTTAACTAAAAGCAACTTAGGTCTTAATCATTACTTTTTCATAGAGCAAATTTTAACTTGATTAACACCAACCTTAACGTGTCTTTGTTAGTTATAATTAGTTTAGTAAACATAAAAATATATAGTTAATTAGATTAATGCTTATTTAATGTCTTTTTGAATTAAAAGAGACTTAAGTTTATATCTGGACCTTTTGTAAATAAAATGCTAACTTGATAAATAACAACTTAAATGTTTTGTTGTTAATTATAACTTGCTTAATTTAATCAGGTTAGTTGCCGTCTCATGTACGGTGTTATCTAATTTATAAATGTTTAAATGACTTAAATACTATAAAATATATATAAATAAAATATGACCAGGGTTAAACTAGCTTTGTAATTCAATTGATTAATCTAATTTTAGAATATTTCTTCAGAATGTTTATCACCTTATTTTAATAACTAATATGCATTAAGTTTATAGTCGGTCTTCTGAGTTATGTTGTAATCGTCTCGATAGTCGCGTGTCCTCTTTGATGGTAGCTCCATTATCCGTCGTTCTTGCGTTTTTGTGACTGTAGCAACGTACTGTGTCGTTTAGTGCGCTCTTTTTCGAAGCGTCTCTCTTGTTTGATGTGTTGTTCTTAGTTGTCCCTATTTGTTTGCTTGTATGCTTGTTAGTGTGCTGGGTTGCTATGATCTACGAGTAGAAGAAAGACTATCCGTGAGCGTCGAAGATCCGAAGGTGAAGACTAGAAGCTGAGTGCCAAAAATTGCAAATGAAAGATTAAGTTGAGGCTTTTTAAAGCAAGTTGCTTTGGGCATAAAAGTAAAAGGCAAGTATAGCTTGGGTATTCTTTTTTGTGACCATGATCTTGTGACTTAATTAATGTAAGAGCTATGATAGTTGAGAAATGAATTTTTAGCAACATAAGATCTTATCTGTACGTGAACCTCCGGGATTTACAGTACAACTATGAGGGCTATATGACTCTAGCTTTAGTTAAGTATGAGGACCTTTTCTAGCTTGTTAGTGGTTACCGAAAGGTGCAAGAGGGGTCATGTTTAGTATGGTCTTGGCCTGCCAAGGTGGGTGCAGTCTTTTGTAAGTCGCCCCTTGGAGGGAGGTTCATGCTTTCCAATTGAGAATCCTTAGCGGCCCTAACTTGTTAGACGAACCTTTGAAAGACTTCATAGTGAACCCTGCCTGCTCACCTTGGAAGTGTTTTGGGGATTGGCCGCCCCGGGCATATGGGTAATCACGACTCATAGTGAAAGTGTACATCTCTGTGCAAAGTTTAATAAACTGGTATACTAGCTGTGCTCACGGACACGAGCGGCCTTGGAGACATCTACATTAAAGATGATGATTCTTGTTTTGTTAAGATGCTCATTTACTTATCGATTATGTTTTATATTGATTATGTTACATTGATCATGAGTTTATGGGATCTATACTACCTTGTTGCTATGCTTGCGGAGTTCGACATGGACTCACTCTTGCTATTCCCCACACTCCACACTTTAGTAAAGTTGCCTCAAAGATCGATATGGTGGAGTTCCTAAAAGACTGATAGAAGTGCTAGGTATATGTTACCTCCAGTCAGTCGTCCCTGAGAAGAATGGAGCCTTAAGTTTAGTCACCGTTCCGTGATACTCTGATGTAAGTGTTAATATAGCTATGTATACGTTATATAATAATATTATTTCTGATACTTTTTCATTCTGACATATGTGTGGACTTCCTGGGCACACGTATTGTAACACCTCAGGTGTTTAGCTCCATAATTGCATTGCATTTGCATTAGCATAAGCATGCATCATCTCATGTTATTTTATGTTGTTGCAACAAATATGGGTGTGTTAGGGTTTGATGGTTTGTAATCTTGTGACACTAGTGTTTTTGTGTAACTAAGGGGTAGAGTAGCTAATCATATCTTACAACACCTTACTTACACTTAGGGTCACTAATGGAGCAAGGTTCTTGTTGACCAAAATTACCAAAATATCCTCCAAGGTGTGGTTGACCAGCATTTAGCCCTAGGATGCTCTAGTTTGACCAATTAAAAAGTCTAGCTTAGAGACCTTGCATGGAGGAGCACCCTTAAGCAAAGTTGTAGGGAATTTTATGGGGAACAAAAGTCTCAATATGACCATCTCATGAAACTGGCCAGAACATGCTCAAAATTGGCCCACAAGTCAGCTTGAGGGCCTGTCTCAACACTTAGAATTTTCCTAAGTCCCCAAAGTGTCCCTCCAGTTTTACTGTGACCTACTTTGGAAGCTTGTAGTTTGCAAACCAGACCAAACCAGCTCCCACTCATGTTGACACTTTTGTAGTACTCGCTTAGCTCTACAACATTGTCAACATCACCATCACCTAGTTCTAAATGGTTTAGGAGATCTGGTGTTTCAGTCGGCTTGATAACTGAAACTACGATTCAATTTCCAAGTGCATCACTTTGGAGCTCTGTGGTTTCTAATCCAAGCCGAACCAGCTCTTGAGCCTATTAGCAAGATTGTAGCCCTCATGTAGCCCTATCAATTTGATGTTATCACCTTCGACTAACTCGAGCTGTTTCCGAAGAAAATCACCGTTGAAATCGCGTTGTCAGTCGAACAATGATGGTCTCTATTCAGTCAACGACGTCGCCGTTCAGTCGGACAGCGGCCGTGTTGTGGCGCTCGGGCAGAAGGGCATTGCCGCGTGGCGTCCAAGCTCTGCCGTCGTCTCCACGTCGCGAGCTCATGCGCGGGAGTGAAGTGGGAGTCGACACCTCAATCCCCAGCACTCACGCCACTCCCTCCTCCATTCCCTTGCTCTCTGGTCCGACGAGCAGCGCCACTCCGACCTCGCCGCGGCCGGGCGAGCTCACCACCGCACGGTAGCTTACCTAACTTCACCCACAGCTCCGCCTTAGGCTCTCTGACCTTCCCCTACATTGTGCTTGATCAATTTCGTAGAGGTAAGGAGGTATTGCCGACTTTCTCTACACTGGAGCTCACCGGAGTATCGCCGCCACCACGGTCCACCGTGGCCAGCTTCCCTCCCTCATTCTCCTCCTTTCATGAACCTCGTTCTCATCTTCGTAATCTGTGGGGATGATTGTGGCGAGACATTACCGTCGGGAACCCTCCCTGAACACCGGAACGGCCCTCGTGTACGTTGCACTCTGGCCACGCCCGCCATGGCCGCTGCTATTGCGAGCTCACCGCCGACGTCATCTTTCACCTTCCTCTCCCAGTGTTTAGCGTTTGGAACAGGGTAGGCCTTCCTCTAGCTCTTGGCATGACCTTACCGTAGGATGCAACCTCGCCGGAGCGGAACACGACGGCCACCGTCGTCGCGCTCACCGCACCGCATCACGGCGCTCCGTGGCCGGGGTAATTAGGACCTCTTCCGAACCTCCTTTCTACCTCAATAGATTAGCCCGGACGTAGTGTAGCTCGTACCGAGCTCAGATTTGGTCGTGCGGCCTCACCAGCGATGGCATGCCCTCACCCGACCCTCACCGGCCGCCGCTCACGACGGCGAGCCCTCCCGCTCCAACCTAAGCCCTTCTACTGGCACGAATCGAAGCATTACGGAACGGGGAACGCGTGGGTGGGCTCGATTTTCCAGGCGAGCTTCCCTCCGACGAGTTTGAGCTCGCCGGAGCTCACGGCCGCCGCTGCCCTGTCCCTCTGTGCCTGACCATTGGGGCCCGCCTGTCAGTTGCCGCGCGCGGGCGGGAGCTCGAGCAAGCCGCGCGCGCGTTGTGGGCCGCGCCTGTTCCCGGGCCGGTCCAGTTTCAAATGAGATCTATTTCATTTATTTATTTTGCCACAGATTTAGCTGATGTTTGGAAAATGTAGATCTAGGGTTTTACTTGCCCAAAAATTATGAGATAAATTTTGTTAGGATCTACATGATGTGTAGTATTTTAGAAAAATATAAAGCTGATATGTACTGTTAAGTTTTTGGGAAAATTAAATAGGTCTTTGAAATGTGTTGAAAAAGGGAGGTAACTTTGTTAAATGAATAACTTAACTTGTACTGTTCCAAAAATTGTGAAATTTGGTGGGTAGACTAATTTATACTTGTTTTAGCTCTGGCAAAAATTTGGGCATTAGTGCTTAAGTACGTTTCAAGTTATAATGCTATCATGTTATTTTAGGGAATACTTGAATGAATTTTTGTAATTTTTCTACATGTGCAATGTTCTTATAAATTTTTGGAGAATGTCTTGGTACCCTAAAGTGTCTAAGAAAAATATGAAATCTATTGTTTGATACTTTTCAATATAATTTGTTAATTATACAAAAATCAGCCTTTTGGGCTTGTGAATTTTGTGTAGGGAGTTTCTGTGAATAATTTTAGTTCAAATGTTTACAGTAGTCTCTTTTTGGGTCAGAGAGTCTCCTGTAATGTTTGTAGATTTTTTGGTGTAGTTTACATATATGTTTAAAATTCCACTTAATTAATTAAGTAAATTAAGAAATGTGTATAAATAAATATTCTAGGTGGGCACACCTTACTTTCTGGTGTTTTTGTGACCTATGTGAACTTGTGGTAACATTAGTTTGGTCTTAGGGGAAGTTTGCCACATAAATAAATAGTTAATCCTTGCAATTCTAGGTTTTCTGGACAGCTGGTAGTATTTCTGGGTTTGACCTTTGATAAAGGTGTTTGCTGGAAAACTTGTAAATACTAAAGTTGTAGTAAACTTGATAACTAGCTTGTGTCAAAATTTGGAAGCATTTGGCTTAGTATTTTGGGAGTTATTGCTGTTTAAAGTGACAGTCTAGAATTGGCTACTCTCTGTTTAGAGAGGACAGCTTCTGGAACTTGGGAAATTCGACATGGAGAACTTAGGAATTTAGGGTTGAGGTCTGAAAACAAATTGTAGGGCATTTCATAAGCTTTCCAGATTGTCTTAGATCATATCTTTTGGAGTTGGGAATCTCCAGTTATGTTAGAAACAATTAGCTGCTATCCAGAATGTCTTACTGTGATATTTTGGTGTTGGATGTGGTAACCTAAATAATGCTACTCTTGTGATTGTTAGGTGTTAGGGCATTAACCGAAGAAGAACAGCTATACCTTAGGTTGAGTAGATTAGGTGAGTACTTCTCTACCGGAGAGGAAATTTGCACCTAATAATTAAAGTGATTTGAATAGAGCTTTAAGAGTGTTGTAATGCATTTTATTCCGAGCATGCTGCATCTTTCATTATGCATCCATGAGATTTATTATGCACTCATGCAATAGGTGTTCCAGAGGGGGTAACGCTCCTCGAGTTCGAGCAAGTGATACCGGAGGAAGTCTAGGACTAGCCGGAGCAACCAGAGGAACTAACCGGCGGAGAAGCTCCCGCAGAAGACCTGCTTGAGTGCCCTGACCACCGGCCCTCGATCTTTCTAAAAGGCAAGCCCCGGTGCATGCTGAACCCATCATTTTATAAATCTATCTTGAGTACTTTAATTTGTTTAATGCATTAAGTTGTAGGAGTTGTATGAAAACAATTGTTGCATTATACTTGTCCTTGTCCAGATATCGTGCTTAAATCCTAAATTAGGTTTAGGCACGTGTCAATGCTTAGCCCTGCTTAGTCCGGTAGAAGTCGGGTGATTTTCGGTCATCCGCGAGATGTAGGATTTGGGTCACGAGTGGCTTTATGACTATCGTGGATGGAACCATGACTAAAAATGAAATTGAGACCGGGCGGGAATTCGATAGTACAACCGCAAGACACTTCACGTCTTGGGTGTGGAGCTATGCCCGTCTGAGTCGTTTAAGGACCGATTCGCTGTACGTCCTTGAGTCATGTTGAACGCAGTCTAACACTTAGTTGGCCGGATAAGTCGTTCCGACCGCGAAGTCGAGTAATGTGGTTCAGGCCGGGAATCGAATGGTAGGTTGCTTCTTGGAGGAGAGAAAGGATGTGCTTGGGGACATTGGCGTAAGAACAAGGGGGGGTTAGAGTCCCTATCACCTGACAGAGTGTCGCCCTTGGGGTCGCGACATCATTTGGACCCGCGATTCCTGAACCATACGAAAGGTGGCTTGTGCGACCCTGGCAGGGGTCTGCGCGGTGAGTGTTAGAAATACCCCTCCAGCTGGATAGGAATTCGATTCGAATCGCCGTCGCTCTCGGTTAGTGAGCACTTGACTTGAGCAGCGGCAACATAGATCTCATTAATTGAACAGATGGTTAAGTGAATGATACATTGTTGCCACAATATATACCTGCTATGGATAAAATGTTAATAATTGTTTGACGTTAATCAAGTGCATGTTTAGTACAGGTGCTAAGATAGATGACAGGTAAATGCTAAAAATAACTGCTAGTACAGGTTATAAGAGTTCCAACTACTTATGCTTTTATGCAAAATGTGGTGTCAGCTAGCCTCTTGTGTAAGCCGTGCATAATCCTTGGTGTCATCTTATTTCTGGTTTTTGACGGGTAAGTCTAGCTGAGTACATTCCAGTACTCAGGGTTTATTCCCCCCTGTTGTAGATGATATGCTCTATCAAGGCTTCTGCAAGACATGTCTCCACCCTGCGGGTGACGAAGACTAGATCACTAGGGCATGATCATCTTTTATGTACTTTCCTCATGCTTTTGCGGGTTGTTGATCAACAAGACTGACAGTAGTTAAACAACTGGTGTGTGTTATGCTTCCGCTACTTTATAAACTTGGTTTGTAATAATTGCGACTCCGTGTGTGTAAACTTATTTCGGAACTACTCGTGAAATATAACGTATGATGTGTATGTTGAATGATGCGATCTTGGTTGTAAGCAAGTTGGTTTGAAATCCTTCGTGGTTTCGATTGACTACCGGGATTATATGGGCTCAAGTTCGAAAATTTGAGCGTTTCGGTGCTTGTTTTTGTACTTGTGCTCTTATAATTTGGTCGGTTCTGTTACACGTATGATTAGCCTGGTTTTGTTCTTTAGAAAACCGGGTGTGACAGTCTTGATCTTGCTGATTTAAAAATTTGAAAGGAGTTGCAGTTACAGTAGAATGGAGATTCATATGACATGCCTCAAGCTTGATATACCTTGTCCAAGTCAAAGAAGACTGAATTTTGTAAATTCTTGAAGTATGCCAAGTTACCAAACGGATATGATTCAAATATAGATAGTTGCTTAAATGCTGCCACAATCAAGTGGCAAGGTCTGAAAACTCATGACTGCCACATTCTGTTGCAAAGGATATATTATACCTGCTGGGCTGAGAGGGCTATTGGATGATGATATAGTATTCTCAATTCTAAATTATTTTGTCTTTTTGGATATATTATCTTTATTATGTATCTAGATATAGTATACCAAGGTAGAATGTCTTATAATTTGAAATGGAGAATAGAATGGAGGGAGTAGTATCAGCTGCCCTACCAGACAAGCAAATCACGCGTCACGATTTGTGCTCATGATTTTACCTTCTTCTTTTCAGCCCTTCACCTTTGAAGCCATGAGTGAAAATGTCGGTGGGGTAATGCTCGTGCATTCATGCATGCACTTATGTTTTTGCTTGCTTTTGGTTGTGGTGTGCGTGTGCCTGCCTAGGCTTGCCGCTTTTTTTTTCTCTGTTACCTGTTCGAGTGGGGAAACGGAGACATATTTGTCAATTTGTGTGTGGGTGGCAAGTTGTTAGGCCCCCTTTGGTAGACCTCCCAGCTATTTAGCTTCTCTGCTCATTTTCTCTCTCCTCTCTCTTTCTTTCATAGAGCCCGTGGGAGCAGGGGATGCAAAAAATTGGAATACTAGGTAGTATCATTTTTTCTTTGCCGTTCAAGCGGGGAAGTGGAGGCATGTCTATGTGTAGGTGGCAAGTTGTTAGGATCAGGCCAGGTAGTTTCACTTTTTGACTGACAATATCGGATTGTAGGATCGTATTGTAGTATCGGGATACTATCAGATTTTACAAATGATATATTTCATAAGATTTGTAATATGTTATATAAGTGAAGGCCATTGATTGATTGTGTTAATTTATTTCACTATTTATATATTTATAAGTGTGATTTTTGGTATTATTTTAACACCTCTTAACTTTAAATAATGCTTTATCATACCTAAATCATTTAGAAAATCTTTTATATTAATTATTATATGGTATCGTATGATCATAGTATCAACATACTATAAAATTTTATATGTAGAATCAGTATTGTTTTGATTTGGTGGAGTTGTAATATCCTAAGATATTAGCATACAGATAGGTATATTGACAACATTAGATGCACGCCAAAATTCATGTTTGATATTTTCTGGTGCAGTTATTAGTGTTTGATTTTGTCATTTCTCTCGCTGATTACTGTTGTAAAGTATCAAATTACTACTCTAATATTATAGTTTGAACGATTTTTGTACAAACATATGCATGTGATATGTCGGCCATTTTATGGTTCGAATGATTATGTGATTTTGGAAATAAGATAATTAATTACCTAAGCGTCATCTACAACATAAACTTTTCATTTAGCTTTAAAATACTTAATCAATAAGAATACAAATCATTAGTTTTATTATCACAGACACGACAAATTAACAAAAGTTTGAGTTAAAGCAGCTCTTAGAATGAAATGGCACCAGAGAAAACAAAAAAAATAGTTTTGCCAGTTGTGGATGTAGTGTTAGTAAAGAAAATAGAAGAAATTAGAACACCAACTGACTTGAGGGCACAATGGTCAATTCTACCACCCATTACTTTAACACCGTTTATATGGAAAGACGAAAGTGTCATGTTGAAAGGTCTATGTTTGGTTTTGGTAATTGAGTGACAACCTTAGGTGGACTAATATGTGTTTGAGTGAGATACACAGGTGATTAGTCCACAAATACATCATGTGTGAGCAACCTATGCCATGGAGGTGAGATGGCTTGGAGTTGTTGCAAGGCTCACACATGTGATGAAGGAGCTCATTGCATATGAGACATGACATTGAGTCATGTGACTAAGGTGGAGAAGATCAAGACAAGACTTGGCTTGATGGACCGGTTGCAAGCGTGAAGGGCAAGTTGGAGGCTTTGGAGCGATGGACCGCGTGATTGTGAAGCTTGAGCAAGGCTTGACGCCGATGGACGAAGGCAACAGTGAAAAGCAAGTGAGGTCAAGATCGATGAACCAACAAGGTCATGTGATGATATGAAGTGGATCATATCATTTGTGATTGTTTGGTGCATGTGTTGCATCAACATCGGAGGAAATGAAATGGAATGCACAAGGCAAAGGTATAACCTATAGGGCATTTCATTTCACCGGTCATAGGTGTGTAGAGAAGTTTATGACTGGGTTTAGGATAGATGGCCTTACTATCTAAAGGGGCAAACTTGTTTGCATATCGGTCATCTAGTGTCACTTGAGTGATCTAACTTTGCATCGTTGCTAGGATCGAGTGGCGTGGTGAATTGAGTGACTAATCCTTTGAAAAATATTTGTGAAAATGCTAACACACTTGCACATGATGGTGTACACTTGGTGGTGTTAGCACATTTACAAAGGTGTTGTTAATGGAAAAGAAATCTATGCTAAGGTTAATGGAGGAGAGCACACTTGCAAAAGAGAGAAAGAGCCTTGTGTGCGCTCAACTTCTCTTTCTTTGCATGCTTTTTGAGAAGGGTAAATATAGACAAGAATTGCATGCACTCTAAGCCAAAGAGAGGGAGTGCGTGGCTGCATGCTTGCTCTGTTGATCAAGTGAAAGGACGCACCGCGTGAAGTGAAAGAAACGAGTGGTCGAGGTGACCAGAGGCTGGGTCTGGGATGACTGGACGCGTCCCAGTCAAGTGACGCGAGGCGAAGGATGCTGGCTGGCTGCGACCGGACGCTGGCTCTGCCTGGCAAACGGACGCGCGCCTTACACTATTCACGGGACGACACAGAGGTGGCGTTGTGATCGGACGCAGGGTGTGAGTTAGGTCATCAAGGACCGGATGTGTCCGGTCGTCGAAAAGAGGCTCTAGGAGCTCTCTGGACTCGACCGGACGCTGTGGCGTCGCGAGACTTGGAGGCACGTCCGATCAGGTATGTGAGCGCGCCAATGGTTATTTTTAAACGGTCGTGACACGTGGCGGCATCGGAGCGACCGGACGCATGCGACCGGTCTCTGCGCATGTGCGTCCGGTCGTTACGCAGAAAAGGTATTACGACTCTATATGGCCTTTGGGCTATAAATAGAAGGGTGTCTCGGCCATGGTTGAGGTTGAGCACCTTGGGGGACTTTGTGTCCATGCTTGAGAGTGCTTGGGAGCCCTCTAACTCACTTGTGCTTGCAAGAGTGTGATCCGATTGCGAATGAGTGATTCTAGTGCATTGTATTGTGAGATTGTATCGA
Organism: Saccharum spontaneum; assembly: GCA_022457205.1. Classification (NCBI taxonomy): domain Eukaryota; kingdom Viridiplantae; phylum Streptophyta; class Magnoliopsida; order Poales; family Poaceae; genus Saccharum; species Saccharum spontaneum. The sequence goes on along the minus strand of CM039591.1, from coordinate 40,510,278 downwards.
GTGGCACTAGGTGCTCGAGTTACAAGCCGGTGGTGCTTGTTACTCTTGGAGGTTGCCACCTCCTAGATGGCTTTGGTGAGTTCTCCATCGTGAAGCACGCAAGAAGATTGTGCGGTGCTCTGGAGAAGGATTTGTGAGGGGTATTGTGCTCACCCCGCGGGAGCCGCGAAGAGCAACACTAGTAGAGCGTGTCATTGAGCTACCCTCACTTTTGAGGTAGGTTCTTGTGGTGCCCAATGTGTGGGCTTGGTGAGTGATGCCAGTTAGCCGCCTAGCCACCAAGTGAGCGGTTGACACAACGGGGACTAGCGTGTTGGCAAGCACGTGAACCTCGGGATAAAAATCATCGTGTCATCTTTGTCTTCCCGTTGGTTTGCAATTCCCTTACACAAGCTTATAATTACTTTCATATACATTTGTGCTTGTGTAGTTGCCCTTGTAATTAGTTAGCTTGTGAAGCTTGCTAGTTACCTTCTTGCCTGTGTAGCATAGAAGTAGCTCCTGAAGGAACTTGTGACGTCTAAGAGGGGGGGTGAATTAGGCAACTTGAAATATCAACTCTAAACTATGGCCTCTAATTCTACCTTAGCAAAAACCTATGCAAGAAAGTAATCTATGTAACTGTGCAACTATGGTTTTGCTAATGTGTTGCTATCTCTACCGCAAAAGAGTCTTTCAACCTAGGTTCTAATCCTATCAACTAGCTAATCAACTAAGCTAGAAAAGTAAAGCACGCAACCTAGATAACGATGTAAATGCGGAAGGTAAAGATGAGGTAGAGATGCAAACTCCCGTCGACGACTCCGGTATTTTTATCGAGGTATCGAGAAGCGCTCGAGCTTCCCCCTAGTCCTCGTTGGAGGCCCTCGCAAGGAATCGCTCACAAGGGCCAAGCTCCCGGTCGGGTAACTCCGTGGATAGCCCCGGGCCTTCCCCACGTGCAAGTGGGTCTCCGGTGTGCCTTCCAGCAAGCCTCTCTCTGACCGCTCCCTGCCGTCTTCACTATCAAGCTTCCAACTGAACCGCCGCGGGCCTTGTTCCCTTCGGTACACGGTGGCAGCCACACCATAAACGCGGTTGGTGTGGTCTCGCAAGACTACAAGCCTCGCCGAGTACAACAATGGTGCGCGCAAGCACCAATAGATGAGAGGTGTGCAAACCTCACTAAACACTAGGCCTAAACCTATAGCAAGCGCATAAGCGGTGGTCTAATCAACCTAAGCACTTCGCAAAAGCACCTACGCTAATCACCTAACGAGACACTAAGCACTATGCAAGTGGAGATCACTAAAATGGTGTAGCAACACCCTTGATATGTTTCCTCACCTCTCCCTTCCTCAAATGGCCGGTTAGGGTCTATTTATAAGCCCCAAGTCGAAACTAGCCGTTGGAATCAAAGTCAACAAAATTACTACTGACCGGAAGCTTGGGTACAATTTAGATGACTAGATTTTAGATATACATAGTGTATTGTTTTGGATATACGTAGTGTATTCCAGTGTGCCTGTAACGTTATGATTTAATCAGCTATGATCTAATATAATTTTTTTTTCGTCTAAAAAATAGCCTACCAAACCTTTCTAATGGCACAAAAGAATTTGCGATCTCGTTAATGGCTCACATAGAATAGAATTGACTCCATTTGAGCCATGACTTACGTTTTTTTTTTGACATGTAGCCATGACTTACGTTGATAACGTGTTACGTAAAGCAAGTGAAATTGTAGTTGCCGTTTTCTTCACGGCTTCCAGATGTCCAAAGATTCCTAAATCAATTTGAAGCCTTGAACGATTTTGGCAAAATCTGTTTGGCTGCAATCAGCTTGTCGAGGCCTCTGCGAGACTGCGACAAACATGTGTAGGGCAGAACCAGGACTGGTGTACAATTGCCACATGAACAAGGAGAGCATGCACAGTGTCAAGCAAGCATTCCACTTTCCACCAGGCAGACATCTAACCATACTGTTCCTACCAGGCACACAACATTTTATTTGGTTTCATTTTGTAATAAATGGCAGAACATGTTTCTTTCCGTCGAACTTGAATATGGACTTTTACATGCAAACGGCTCGAAACAGACAACTGGATTGTACTAGTAACATTTTAGATGAGTGGAAGATGATACTAACCACTAGCCGTTAATATTGGTATAAAGACAATCTCTCAGTTCCCCGGAACGGGGCAGGACTGGCTAACATTACAGCATGAACAAATTGAAGCTTTCATAACATTTCAACTCTGCTACAACTTGGGAAAGGGTCAGGATTGTAATCTTCTGAAAACTTGATCCCTGCCACCCAGTGTATTGGACCATGGAATTCCCGAGCCATGCTCCAGCACCATCTGTAATCCATGTTGTGCATATTCACAAGAATTCTATGGCCTACGCTGCTCATTAGTTGCAACGATAAGCAACAGACTCTGGTGCTCAGTTGATCTTAGCCTTTGGTCTCCTTGGGCGTAGAAGAAACCAAAGCAACAAAAATACTGCTAGAAAAGCAGGAAGTGTTGTCAAGTCTAGCTGCACATCGAGCTTTCTTTCACGGGTGCATTGGACAGGGTGTAGACTTGAAATGGTGGAGTTCACAGCACTAGAAAATCTGAAAAGAAGTAGCACCGTAATTCAGAAAAAGAAGTACAACTAATCAGGGGGGCGTATTCTAGTCGCAGACAACTATGTTCACCCAAGGGGATTACCTCTCCCAAGGCAAGCATGTATGAGGAGCAGTAACCAGCGCGGCACAGCCTATGACTGGATCTTAACGCATACAGGCCCACAGTGAGGGGTTAAAAATTTATGCAAGACCAGGGGTTGAATCCCAGATCAGTGACCAGTTGGTTCCAATGGCCACATAGTCACCAGAGTAAAGAAACATTAAAAGAACATGTGGACATAAAGAAAAAAAAACCGTGTTTTGTGGAAGTATTTAAGGTTTCCTTCATTCCCAGTTTTGGTGCTTGCTCCACAGTTTATTTTACGGTTTTATTACTGCATTTCAGAAAAGCCCAAGAAGATATCTACTCAAGTGAAAAATTTTGCACATATGCGGATATGCACTATAAGTAAAAGAGCGTACAATAGTGCAAACAAACAAAAAAGAATCATAATTTAGGTTCCCAGATTGTAGCCAATTTAACTATTCAACCAAACAATACAAAACTAGCTAGCTGAGAAGCTTATTACATCTAAAACGTGAAGAATAACTGCATCTGCATCCATAAAAGCATATAAAATGGTCCAATGCTTTTCCCACCACTGGCATTTATGGGTTAGAAATTTTCCCTAACATAATACAAACAGCTTGACACCGTAGCAGAACTTTTAAACAAAACTCAACATCAAGGAATGCTATAGAAAGGTTTACTACGTACCATTATTTATCCTAGCAAACTGTGCACCAAAGCCAAAATAACCACATCCTCCGTAGCAAAATAAATGGTGTATTATGATTTTAGAAGTAACTATGTATATTGACCAAAAATATTCAAATTAGATGCATGCCTAGTAGATAAAAATAGTATCAATAGATTCACATCCCACATAAGTTTCGGTACAAACTTTGTGGAAATTAATGATATATCGTAAGTCTAACTGGCGGTTAACATATGTTTCAAGAGACTTCATTATGTACCTGAATTTCAGTTTGCCTATTACATACTTAAGAGGATAGAAAACTCAACAGACACTTTACAAACCAAACAATGCAAGTACTGCATGCATGAAGAAACCAGAAAGCACAAGGATTACTGACCCATTTGAAGCATCCTCAAGCATTGACATAAGTTTTACTGCATCACCATATCGCAATCCCTTGGACATAGCTGATACCTAAATTGATATTAATCATTAGCCCTGTAATGCAAAACAAATAGGAAAAAACACATCTGAAAGCATCTTACTCTTCTCCACAAGCTAACAACAGCATTGTACTTCTCAACCATCTTACTTTCGTGAACCTTGAAAATTTTGAAGCCTTTTTCAGCTAACCACTATTAAGGTTCTCCAAAAAGTATTTAAGTATTATTGAGAGTAAATAGTGGAAACATAATAACACATGAGTTTTTTTCCCTTTTAATTAAAGGTAACCCCCCCCCCCCCCCCCCCCCCCAGTTTCCAAAGAAGCCTAGCACTCTAGCCAGGATCATATTCATCAAACAGAGCAAACACTATGGTTAGAACGACATCCTCCAGTATATAAACCAAGTGCCTTACCAGTGACACCAAGTGGTTATCACAGTAAGCATTCTGATTCTAATGTCAGAAGCTAGCTTCTCTATACAGTAAGTATTTTAGATTGTAAAATTTTAAAATGTAGTTACATTCCTGCTATATTTGTAAATCAATACTCTCTGTGTCAGAATCAATGATGACACCTGCGGAGGAAGGAAGAAGAAGGAAGCGGTCTAAATTCTCCCATCATCACTAATATTGACAATCCAAGTTGACGGAACTGATGTCCAGGACGCGCATCTCCCTGAGAGCCATCCTATCCAGATCCAGTGCTTCTTAAATCATTTTTACAAAGAACGGTTCAGGAACTTTTCTGCTTAAAATTCTTTTCAAAGGAAGGTGTGGCATAACTGGGTGTGGGTGGGTGGCGTAACATCTTGGTCCATTTTCTTCTTAAAAAAATGACACGCAGCTCTTCAACGCATTTGAGAAGGAAAAAAACAATAGAGTGACGAGAAGGAACAAACAATGAACAAGTAGAAAAACTAGGTCATGGTGGCAAATGCATTATCCAATCCAAGTTCCTAATATCTTTCCAAAACAAAGTTATTCACAAAACAAAACATTAACACACTAGAAGTTGAATAATCTGAAACTATAGTCGATTGTAAGGATACTAGTCCGCTCTTTAACCAATTGCTGAATTGCTGAATTGACTACTTGAATGGATTCCTCCACTGAAGTAATAATATAGTTACGAGCAATAACATCTTGCTGGAACTCTGAAAGTTGTGAGCCTTGAGAAGTAACAGCTGAAGGATTACAACCCACAGACCAGGTCCAGTCCTACACTTACAAAAGAAAAAAGAAGGGTAGCGAGTTAGATTGAACAATTAAATTTCAATGACCAGATCATGGAAGGAAACGGCTAAAAGGAAAGTTCTTGTGAATTACACTGGCAAGCAAGTAAATTAAAGAATAAGATAAAGGAGAACCGATAAAAGAACTGGCAACTACATTATGGAACAATTCAGTAAGTTAAAATGAAAATTGAACTACAGAAGGCATAGACACATACTTATAGGCAACTGGACACAATAAAAAAAATCTTTGTCTACGACTAATCCCTCCGACTCAATTTGCAAGGATAAGTAACTTGATCATATGGAAAATGTTAGATTATCCTAGTTTACTGTGTTAGTATCTCCTTGGATAGTGTGTTAATTACTGCTATTCACCTCCTAGCTGTATGCGCAGCCTCCCAGGCTGGCCTGGCCCTTTGGGCTACCCTGTACCTCCTATATATATGTAAACCATCCTGTAAACTCATATCAATGAATATCATCTCAGCCTGTTAGGCTTCTATCATGGTATCACGAGACTTTTGAGTCCTGTACCGCTTCCGCTCCTCTCTCCCAGGCGCCGTACTCGCGCCCCCAGGCCGCCGCGCCCGCTGTTGCTGCGCCCATGGCCGCCGATACCCCTACCTCCGGTGACTCCAGCACCGGTCTCTCGGCCGCCGCCGCTGCGGCCAAGCTTCGTGATGAAGCTGCCTCCGCCGCCGAGCTGCTGGAGGCCCAGGCCCTCTCCATCCGCTCCTCCAACGCCGAGCGCAGCCAGCAGCTCCAACAGGAGGCCGACCTCCTGAAGTCTGCCGCCGCCGCCCAGGAGCGCGTTCGCACCGCCGCTGCTGCTCTTGACCAAGAGCGCGCGCAGGCTGACGCCCTGGAGCAGCAGGCTGCCGCCCTCCGCAATCGTCTTCGCGCGGAGCTGCTCAAGGACGACGATGTTCACGACGATGACGCCCGCTCTGGCCACTCTGAAGCCACGGCCATCGCTCATCTCCACAGCCAGGCAGCTGCTGTCCAGAACATCAAGCACCTGATCCCCATCGTCCTCGAACTCCAGTCGTCATCGAACTACTCCAAGTGGCGCGGCTACTTCCTCCTCACCCTCGGGCGGTTCTCCCTGAAGGACCATGTCCTCAGCGATGACGCCCGCCCCGACGATCCGGCATGGTCTCGCATGGACTGCGTGGTCGTCTCCTGGATTTTCAACACCATCTCCCCCGACCTTCTGGACATCGTCCACGAGCACGCTGGCACCACTGCCCGGGCAGCGTGGCTCGGGGTCGAGAATCAGTTCCTGGGAAATCGCGAATCCCGGGCACTCATCCTTGATGCTGAATTTCGCAACCTCTCTCAGGGCGCCCTCTCCATCGACGACTACTGCCGCCAGATGAAGACCAAGGCTGATGCCCTTGCTGATCTTGGCGAGCCCATCAGTGACCGCACGCTCGTCCTGAACGTCCTGCGCGGCCTCAACGAAAGGTTTCAGTTCATGGCACAGCTGATCACTCGCCAGAAGCCGTTTCCTTCCTTCAGCGACGTTCGCGCAGACCTGCGCCTTGCTGAACTCAACATGGAGAAGCCTATGGCGCCTCCCTCGGCGCTTCTCGCTACACCGACGAGCAAGCCGTCTGCGCCTCCACTTCCTGCACCACCGCGCCCCCCTCAGGGATCTCCCTCTACTGGGGGCGCCCCTTCTAGCAGCGGACGTGGGCGCCGTCGCCGCGGTGGGCGTGGCCAAGGCGGCTCTGGAGGTGGCCAAGGCGGCTCTGGAGGCTCGCCATGGCCCTCCGTGCTCAATCCATGGACTGGGTCCATTCATATGTGGCCCGGCTCCAACCCAGGCGGTCCTCGTGCTCCACCGCCTCGCGCCGGCTTCCCTCCACACCAGCAGCAAGCTCTAATGGCTGCCATGGCTCCACCATACTCCACACCGGGCTCTGGTCTGTACTCCCAGGCACCAAGCCACGGTCTGTACTCCCAGGCACCTGTTCATGCGCCCCCTCCTGCATGGGCACCTTGGGATCCACAGTCCCTCGCCAACGCCTTCAGCACTGTGACCCTTACACCACCGGGCAGCAGCGACTGGGTTGTCGATTCAGGTGCTTCCTCTCACATCGCATCCAACCCCGGTATGATTACCTTATCCTCTTCGTCCACCTTTCCCTCTTCCATTGTTGTTGGCAATGGTGCCACTCTCCCTGTGGTTGGCACCGGTTACTCCACCCTTCCTGGTCCTTTTCGCCTCAACAATGTCCTTCTTGCTCCTGACATCATCAAAAATCTTCTTTCTGTTCGTCAATTCACTACTGATAACCATGTTTCTGTTGAATTTGACCCTGTTGGCATTTCTGTGAAGGACCTACGCACGGGCACCATCCTCCTTCGCTGCAATAGCTCGGGACCTCTCTACACCCTCCAGCTGCCATCATCACCGTCCGGCTCCTGCGCTCTTGTCACCACCCCGTCGTCGATCGATTGGCACCGTCGCCTTGGTCACCCCAGCAAGGATGCCCTCCAGCACCTTGCTCAGTCCTCTTCTATTATCTGCAGCAAGCCCTGTGACACCTCTTTATGTCATGCTTGTCAGCTTGGACGACATGTTCGGTTACCTTTCACTAGTTCGATGTCTAGGGCCTCCAAACCTTTTGATTTGGTTCATTGTGATTTGTGGACATCTCCTGTACTCAGCATTTCTGGTTTCAAGTACTATTTAGTTATACTTGATGACTACTCGCATTTCCTATGGACTTTCCCACTTCGCCTCAAATCCGACACTTTTTCCACTCTCTCTAATTTTTTCGCCTTCGTCTCCACCCAGTTTGGATGTCCCATAAAATCCATCCAATGCGATAACGGCCGTGAGTTTGACAACTCTTCCTCTCGCGCTTTCTTTCTTGCCAAAGGCGTTTCCCTGCGTATGTCTTGTCCATACACCTCGCAGCAAAACGGCAAGGCTGAGCGCATCCTTCGCACCACAAATAATGTCATACGCACCTTACTGTTTCAAGCCTCCATGCCTCCCCCCTATTGGGTGGACGCTCTTGCCACTGCCACCTATCTGATCAACCGTCTTCCCACCAAGACGTTGGGTCTGTCCACACCTTACTTCGCCCTCCATGCCACTCACCCTTCCTACCACGAACTTCGGGTTTTTGGGTGTGCCTGCTATCCTAATCTAACAGCCACTGCCCCACATAAACTTGCTCCTCGCTCTACTTTGTGCGTCTTTCTTGGTTATTCCCCTGATCACAAAGGCTATCGCTGCCTTGATCTCACCTCCAACCGGGTCATCATCTCTCGCCATGTTACCTTTGACGAATCCCACTTTCCTTTCTCACACCACCGACCTTCTTCTCCACCCGGCGAGCTTGATTTTCTAACTAATACTGAGCCTCCACCAGCTCCTATTCATTCTGCAGGTACACTCACTACTTCAGGCCGCGCCAGCTCCCTGCCTGTGGCTGCTGCACCCCTGCAGGTTGAGCCGCCCAACGAGCCTTCACCGCTGCCAGTGCTCTCACACAGCCCTGGTCATCTCCCGCGGGCACCCAGGTCTCCACCAGGCTTCCCCGCACTTTCGGCTCCACCTCCGGCGTCCCCGGTACCTGCTACCTCCACATCGCCGATGATACCTACTGCTCCTCCGGCACCCATGGTGCCCATGGCGCCCACAACGACCCGGGCACCATCGACGGCGTTCAACAAACCGCCTGTCACCCAAGTATACTCCCGGCGCGCTGCTGCTCCAGCTCCTTCACCGACGCCTCCCATTGCTGCTCCTTCCCGGCGCTCGAGCATTGTCCCTTCACCACCTCGCTTCGTGAAGGCTGCTCCTCCTGTCGGTGTTGTTCCCATCCCACCGGTCGACAACTCTCATGGCATGATGACCCGTGGGAAGTCTGGATATCACCAACCGCGCCTTCATCTTCACACTGAGGCGCTGTCACCAATTCCTCGGTCTTGTCGCGATGCCCTCACTGATCCTCACTGGCGTCGCGCTATGGAAGAAGAACATGCTGCTCTTATTGAGAATCACACTTGGGACCTTGTCCCTCGCCCTGCCAAGGCAAACGTGGTCACTGGAAAATGGATCTTCAAACACAAATTTCATGCTGATGGTTCCCTGGACAGATACAAGGCTCGCTGGGTTCTTCGAGGCTTTACACAACGGCCAGGTGTCGACTATGATGAAACTTTCAGCCCCGTTGTCAAACCTGCAACTGTCCGCACGGTTCTCACTTTGGCTCACTCCCGGGATTGGCCTATCCATCAACTTGATGTGAAGAACGCTTTTCTTCATGGGGTTCTTTCAGAGACCGTCTACTGTTCGCAGCCCACAGGCTTCACTGATTCTACTCTTCCCAATCATGTCTGCAAGCTGAACAAGTCCCTATATGGTCTGAAACAGGCACCACGCGCTTGGTACAGTCGGTTTGCTGCTTATTTGGTCACTTTGGGATTCTCTGAAGCTCGCTCGGACACCTCCCTGTTCATCTACCGCCGTGGTGCTGATACAGTCTACCTTCTTCTTTACGTTGATGACATCATACTCACTGCATCCTCCCAGCAGCTTCTCAGCCGTGTTATTGATGCCTTGAAGAAGGAATTCGCCATGAAAGATCTTGGTCCTCTTCATCATTTCCTTGGCATGTCAGTTCAACGACGAGGTGATGCTATTTTTCTCTCCCAACAGCAGTATGCCCTGGATATCTTGGCTCGTCATGGTATGACTGATTGCAAACCTTGCTCTACCCCTGTTGACACCTGCGCCAAAGCCTCTGCTGATGGTGGTCCTGCTGTTGCTGATCCTACAAATTATCGCAGCCTTGCGGGTGCTTTACAATACCTCACTTTCACCAGGCCCGACATTGCCTACGCAGTCCAGCAGATCTGTCTTCACATGCATGACCCTAGGGAGAGTCACTTTGCTGCTGCCAAACGAATCCTTCGATACCTTCGGGGCACTCTGGATTATGGCCTGGTCATTCCTCGATCATCCCCTACTCAACTTATTGTGTACACGGACGCTGACTGGGCCGGCTGCCCAGACACTCGCCGCTCCACCTCCGGCTACGCTGTCTTTCTTGGAGGCAGCCTCGTTTCCTGGTCTTCCAAGCGACAGCACACCGTTTCCCGGTCCAGCGCCGAGGCTGAATACCGTGCTGTCGCCAACGGTGTTGCTGAAGTTTCCTGGTTGCAGCAGCTTCTCCAGGAACTGCACCACCCCCTCCACTCCGCCTGCCTCGTCTACTGCGACAACGTCAGCGCCGTTTACTTCTCCACCAACCCTGTACAACACCAGCGCACCAAGCATGTCGAGATCGACCTTCACTTCGTTCGAGAACGCGTCGCCGTTGGTGCTGTGCGTGTGCTCCATGTGCCCACCACCTCCCAATTCGCCGACGTCTTCACCAAGGGTCTACCCTCCTCTGTCTTCACGGATTTCCGCTCCAGTCTGAATGTCCGCCCTGCTGACGTTCCGACTGCGGGGGGGTGTTAGATTATCCTAGTTTACTGTGTTAGTATCTCCTTGGATAGTGTGTTAATTACTGCTATTCACCTCCTAGCTGTATGCGCAGCCTCCCAGGCTGGCCTGGCCCTTTGGGCTACCCTGTACCTCCTATATATATGTAAACCATCCTGTAAACTCATATCAATGAATATCATCTCAGCCTGTTAGGCTTCTATCAGAAAATATATCAGACATATCTGATCTGACTTAGATTGCAGCATTTACAAACCTACTTTGACTGCATATAACATATATAAGTTGTTTTTGTACACATAATAACTTATGAAAATAATGAAGAGCATGTTTGGATCCTTCACCTAACCTTGCCAAGCATTCCCCTAAAAATGCCCCCCAACAAGGCTAGGAAGGAAATATGCATCTTTCGTCACCATGCCTAGCCTTTCATTTGGGCAGAGTGAACAAGAATTTTCTTGTTTTTGGAGGAGTCATGGCTCCCTCCACAGGAAGGTTTTCCTTGCAAGGTTACGCAAAGAAATCAAACATGCCCCAAAATGACCATGCTTCCTTCACTGAATCCAGCACTAACTGACTAATTTATTAACTTGACTTACAAATGAAATTAGAGGGAATATCTTTTTTAATATAGGATGTTTGGATGAGCAGCAAGAGTGTAAACTAAATTGTAGGATCCATGTACGGATACACAATGGACAATGCGATGTCTGTTGAACTATTGATGGGAATACTACTACAGACATATGAGTGTAAGGTTCAATAAATGGTGCTCAAAAGGCAAAAGGAGCAAGAAATTGACATATTGGGAATTCAAATATTTTACAGCAGATAATCTTTGTTGACAGATAATAAAACAAATGTATATAAAGAGGCAACAAACCTCAATTGCAGTTTCATGAGCATGGCTATAAACCAGATGTGGAGGAAGTAGACCAGATACATACTCAGCAGTTGCAGCAATAGCAGCTTTAACTGGTTTCCTGTTTGTCAGTAAATAATGTTGCATTAATACAGTTGCAGCAAATGCTAAGTCAGAATCAGAAAAATTCCTTGTTCAGGAAACATTTAAGACTTGCCAAACAAAATTTGGCCACAATCAAGTAGTCTTGGTTTCTTTGCCTTTCATATGATTTTTGTTCAAGGAATATTCAGCAGCTATTTACTCTCTATTGGAATTTGGAACTATATAAAATATTTTGCTAAACCCAAAGTGATTATGTTAGAAGAGTCAAGGGCCTATTGGGCCTTAGCCCGTTAGGATTAATTAGTCGCTTACTTAGGGGCCAAGTAAGACCTCTTCTCTTTATAAGGAGAGGAGATGTATCAATCTAATCAAGCAAGAGATTAGAAGGAAAAACCTTCTCTCTTGCCGGCCGTGGGCGAAGCCCCGCGGCCGGCGTTCCCAGCGCCCCTCACAGCCCTAGCCGCCGGTCCTCTGCCTCTCTCACGTAAACAGTACCCGCGGGTACTGTAGCTCTGCCGCCGCTCCTCTCTTCCTCCTCAATCCTCTTGATCCCAACGGCCCACATAACAGATTATGTCTGCAGAAATTTGATGAACGTAGCAGGAAAACATGATGAAGCTATGAAATAGCCACTACTATGAATTTTTAGCAATGCATTAGAAGATTGGTGCTGATGCCACACTCCTGTCATGCATAACCAACTCATGAAAACTGCCTTTTTTTTTCTTGTAACACGCAGGAGAGCTGTGTATCACTAAATTAAGAAGAAATCTGTTTAGAACGCCTAAAAACACCACATACTCATGCACATTGCGCTTATACATGCTTGCTGCTAGAAAAAACTACCACCGAAGATGACCTTGACCAACAAATCAACTGTCATTGGCGCAAGGGCAAGGAGATGAGAAACTCCTCAAGTGTCGAGCCCCAGCCAAATAGCAGAGGTGAACTACTCCCTAATGAGCCCTTGCACCCCATTTAAGTTAGGCAAGATCCCATCAAACACGCAGCAATTGTGATGATTCCAGATTGCCCATGCTCCTAAAGATGATGGAGTCTAGACAAGTTTTCTATTTTTGACCATGTGACAAAAGCACTAGCTAGCAGAGCTGACTTATGATCACAAACAAGGCAACTGCCTGACATTTTTATTGCGAGTTAACTAAAGTGAGGGACCTTAAGTGTTGTGACACAATTTAATCCCCAAGCAAACAGTAGCTAGAGACAAAATATACTATGTATGCCCCAAACTTAGGGGCCAAGCCTTCTCCTACTCCATCCCACCTCATGGCTTCCCTCTGCCACCAAAAATCCTGATGGCACCACCAAGAATAGCCGAGAGCTGACACACCACAGGTCTCTAACCTTCCCTTGTTTTCCTCAGTGGGTTGATGCAATCTATTAATTAGAATATGACATATGAGTTGGTTTTAGCATTTGGGTGAAGATTGAGGATTCTCAAAGCTCCCAATCTCAGGACAATAGGCGAGTGTTGGAAATGATGAGATTTATGTTCAAGTAACTGGTGCTTATCTTGGATTTTCTTGTTGTCAAACAGCCAACCGGCAATTTAGTCCCCCTTCACAATACAAAGAACTGGAAAATATTTAAACAATAAAAGGTAGGAAGCTGCAATCCAAAACATGATAAATCCCTCTCCACCACCAAGATGGCCCTCACAGAGGCCACGCCCCGTGGCTTCTAGCTCCCGCCTGACCTCCTCTTCGCTGCACAGGAGGTCCCTGCTGCCATCACCGTGACGCTGCCCCTCGCTCCTGGCAGGTGTGCGTGGCAGGTGCCAACATCACCAACTTTGAGATGCTGGGGGCGCTGCTAAAAGGTGAGGAAGTCACGGCCGTGGTCTTCAAGGATTGCATTGCAGTCCTTGAAGGGTCGCTCAAGCTTACAGATTTGCACCCCCATTGTGGCCTCATAGGTTGCAGGCAGCTGCGAGGATAAGTGGAGGTGGGGCTCCTGCAGCTAGAAGGCAGAGGGGAGGAGAGAGGAGGGAGTTGTGGATGAAGTGGAGTTAGTCAAGGAAGGTCTCGCATGAGGGGAGGGAGACAGGTAGGATGCTGCGGATGTGTGCAGGCCAACAACTAACCGAGGCTGTGTCCGCACGAGTGGTGCAGGCAAGAACAAGGAGGAAAGAGAAAGAAGAGAAGGGGGTGTGGGGGAGGGGAGGGGGGGGGGGGTGTGGAGGATGAAGGGTCAGGGGCAAGAACAACATTTCACCACATTTGTCTCTCCTCTAGGGCTGGAAATGATTAAGGTGTGGTGTCTTCCAGCGAATTAACAAATTGCCAGAGTGACAGTTTCTGTGTCCGTTGACCACACGACATCACTTTCTAGTATCAAGTCCTGGTATTATTACTAATGTCATATCACCAGTTTTTTTTTCATGAAATTACACTTGTTAGACAGCCGCATAGGCACTTGGGCCATTGGCCCATTATGGCTAATTATAGATTGATTGATGTTATATTAGGCAAGGAGATCCAACGGTGGTCATGCTTCTATAAACCAACCCAGGGTCCTTGCCTATATATGTACCGTGCCTATTGGCCTCCTAATCAATCTATCAATTTCTAGTCCAATTCTATTGCTTTCATGGTATCAGAATGCCTAGGTTTTTCCGCTGCCCTAGCCTCTCTACCGCGCACCCCTTGGCTGCGCACGTCACGCACCTTCCGGCTGTGCACCCTTCGTGTGGGTCCCTTCCCCTGCCGCCATGCCTGGGCCTGCTCCTCCACCCGCCTCCTCTGCGTCTGCAGCACTCGTCCCAGATGCCGAAGCCACGCGTGCTCTCACCTAGGAAGCCAAGCATATCCACGCCTCCGAAGCAGAGCACGCCCATGCGGACGCCGACGAGCGCCACCGCCAGCATGCTGCTGCCCGCGACGCTGCCCTCCAGCGCGCCCAGGCCGCTGAGCAAGAGGCCGCGACCGCGGCCCAGGAGAGCAATGCTGCCGCCGCGCGCGCCCATGACGCGCTCGCCCGCGCCGCCCGCGAGCGAGAAGGGTCCGAGGCTGCCATCCAGCACGAGGACACCGCCACTTCCTCTGCCAGTGATTTTGATGACCTTCGCTCGCATCCCGGTGGCGGTGGTCCTCATCAGCCGCTCCGGGACGCCCTCTTAGCTCATAGGCCGCCGCCATCAACCTTCACACCCAGGTCGTCGGTGTCCAGAACATCCACGCCCTCACCCCCGCCGTCCTCGACATGGAGTCAAACAACTACACTCGTTGGCGCCATCAGATGCTTCTGGTTCTTGGGAAGTTCTCCCTCCAGCGCCATGTTCTCGCTGACGATGCCAACCACAACTACCCTGACTGGGAGCACATGGACTGTGTCGTCATGACGTGGCTCCTCGACATCGTCTCTCCTGATCTCGAGAAGATTCTCCGAGAGGATCCCGCCACTGCCCGCTCTGTCTGGCTCGCCCTGGAACACCAGTTTCTCGACAACCGCGAGCAGCATGCGCTCTACCTTGATGCCACCTTCCGCGACTTCGTCCAGGGCGGTCTCTCCATCACCGTCTACTACCGCAAGTTCAAGTTCATGGCCAATGCCCTGGGCAACTTGGGCGAGGACATCCCGTCACTGATCGCACGCTTGTCCTCGGTATCATCTGTGGCCTCAAGGAGCGCTTCACCTCCATCGGCATGCACCTCCAGCATGGGCGCCCGTTCCCCTCTTTGGAAGCCCGGACCGACCTGGTGCTTGAAGAACTCAACATGGCTCATCACTCGGTGCCTTCACCCACCGCCCTCCGCATAGGCAATTGGGCCATTGGCCCATTATGGCTAATTATAGATCGATTGATGTTATATTAGGCAAGGAGATCCGACGGTGGTCATACTTCTATAAACCAACCCCGGGTCCTCCTTGCCTATATATGGACCTTGCTTATTGGCCTCCTAATCAATCTATCAATTTCCAGTGCAATTCTATTGCTTTCACATATAATATTAGAAATCTAACCTCAAATCCCATAAGATGGGTCTTCCATTGCACTGCAAATGGCTTTCCCAGGAATCATCATCTGACTGAACTACTACAACCATATTTGAGAGAGCCTTGGCTTGATAATGTTTGTCCAGTAATAGGGGTTCATTATGTATGAACCAGAATATTGGGACCTCTAATGTTGACCTATGATTTGAATGTCCTCCTGCATATAGAAACAAAATATAGACATTTGAGCTTGAGTAGATCACTGGTGCTGCCTATGGCCAAACCACAGAAATTACTTTGCAAGTTTCCTAGACAAGAAGTGAGCACATACATACACAAACTGAATAACAAGTTATACAAACACACTTGTCGGTGTACTGAACTGAATGAAACAATTCAGAACCAACAGCCTTCAATCTCTGGATCATGAAAAGCACATAAAGTAGAAAATTAAATATACCTTTCAGTGAACTGTGCTCATTTAGCCTCTGTAGCTGATGTTGGAGAATAGCAGAGTCAAGGTATGTGCTAACAGTTGACTTATAGGTGCCATTAACTAATAGAAGTGGCACCGCAGCTGCACGACGTGCCATTGAAAACGCCATCATCAATGATGGATCCTCTGACAATGACAGCCTACATATCGACACGCATAATTTCAACACCTTGGGACTGGGAAAAATATTAACAAATTACAACAAGTTTTCAGAACTTACAATATTAATTCAAGATAGTTTCATTGGATGCCAAGAAGCCGTAAAAGAAATACACACCAAGCAAAGGTAAACCTTTTTCAGGTGAAGTAATCATTTATTTTAGGTTAAGATGTAAGAGCTGTCTCGTGCTACAGTGATTTATACACAAATCTCTTACCATGGTTAGTTTAATAAGTTCAGTGATTCGCTCCAAATGAACTATTAGAATTTAGAAAGTAACACAAAAGATATCTAGCAAGATGCATAAACTTTGATATATTGATTCCATTTTGATTATTTAAAATCCTCTCATAACTCTACTTCATATTATCATTATTTTAAAAAGCATTTTGTCAGCTCTTGCTGAGGTACAAATAACAAGAAATACGAGTACATATTTAGATTGATAAAACGAAGAAGTGATACATGTATTGGCTAAACATGGACTTTTGATGACGTAATAGCACAGAATTCAGGCTCTCCATGATGGATTTTACATTAACAGGTAACTGCTTTATACTCCTGACTTTCTGTAGAGAAAAAAATAAAACAAAATGAACATAAGCAATACAAAGACATAGGTTTACAGAGTATACAAAATATAAGCAACAGCATATATACCTCTTGTGTCACGAAATATAACTGAAACGATAACTTCTCATAGTAATGGTACGCTCTAAGAGAGGCAGAAGGAGCAATTACATGCCTCATAGAGCCCCATAACATAGATCCAAGTTGTGCAAGAAATGAATCATGAGCCACTGTGTAACTATGATGTTCCTGGTATCAAAAGATTCAACTCTGTCATCCGAATACTAATACATTAACTGTGTTTTTCATTGAACAGCTTAGTCTTAAAATGTGCTTATTTCAAAATGTGTTTTCAATAAATAAATTTACAAAGCTAACCACTTTAGTATCTCTAAATAAGTTCCAGCTTTCCATTCTCTTCAGTGCATCAAGAGCTTTCTTCTTGTTAATTTCATCAGAATCTCCAGTATTGTAACCCTCCAATTCCTTTTTCAGGTCATGCATCCTCTCATCAAGTTCTGTGTAATGAAAAATATAGTTTCCAATTGGAAAAGGTTAAAAATTTATGGAACAAGAAAATATATATGAACTGCACAAAACTCAAGCCCAAATGCCAGTATGCCACCATAAACTCAAAGCCTCAAGAAATAAAAACAACAATGGAAACTATAGCACTTGTAAATTTAATACAAAATATGGTCTTTTATTTGTGTAATGTGATTAGTAAACTTCTAATAACAGATATTAAAAGTATATGGCACCCTCGTTAGCTAAAATACCATGTTGCAATGTTTCAAAAATCATCACAAAAATCATGTATGTAGTACACCTGAATTTAAGTGTAGCCACAACAATTCAGTTTGAAATTCATCTTTGATGTTGAGATTAAAAAAACAGAACTGTCACTGTCAGCACATGATGAACAGTGGCAGTTTGACTGCTTGTCTATTTTGTTTTGTGGCAGATGTTGGTTACATACCGTTGCAGCTCCAATGTACCTATTGTCCTACTTCAAAGAATAAGGGCGTGCTTGGTTGTCGGCCACCACCAGCCATGCCACAAGTAAGGCTGCCACAATCTGTCAAAGCTGCTGTTTGGTTCTTCACTCAAGTCTGGCGAGCCAGAGTCTCTTGCACTAGCTAGCAGTAGTAATTCTCGTCAAATGTGTGGCGTGAATTTTTGCTGTCGCAACTTTAGCGCCACCACAGGCTTGGCGTGGCGAACTTCAGCTAGGAACCAAGCAGGCCCTAAATATCACAGAACTACAACTATTTTGACCCAATACCCATAGAACTACAACTATTTTGACATGTATCAGACCAAGGTAACAGAGAATTGACAAATCAGCTCACAATGGTAGAACTGGACGTAGCAGCACAAGACAAGACATGAAAACCAATACTGCTCCAGGGCCAGATGGCTTCATTGTACTGTTCTTCAAGCAAATTTGGACTACAATTAGAGGTGATGTGGTCAAAATGTTGCATAAGTTGCATGAGGGTCAGCTGAATCTTGCAAGGCTGAATTATGGAATTATCACTTTAGTCCCTAAAGTTAAAGTTGACACAGGTATCAGGTATTAGACAATATCAACCAATTTGTCTTTCAAATGTGATCTATAATGTTGTTACAAAGCTTCTAACTGTTGGAGAATTTGGTTCATTCACTCATGGGCTAACCCTAGAAGGGTAGCCGTATAGTTTCCACACATGGGCCTTGCCTCATGGGCCTATATACTCCAACACCCCCCCCCCCCCCCGCAGTCTAAACTACCGGCGCAGCGGAGTCACAAACTCAACGTGAAAAGAAATACACACACGAGCCCCCCACAGACGCAACTAGCCACTGGTGATGTTGAGGTTGGAGCGAAACTCGGTGAAGGTCGAGGACGGGAGGCCCTTGGTGAAGATGTCAGCGAACTGGGAGGTGGTCGGTACGTGAAGGACCCGCACCTCGCCGATGGCGACCCGATCACGAACAAAGTGTAGGTCGATCTCCACATGCTTGGTCCACTGGTGCTAAACAGGGTTGGTGGAGAGGTAGACTGCACTGACGTTGTCGCAGTAGACGAGCGTGCTCCGGAGAAGAGGGCTATGGAGCTCGCCAAGAAGCTGCCGGAGCCAGGAAGCCTCAGCCACGCCGTTGGCGACAGCACGGAACTCCGCCTCGGCACTGGAGCGGGAGGCCACCTGCTGGCGCTTAGACGACCAGGACACCAGGTTGCCGCCCAGGAAGACAGCGTAGCCGGAGGTAGAGCGGCGAGTGTCCGAACACCCGCCCCAGTCCGCGTCAGTGTAGACGACGAGCTCAGTGGAGGAAGATCGCCGGTGAAGGAGGAGGCCAAAGTCGACGGTGCCGCGGAGGTAGCGAAGGATCCGCTTGAGAGCAATGAGGTGTGGCTCTCGGGGATCATGCATATGGAGACATCTGCTGAACTGCATAGGTGATGTCTGGCCGGGTGAAGGTGAGGTACTGCAGTGCTCCGGCAAGACTGCGATATGCAGTGGGATCTGTCACTGGGTTGCCCTCTGCCTCTGACAACTTGCCCTGAGTATCAACCGGAGTGGAGCAGGGGTTGCAGTCAGTCATCCCAGCTCGCTTCAGGATATCAAGAGTATACTGCCGCTGGTGAAGAAGTAACCCGGCAGGATAAGGCTCAACAGTGACCCCGAGGAAGTGATGGAGCACACCCAGATCCTTCATAGCAAACTCCTGCTGAAGAGCGGTGATGATGCGGCGGAGAGTGACTCACTGGAGGCTGTGAGGACAATATCATCAACATAGAGCAGCAGGTACGCAGTGTCAGTTCCATGGTGATAGATAAACAGAGACGTATCTGACTTGGCCTCCACAAACCCCAGTGTCAGCAAGAAAG
Source organism: Saccharum spontaneum (assembly GCA_022457205.1). Taxonomy (NCBI): domain Eukaryota; kingdom Viridiplantae; phylum Streptophyta; class Magnoliopsida; order Poales; family Poaceae; genus Saccharum; species Saccharum spontaneum. The sequence goes on along the minus strand of CM039591.1, from coordinate 40,490,747 downwards.
CAGCAAACCGATGGTTCCACGCTCGGGGGGTCTGCTTGAGGCCGTAGAGAGACTTGTTGAGCCGACACATCATGTCGGGACGTGAAGAGTCAACAAACCCCGCCGGCTGGCTGCAGTAGACAGTCTCAGTGAGAATGCCATGGAGGAAGGCATTCTTGACGTCCAGCTGATGCACGGGCCACCCGCGAGTGAGGGCTAGCGAGAGCACCGTGCGGACGGTAGCCGGCTTCACCACGGGGCTGAAAGTCTCGTCATAGTCGACACCGGGGCGCTGAGTGAATCCCCGGAGAACCCAACGAGCCTTGTACCGCTCGAGTGTGCCATCAGCCCGGCGCTTGTGTGTCTAGATCCATTTGCCGGTGACGATGTTGGAGCCCGGCGGACGAGGCACCAGATCCCATGTCTGGTTGGCGAGGAGCGCCGCGTACTCCTCTTCCATCGCGCGGCGCCAGCGAGGATCTAGTAGGGCCTCGCGGACGGAAGAGGGTACCGGAGAGATTTGCGAGTCCCCGGACATCGCTGCAAGAGCCCGGGGCGGCAGAGTACCAGCCGTGTGGCGCATCACCATAGGGTGAACATGACGCGGGTGGCGGTGAAGCAGCGGGGGTGGTACAACGGCGTCGCGACACGGGCATCCGGGGGCCTCGGTGGCGGTGTCGGTGTCGCCGGCGGAGAAGAAGCAGTCGGTGGTAGAGGGGACCCCGGCGAAGAAGGGGCCACCGGTGGGGACGTAGGCGGCGGCTCCGGTCGTGCACGTCGCTGGTAGACGAGCACGGGCTGGGCGAAACGCGCAGGTGGTGGCGAAGTCGACGGCCCGGGCCCTGCGTCAGACGTAGTAACTGGGGCCGACGCGTAAGGTGCACGGCGCTGGTAGACGAGTGTCGGCTAGGCGAAGCGCGCAGGTGGTGCCGGGGGCGACGGCCCGGGACCCGCGTCAGGCGTAGTGATGGGGGCCGGCCCGTGAGGTGACCCCGCTAGTCCCGGGTAGGGGGTGTCACGGGCTTGCGGCGAGCTAGGGCACAGCCCCGGCGAAGGGCATGGTGGAGCAGTACCTGTAGGGGACAACCGAAAAGGTGGCTCAACCACCACGTCAGTGGGAAACAAGAAGAGGTCAAGATCCGGGCTGGACGGGGGAGTGGTGGTAGAGAAGGGGAAGACAGACTCATCAAACACCACATAGCGAGAGATGAGGACCCGACGAGAGGTAAGATCATAACATCGGTACCCCTTGTGATCCGGAGAGTACCCGAGGAAGACAGAAAGTGGAACGAGGCGCTAGCTTGTGGGGAGCGGTAGCTGTGGTGTTAGGGTAACACGCACACCCGAAGACGCAAAGGTGGTCGTACCGAGGAGGGGTACCGAAAAGAGCGTGGCGTGGCGTGGCGTGGGAGCTGGGCAGGCAGCGGAAGGAAGGAGGTTGAGGAGATAGGTGGAGGTGTGCAAGCTCTCAGCCCAGAAGCGCGCAGGGAGTGACGCCTGAAGCAGGAGGGTGCACATGGTCTCGGTGGTGGTGCGAATCACGCGCTCAGCCTTGCCGTTCTGGGAGGAGGTGTATGGGCAAGACATGCGCAGCTAGACACCGTGAGAAAGAAAGAAAGCACGGGAGGCGGAGTTATCGAACTCACGACCATTGTCGCACTGGACGGCCTTGATGGTGAGGCCGAACTATGTGGACACCCAAGCAAAGAAGTGGAGAATTACGGGGAAAGCTTCAGACTTTGCACGTAGAGGAAAAGTCCAGGAGTAATGAGAGAAATCATCAAGCACCACAAGATAGAACTTGTAGCCAGAAATGTTGATGACAGGAGATGTCCAGACGTCGCAATGAACAAGATCAAAGGTGTGGGCCGCCTGGGAAGAACTATGAAAAGGAAGACAGACATGACGGCCCAGCTGACACGCATGGCACAAATGCTCATCGTGAGTCCGAGGACACCGAATGTCGGAACTACGACTGAGCTGCATCAGGACATCACGACCAGGATGGCCGAGGCGCCGGTGCCAAGTGGTGGAGGAAGAAGAGGTGGCGAAAGCAGCCGACAAAGGGGTCGGCGAAGAAGACGAAGGAGATGTCGGGAAGCGAAGGGTGTAAAGGGGCCCCGTGCTGTCACACCGAAGCAGAGGACGCTAGGAAGCCAAATCCTTGACAGTGAGACCGGTAGAGTCAAACTCCACGGAACATGAATTGTCAGCTGTAAATCGACGAATAGAAAGAAGGTTGTGAACCATAGAAGGTGCCACAAGAACATCAGGAAGACGAAATGAGCCATGAGCGCCGGCGGCACCCACAGACGTGACAGGAAGGCAATACCCATTTGCGACCATGATGGACGAAGGGTGAGGAAGGAGGGTGAACGGAAGAAAGTATGCTGGGGTCGGGAATGGTGTGGTAGGTGGCACTCGAATCGGCGATCCACTGTGGGCCGACAGGAGTTGTCGGACCCATAGTGCTGAAGGAGTGTGCCAAGGCCGCGAGTCCCAACCGGCCGACCCGGGCGAGGCGCTGGAAGGTGTAGCCCACGGGAATGCGGCTGGGTGAAATCCTGGAGAAGCAGCAGCAAGCATGGCGGTGGCCGGCGGGCGAGGCTCACCACCGGGAGCTTGGAAGGGCCACGAACAGAGGTGCCCCAACCACGGGTCGTGGAAGCCAGGACCCCCACCACGTCCTCGTCCGCGACGACGGCGGCCGCCACGGCCCCCCCACCCCCGCTCGGCCCGGGGGGAGAACCCAGAAGAAACGGCGGCGGCGTAGCGGACGGACGCGGAGCGGCGGTAGGGAAGACAAGACGCTGTTGCTCCGTCACGGCGATCTGGTGGGCCAGTGCGTCGGTCGCCGTGCGATCGCGCTTCCAGGCAAGGGTGACCGCACGCACACGGGCCTGCCCCTCCGTAGCAGCAGCCCCGGCAGAGACGAGGGCTGCGGCGAGAGCGGAGCTAGGACCCGCTGCCTGAAGGTAGGACGGCAGCGGCGTCGGCGCGGCACCAGAGAAACCGTGGGGCGCGGCCGGTGGAGGTGCAGCGTCGATGCCGAGCGGCACAGGTGGCGCGACGGGGAAGAGGGAGATGCCGGCGCCGTGGCCGTGCACGCGCGGAAAGGCTGCCGCGTCGTCCTGCAGCAGGCCAGCAGTAGCGGTGGCTGCGGCGGCAGCGGTGACGGCCGGGTCCGCGAAGAACAAACCCGGCGGGGTCTCAGCGGAGGAGCAGGAGGGGAGCGGCTGGGCAAGGCGGCCAGAGGGGCCGATGTTGCCTGCCGGGAGCGCGTTGGTGAGCGGCGAGGTGGCGGAGCTGGAGCACGCGCTGGCGCCAGATGTGAAGATGGGGGGCCGGAGCCGGTGCGTCGGTAGCCCGGGCGCGCGGCCCCGCGCGGGGGCGCGTCGGAGGGGAGCGGGATCTCGCCAGAGTGGCTCAGGCCGGAGGCGGGCGCGAGCGGGGCCCGAGAGACGGTGACGGAGCCAGAGGAACCCGAGGAGGAGCTCGGGGTCGGGTGGTGGTGGTGCTCGTGCCCGTGCTTGGAGGGGAGTGGGGGGACGGGCGAGAGCCTCCGCGGCGGCAGCGTGTCTGGCTTGTCAGTGGAGGAGAGGAGCACCGCGGCGGCGAAGGCGTCCGAGAGGGTGTCCGGCATTGGCGCCGGCGGGCGGTGGGACATTCCGCCGAGCACCTGCGTGGGGCGGCGGCGGCGCTGGATCTCGCTACGCGAGGGGTGGGCGGGCGGGCGGGCGAGCTAGTGCGGCATGGGAGGTGCTCGCGGTCAGAGGTGGGGATGCCCGGATGGGGATCTCGTGAAGGGGAAGGGGCGAAGGAGGGAGGAAGCCAGGAATGGCTGCCGGCGGCGGTGGCGCCAGGCACTCGGCGGCGGGCAGGGGAGGGAGAGGAGGAAACCTAGCTGGATACCATGTTGGATAATTTGGTTCATTCACTCATGGGCTAACCCTAGAAGGGTAGCTGTATAGTTTCCATACATGGGCCACATGGGCCTTGCCTCATGGGCCTATATACTCCAACACTAACTCTGAGATTAACTAGAGTGAAACAGAAAGTAATCAGAAACACAAACTGCATTCATACCAGGAAGACACATTTTTGGAAGGGTAATGATTGTACATGAAGTACTGCATGAGCTGAGGTTTAAGAAAAAGACAAGGATTGTGTCGAAACTAGACTTTCAGAAGGATTATGACAAGGTAAGCTGGTCTTTCCTTGAACATTTACTGCACAGAAAAGGTTTTTAGAAGAAGTGGATTGATTGGGTAATGAAAGCAGTGTGTAGAGAGAGGGTGCTATTAATCTCAATGGAGAAAGAGGTCAATATTTTAGGAGTTTTAAATGTTTAAGACAAGAGGATCCTCTGTCGCCCTTGCTGTCCAACCTGGTCACTGATGCTCTAGCAGAGATTTTGAAGACTGGAAATAAGGGAGTGATTACTGGTTTATTACCAAATTTGGTGGAGGGAGATTTTACTCATCTACAATATGCAGATGATACTATCCTGTTTTTTGAGAATTCCCAACAAAACTTGGCTAACTTGAAGTTTTTGCTGTAATGTTATGAAGAAATGTCAGGGATGAGAATAAATTATGAGGTGGGAAGGGACACAGATAGCCGACACTTTCAATTGTAAGCTGGGCAAGTTCTCAATGAAGTATCTTGGATTACCTATTGTTGGAGTATATGTAGGCCCATGAGGCTAAGGCCCATGTGGCCCATGTATGGAACCTATTTAGCTACCCTTCTAGGGTTAGCCCTAATGGAGAGAAATCACTTTCCAACATGGTATCCAGCCTTGTTTGACTCCTTCTTCCCCACCCAGCCGCCAGCCGCCGCCCCCCTGCTGGCCATCGCCGGCAAGCCGGCGCGCCATGGCTGGCCGGCCTCCTCCCCCTCCCTCCCTTTACTCTCCCTTCCCTTCCCTCTCTTCCCCACCCACCTGGGCCCAGGTCCTCACTGGAGCCGCTGGAACCGCTGCTCCCTCTCTGCCCGACGCTGGACTACTCCAGGGGGCGGACGCCGCCGCCGCCGGCTTTCTCCCCGGCGCGGCCGGCCTCCAGCCCTCCCTTTCCTTCCCCAGCGCCCAGCCCTCCCTTTCCTTCCCCAGCGCCTACCTCCCCAGCGCCTACCTCCCAGGCGGCGCGTCCGCCCCTGCCGCCCCTGCTCCCAGGGCGGCCATCCCTGGCGCGGGCGCCGGCCTGGAGGTCTCTGCCGCAGTCAGTCCTCAACCACAACTGCGCCATCCACCTCCCCAGACCCTTCCTCCCTCTACTGCCCCACCTGGCGCACCCGCCCCTGCCCAGATCCTCACCTCGGCGGCAGTGGAGCACCCGGGGGCTGCTGATGGGGGTCTCCCGGCTGATGGGGACCCTCAACCCCACCTCCCGGCTGCCGATGGCGACCAGCCTGCCCTCCAGCAGCCGCGGATCCACCTTCCCGGCGCCGGGCTGGACGCCGGCACGATGTCTGCTGCCGGTGCCCAGGCCTTCCCGGCCCCGCCACCCCTTCTTTCCCAGATCTACGCCGGCTGTGACGCCTCGTCCCTCGCCACTGCCCTTGCCGCTGCCCGAGCCTCGGCCGCGGAGGGGCAGGCCCGCGTGCGGGCGGCCGCCCTCGTGTGGGAGCACGAGCGCGAAGCGGCCGATGCCCTGGCTCGCTAGATCGCCGAGGCTGAGCGGCTACTCACCTACCCGGGCGGCCAGGACGTTGGGGCACACTCCTCCGCCTCGCCGGGTCGCCGCGCGCCTCACACCGCCGTCCTCTGGCACGACCCGGCCGACCCGCTCGTGGCTCAGCTGCACTACCAGGCGGGGGGGGGGTCCAGAACATTCGCCTGCTCGTTCCGGTCGTCCTCGAGCCGGAGTCGCCCTCGTACGCCCGTTGGCGGGACCTGGTGGTTCTCACTCTTCGCCGCTACGCCCTCGACGACCACGTCCTCCTCGACGCCCCGGTCGCTGCCCAGACGCCGTCATGGATCCGGCTCGACAGCATCGTCCTCTCCTGGATTCTGGGGACGATCTCGCTGGACCTTCACGACCTCGTCCGCACTTCTCCTGACGCGCGCCGGGCATGGCTGGCTCTTGAGGGTCAGTTTCTGGGCAACGCTGAGGCCCGGGCTCTGCGCCTCGACGCGAGCTTCCGCACTTTCGTCCAGGGTGACCTCTCCGTCGGTGAGTTCTGCCGCCGGATGAAGTCCATGGCTGACTCTCTGGGGGACCTCGGCTGGCCTGTGGAGGATCGCATCTTGGTCCTCAACGTTCTCCGGGGGCTCAGTGACCGCTACGCCCACCTCAGGACGTGGATCACCCGCCAGAGGCCCTTTCCCACCTTCCTGGAGGTCCGTGACGATCTGGTCATGGAGGAGCTCACACAGGGCCTCCAGCCGGGCTCCACTGCTTCCCCGGGGGCCTCCTCGACGGCTCTGGCTGCTACTCCGCCGCGCCAGTCTGCTCCACGGTCGCCTGCTCCACCACCGTCGTCTCTCCTGGGTCCCCCTCCCTCCGGGCCGAGCGGAGGTGGGGGGGGTCGTGGTGGTCGTCGTCGCCGCGGTGGGGGTCGCGGGGGCGGCCGGGGTGCACCTACCCAGGCCCCGGTACCTGGTGGACCACAGGGGGGGGCACCATGGCCCTCTTTCCAGAACCCGTGGTCTGGGCGCATCTCCATGTGGCCCTACCACGCCACCGGGACCGACTCGCGTCCACCGGTGGCCATGCTCACCGGAGCACCTCCTGCGGGTCCTCCACTCGGCGGCTTCCCTGCTACGCCGCCTACTACGCCGTGGGTTCCTCCATCCGGGGCTCCACCGGGGGTCGCGGGCTGGGATCAGGCGGCCCTGGCTCGCGCGTTCGCCACCATGGGCCTGACACCTCCGGTCGGACCCGAGTGGATCGCCGATTCGGGGGCCACCTACCACACCACTCCTGACCCCGGTATACTTTCGTCGGTTCACTCTCCCTCTTCATCTATTCCTTCGTCCATTATGGTCGCAAATGGTTCTTGTATTCCTGTCTCCTCTGTGGGTACCGCCGGTGCTCATGGCTCCTTTCGTCTTCCTGATGTTCTTGTTGCTCCTTCCATGGTTCATAATCTTCTTTCTATTCGACGTTTTACAGCTGACAACTCTTGTTCTGTGGAATTTGACTCTTCTGGTCTTACTGTGAAGGATTTGGCTTCCCGGCGTCCTCTGCTCCGATGTGACAGCACCGGGCCCCTTTACACTCTTCGCTTTCCGGCGGCTCCTTCTTCTTCGCCGTCCGTTTTGTCAGCTGCCTTCGTCGCTTCTGCTTCCTCTACTACCTGGCACCGGCGCCTCGGCCATCCTGGACGTGATGCCCTGATACAGCTCAGTCGTAGCTCTGGTCTTCCATGTACTCGAGCTCATGATGAGCAACTGTGTCATGCGTGCCAATTGGGCCGACATGTTCGTCTTCCTTTTTCTAGTTCTTCTTCTCATGCGGCCCGCATTTTTGATCTTGTACATTGCGACCTATGGACATCTCCTGTTATCAGTATTTCTGGTTATAAGTACTATCTGGTGGTTGTTGATGATTTTTCGCATTATTCGTGGACTTTTCCTCTTCGTGCGAAATCTGATACGTTTACCACGCTCCTCCACTTCTTTACTTGGGTGTCTACTCAGTTCGGTCTCACCATCAAGGCCGTCCAGTGTGACAATGGTCGCGAGTTTGATAACTCCACCGCCCGAGATTTCTTCCTCTCTCACGGTGTTCAGCTCCGCATGTCTTGCCCATGCACCTCCTCGCAGAATGGCAAGGCAGAGCGGATGATTCGCACCACAAACGACACCGTGCGCACTCTCCTGTTTCAGGCTTCTCTTCCTGCTCGTTTCTGGGCTGAGGGCCTGCACACCTCCACCTACCTTCTTAACCGCCTTCCTTCCGCTGCCTGTCCCGCTCCCACTCCTCACCATGCCCTCTTTGGTACCCCGCCTCGGTATGATCACCTTCGCGTGTTTGGGTGTGCTTGTTACCCCAACACTGCTGCCACTTCTTCTCACAAGCTGGACCCTCGCTCCACGCTCTGTGTCTTCCTCGGGTACTCACCTGATCACAAGGGGTACCGGTGCTTCGACCTTACCTCCAGACGTGTTCTCATCTCGCGCCATGTGGTCTTCGATGAGTCCGTCTTTCCCTTTTCCAGCACCACTACACCTCCGGTCCCGGACCCACCCGATCTGTTTCCCACTGACCCGGTGGTCCAGCCACCTTCTTTGTGGTCTCCTGCAGGTACCGTCTCGACGCGTTCTGAGCCAGCCGCCGGTCCTGGCTCCCCTGCTAGTCCGGGCCCCTCGTCCTCCGGTGCGGCCCCGCCTTCTCCTGTTGGTGCAGACCCGGGGCCTTCGTCCCCCGCTTCTGCCCCGGGGGGGTCGTGCCGGTTGCCGACGCCGGACCCTGTCTCGGCACCTGCCCCGGCGGCTCCGTCGCGGTTTGCCGCGCCAGTACGGGTCTACCAGCGCAGGCCGCGGCCACCGCCGCCCGTGGTTCCGGTCCCTTCTCCGCCGGGAACACCGACACCACCGCCCCTGTCTCCGCCGGCCCGTGGTGTCCCGTCGGTCTACCACCCGCCGCTTCTTCACCGACACCCGCGGCATGTTCACCCGATGGTGACACGGCACGCGGCTGGCACCCTGCCGCCTCGTGCCCTCGAGGCGTCGACTGGTGCCGCGGTGGTCTCTCCGGTACCCTCCTCCGTCCGCGACGCCCTGTTGGACCCTCACTGGCGCCGCGCGATGGAAGAGTATGCCGCACTACTCGCCAACCAGACGTGGGAGTTGGTGCCCCGGCCGCCGGGGGCCAATGTCGTCACCGGCAAGTGGATTTGGACTCACAAGCGCCGAGCGGACGGCTCTCTCGAGCGCTACAAGGCTCGATGGGTCCTCCGGGGTTTCACTCAGCGCCCCGGCGTCGACTACGATGAGACTTTCAGCCCGGTGGTCAAGCCGGCCACCGTCCGTACCGTACTATCACTGGCACTTGCTCGGTCTTGGCCCGTCCACCAGCTGGACGTCAAGAACGCCTTCCTCCACGGCCTTCTTACCGAGACGGTGTACTGCAGTCAGCCGGCGGGGTTCGTCGACAACACCCGCCCTGACATGGTCTGCCGGCTCAACCGGTCACTCTATGGCCTCAAGCAGGCACCTCGGGCGTGGAACCACCGGTTTGCTGCTTTCTTGCTGACTCTGGGGTTCATGGAGGCCAAGTCAGATACGTCCCTGTTCGTCTACCACCATGGGGCCGACACTGCATACTTGTTACTCTATGTTGATGACATTGTCCTCACCGCCTCCAGTGAGCATCTTCTCCGCCGGATCATTGCAGCCCTCCAGCAGGAGTTTGCGATGAAGGACCTTGGTGAGCTCCATCACTTTCTCGGTGTCACTGTTGAGCACCGTCCTGCTGGGCTCCTTCTTCACCAGAGGCAGTACACTCGGGATATCCTGGAGCGGGCTGGGATGTCTGATTGCAAGCCCTGCTCCACCCCGGTCGACATTCAGGGCAAGCTGTCTGAGGCTGAGGGACCACCGGTGGCCGACCCCACTGCGTACAGGAGTCTTGCCGGGGCCCTCCAGTACCTCACCTTCACCCGGCCGGACATCACCTATGCCGTTCAGCAGGTCTGCCTCCACATGCATGATCCCCGGGAGCCTCATCTCACGGCTCTCAAGCGTCTCCTCCGCTACCTCCGGGGCACACTCGACTACGGCCTCCTACTCCACCGAGCCACCTCCCCCGACCTCGTCGTCTACACCGATGCTGACTGGGCCGGGTGCCCGGATACTCGCCGCTCCACCTCCGGCTACGCCGTCTTCCTGGGCGGCAATCTGGTGTCTTGGTCGTCCAAGCGACAGCCGGTGGTCTCCCGGTCCAGTGCCGAGGCGGAGTACCGCGCCGTGGCTAACGGCGTGGCGGAGGCCGCCTGGCTCCGGCAGCTGCTTACTGAGTTGCACACGCCACCCTCCAGGAGCACACTGATCTACTGCGACAACGTCAGTGCGGTCTACCTCTCCACCAACCCCATCCAGCACCAGCGGACGAAGCATGTCGAGATCGACCTCCACTTTGTCCGTGATCGGGTGGCCATGGGCGAGGTGCGGGTCCTTCATGTCCCGACGACCTCCCAGTTCGCGGACATCTTCACCAAAGGCCTCCCGTCCTCGCCTTTCGCCGAGTTTCGCTCCAGCCTCAACATCACCAGTGGCTAGTTGCGTCTGTGGGGGGGTTGTGTGTGTTCTTTCTTGTTTCAGCCTCGAACTCCGCTGCGACGGTAGTTCAGACTGCGGGGGGGTGTTGGAGTATATGTAGGCCCATGAGGCTAAGGCCCATGTGGCCCATGTATGGAACCTATTTAGCTACCCTTCTAGGGTTAGCCCTAATGGAGAGAAATCACTTTCCAACACCTATCAGCGACAAGAGGCTGACTAAGCTTGAGTTGAGTGAGGCACCAGTGAGAACTGAGAACAGAATGGCAGCCTGGAAATGTAGTCATTTATCTTATGGAGGCAACTATTCTAATAAATTCCAGCTTAAAAAGTATTCCAATGTATACAATGGGTTTCTATTGGCTGCATAAGGTAAGCATCAGAGAATTGACTCAGCTAGAGGTAGGTTCTTTTGGGAAGGAGTGGGCAACAAGAATCACCTGGTTAAGTGGGAAGCCTTAGCCAAACAAAAGGAGTTTGGTGGTTTGGGTTTCATAGACACCAGATTTATGAACCAAGCCCTGTAGCTAAGTGGATCTTTAAGTTACAAAGTGGAGAGGAAAGTATGTATTTGAACTTGTTGAAAAGGAAATACTTGGATGGTAAAAGCCTTTGCCAAACCTCTGGTAAAGGAGGTTCACAGTTTTGGCAAGGACTGCATGCGGTGAATGGCTGGTATGAGAAAGGAAAAGCTTATGTGGTGGAGACTGGCCGACAGGCAAGGTCATGGGAGGATGTGTGGAAGGAGTGTCCTCTGAAAACTGCTTTTTCCAAACCCATGCAGGATATGTATGTAATGAGCTGAACATCAGAGTGGCTGAAGCAGGAAGGAGTGACTGGAATCTAATCTTTAGAAGAAGATTGGGAACAGTGGAGAGATGATGATAGGATTACGGATCCTACCGGGCTGGCTGCGAAGGTTGTAGGGGTGAGAGATTGGTGGGCGAGGTCTGAACAAGCGAGAACGGCGGATTGGCGCCGTGGCGGCGCTACAGTGCCGCGTTTACTGTTCACGCGATTAGGGAGGGTGGCGGCTAGGGTTTGGAAACTCCCGGCTCCCTAAGGGAAGCCGAGCAATAATAGATTGCTCTTGCTTGATTAGATTGATACATCTGCTCTCCTTATATAGAGAGGATTTCTTGACTTACAAGCAAGGCTTACTTGACCCCTAAGCAAGCGACTAATTAACCCTAACGGGCTAAGGCCCAATAGGCCCTTGACTCTTCTAACACTACACCCCACATGGATATGCAGCTCGTCCTCGAGCTGCAACCTAACTCGACTCTGCTAGACACAAACCTAACACCTAAAAACAAGCCTTTTACATCTTGGCTTATTGAGTTATTCGGCCATAAGGCACGACGTGAACTCTTTATTTCCACTGCATCTCTGAATAAAAGGTGGCCCCCATTCAGCAGCTTGAAGAGAGAGGGTCCGGCCCTCAGCAAAGGCCGGGCTGTGGCCTTAACATTGAACTGGAAGAGGCTGATGAAGGCGAACTTGTGGCCAGCGGAGACGCCCTCGTGGCGGCCGGTGCCGGAGCATGGCAGCGCTAATTAAGGTCCGCCTATGGGTGGCCACACACCCGCGTCCCCAAACGCCGGCGTTGTAGACGCTGAGTTCGCCACCTGAGGTGGCGATGGCACGCCCGATCTCCATGACACAGCGGACGAGATCGGGGCCCTCCATGTGGCGAAGCGCAGCCTGATGGCGAAGCAAAGAGGCACGGGGCACAGGCACCAGCTGCAACCCACGCATCTCCAGCGCCTGCCGTCGCGCCAGGAGTCCGCGTGCTGTAGCCTGTAACCGCACCGCCGCCAGGACCGCCTCCCGCATCTTCTGGCGCATCTCCTGCAGCCGCTGCCGTGCTCGGAGACCGCGCGCAGCAGCCTGCAGCCGCACCACAGCCGACACTTGGTGAATAAGCATCGGCTGCGCTGCGATGTCCTTTCGCTGCTTGATCTGCTGTGCGGTGTCTGCCTTCGCGCGGCGAAGCACAGCTTGGAGGAACTGCGACGGGGTGCGGGGCTGAATCAGCTGCAGATCGCACAGCCGCCGCACTCGCCGGCGCGCCAGGAGGCCACGCGCCGCCGCCTGCAGCCGCCGACACCTGGCGCGCAAACGCCGCCTGACGGCTCTCCATGGCGGCCAACCATGCGTTGATGTCGGCCAGCGCCTTGGCGAGCTGATCCCACAGCGGCTCATCGAAACCTGGCACCTCCGATACCAGATTGTTATGTGCTGCTAGGGTTGAGAGGAGAGAGTTGAGGAGAGCGACGATGACAGACGTGCTACAGTACCATGTGGCACTACAGTGCCGCGGGTACTGTTCACGTCTACCAGATGAATTGAATGAGCTCATGGAGTTGGACAATGTAGACTTAACTGATTTAGAGGACAGGGTAATACGGAAGCTCATCAGGAAAGTTCACAACTAGGTCTCTATACATTGCACTTGCACAACTAGGACTACTGTGGGGAAATACAGTAGGGGAGGCCCCTATTGTGCATTTTATTTTATTAAAAAAAGCTACTGTGCATTTTATTTTATTAAAAAAAGAATGAAGAGAAAAAGAGGTGCAGGAAAAGAAGACAATCTGTATAGGTGAAAGGTCTGGTAGAAAGAAGCAGCATGCAGCAGGCAGACAAGAAAGAGTGAAAATAAGCACACAAGCTAGTTAATCGAGCTTAGCCATAAACAAATTGAAGACATGAGGTTGTGGTTGACCCTGTGAAGCTGAAGGTTAACTTCATCCACAAACTTGTTTCGCCACTTACATGATACAAGGAGATATATCATTTCATATTGAGTTACATCCTCATCTAATTTCCACTTGGGTCTCAGTGTGTTTATTCTCTCTATAAAATCTTTTACGATACAACAACAACAACAACAACATAGCCTTTTGTCCCAAGCAAGTTAGGGTAGGCTAGAGATGAAACTCAAAAGATACGATAAACAGGGAGACACATAAAGGGACATAAATGACACAAGACTAGAGGTCACGGTTCAGGTACGTTGATTGCCAGTCTCCGAGCGCTCCTGTCCATAGCTAAATCCTTAGAGATATTCCACTCCTTAAGGTCTCTCTTAACGGACTCGTCCCAAGTTAGTTTAGGTCGACCTCTACCGCTCTTTATATTATCGGCCTGCTTTAGAACCCCACTACGCACCGGTGCCTCAGGAGGCCTCCGTTGAACATGTCCAAACCATCTCAACCGATATTGAATCAATTTCTCCTCAATTGGTGCCACCCCAACCCTATCCCGAATATCGTCGTTCCGGACTCTATCCCTCCTTGTGTGCCCACAACACCAACGCAACATACGCATCTCTGCTACACTCAATTGCTAGACATGTTACCTTTTTGTAGGCCAACACTCAGCACCGTATAACATCGCCGTCCTATAGAACTTACCTTTCAACTTCTGAGACACCCTTTTGTCACAGAGGACGCTAGAAGCTTGACGCCATTTCAACCAGCCGGCTGAAATTCTATGCCTAACATCTTCATCAATGTCGCCATCCTTTTGTAGCATCGATCCTAAATACCGAAAAGTATCCTTCTTGGCCATCACTTGCCCATGGAGGCTAACGTCTCTCTCCTCATGCCTAGTCACGCTGAAATCGCACCTCATGTACTCGGTCTTGGTCCTACTAAGTCTGAACCCTTTCGACTCTAACGTGTGCCTCCATAGTTCTAACTTCCTATTAACCCCTGTCCTACTGTCGTCAACTAGCACCACATTATCAGCAAAGAGCATACACCAAGGGATATCACCTTGTATGTCCCTTGTGATCTCATCCATCACCAAAGCAAATAAAAGGGCTCAAAGCAGACACCTCATCTTTTACGATGTTAATTGTTAAAAGAACTTCCTTGTTGTTATGATGCGGCAAGGTTTTACTCCTCGGCTCCCTATGTTGTTGGAGAAGAGGAGACAAGGAAGAGGACTAATTCATTGCTTGATTATGCCCAGGGTATCTCACGGTTTACATAGCCATTAGGCAGCCCACTTCACCCTTAATTCTCTCCCAATCACTCTTGCTAAGCTTCTAAATTAGCATCAGCTAATGCTGCACCCAGGATTTCCCCAAATTGGCGCCATTCTAGCCACTTTCCTGGGATGAGCAGCTCGTCCTCGAGCTGGAACTGTGGGTAGAGCTGGACAAAGGAGTCGACGTCTTCCCAGGTGTCTGCCAAGGGAGGCTCACCGCGCCACTGGATCAGCACCTGGCGGATGCCGCGCGCCAGACGAGCTTTGACAGCAAGGTGTTATGACGCCGGTAAGGGGTAGTGGAGGTGCCGGAGATGGCAACGCAGGGCATAGCCGTGGGTAGAGTCAGGGCGAGGTTTTACCCCTCGACTCCCTATGTTGTTGGAGAAGAAGAGAGACAAGGAAGAGGACTAATTCATTGCTTGATTATTCCCAGGGTATCTCACGATTTACATAGCCATTAAAGCATCTCCAAGAGCCTTTCTAAATCTGACTCTCTAAATCATCATTTAGAGAGTTATTCACATAAAAATCGCTTTCTATATCTTTTCACTCTCCAACAGTTTTTCTATATCGCGTTTTTTGGCTAGCAAAAAATCCGGAATAGAAGATGGCTATATTTGGATAACCATTTAAAGAAGCTGTTGAAGGGTAGTTTTTCACCAAAATCTCTATTCCTAGCATTTAGGAAAGATATAGTCTCTTGGAGATGCTCTTAGGCAGCCCAATTCACCCTTAATTCTATCCCAATCAATCTGCTAAGCTTCTAAATTAGCGCCAGCTAATGGTGCGCCCAGGATTCCCCAAATTGGCGCCATTCTAGCCACTTTCCTGGCTTGCTGTGCTTGCCTTCTTTGCTCTGCAGGTGACTCTCTTGCCCCACATGACACTTGTGAGGAAAATATTACACAAAGATATCTGGTAATATATCACCCATATCAACCTATGCCGGTCCATGCTAGCCAATATGCGCTAGTGCTATATTGAAATGGCATGCTGTATTGGTATTGTTCATTGCTAATGGTATTAGAATGTATTTGAAGCATTTTCTTTCTTTCATTCAGACCATATAACAAAAGGAATAAATAATATAAAACAATAGCATAATTGTGTATTTCAGAAGGCATGTACTCCCTCCATTCCAATTTTAAGTCATTCCAACTTTCTTGGAGAGTCAAAGCATCTCAAGTTTAACCATAATTATATAGAGCATTACAAAGATTTATGACATCAAAGGTATTACTATAAAAATATAATTAATGCAGAATCTAATGACACTTATTTGGTATCATAAATGTTATTATTTTATTATATAAATTTGGTCAAACTTGAGATGTTTTCACTCTCCAAGAAAGTTGGAATGACTTATAATTTTGGATGGAGCGAGTATAAACTGAACTACAAGTATACCACTATGTAGAATAGTTCCAAAAGAACCGAATCTTAGGTTGCCGTAAAGTACCTTTACAAAGGGCAAGCTGTATCCTTCTTCCCACACAATGCTTGAAAGCAAAAAGTTCATACACATCAATCTCTGCTAATAGGATATCAACAGCATGGTAATCCTGAATCAAAAAAAAAACAGAGAGATGCCACACACAAATCAATTGCTAATTCAATGGGTCACAACAATATATGAGAGGCAAGAGTAAGTCATGGATGTGTATAGAGAATACAAGAGATGACTGTTGAGTAATGCCATTTGAGTTCCACTGTGTCATAGAACATTGCTGCTAATGATGTGGTACTTGAATGACTATATAGACTTATTGGACCAGCCATAAGTGAACTATCAGATGCTAGCATAAGAATTGTGTGGCACAACTGCACAAAAGTAAGAAATAAATTTGCAGTCTTCCAAAAAAAATGTGTTCCCCCTCTGCTGTTCAGCCCTAAAACTTTCACTCAAAAAATGTTACAGATGGTCCTAGAAAATGCAGCATACCTCACCAAAGGACGAAAATCTCTCCCTTATTGTGTCTTGCAATTTTTCTTCAGCTTCTTCTTCTGTAACTTCTGTATTCGATCAGCAACAATCACTTAATGATGGACAAAAAAGCCCTGGTTGGGTCATACTAACTTCTTACAAAAGAATTAATAAAGTTCTTATGTTTGGACCATCAAGCATTATATGTTAAAAGAGTTTAGACATAATGAAAACACAAAAAAATTGATCATATTTGGATTATATGTTTACAGCACTGAAATGAGACCAGCAAACCCCATTAAAATTGTGCTCCAGGAAATCAGTAGAGCACATGTAGAGGACGTCCCTCCTTTAGTTCTTAGAAGAGGCTATTCATGGAGGAAGCTAAACTGCAAGCTTTGAGATTCAGTGATGCTAAACGACCGGCTTTCTCCCTTTGTATAGACTCCCTAGCTTAGTTTCTTCTTCTTCTGTCATCCTTAGACCTGTTGCTCTTTCTGTTTTGGTGTCTGTTGTATAGTTGTACAGGCTTGTTCTTTTTTTCCTCTTTTTTATTTAATAAAAAAAACTTACAGTGGGGGCTTCCCCTGCTGTATTCTCGCTCAAAAAAAAGTAGAGCACATGTAGCAAATTTTCTAATTAATAAAATTAGGATGATTCGACAATATTTGGACAGAAACATGTTTTAATCAGAAGATGAAAGTGCTACAACAACAAAAATGAAAGCATGCCATGTTCAAAATTTCTCTTTGATGTGGTATAGCACTTGTGTTTTGTGATCCCATAGCTGTTTGAACCCTCACAGTTCACATCAAACCACTAATTATCCAAGATTCAACAGAACAAAAGGTTGCCTAAAATAATGTCTGAGCAGATACATAGCAAAGATACATAATTACAACATGAGCTGAGACGACGAATTAACCATATTTGCCTATGGAGAACTGCAGGTGACGAATAGAGCAGGTGACTGATTAACCACAGATTAAAGGCATGCAACTTCTAAGGGAAACTAATGAGAGCAAAATTATTTGAAATACCTAGACATAATAAAGACAAAGTACACTATACATAACAAATGCATCTGTATGCAGAGTATAGCAATAGATAATGTTGGAGTGTGATTGTATTAGGCCCATGAGGCTAGGCCCATGTGGCCCATGTATGGTACCTATATAGCTACCCTTCTAGGGTTAGCCCAAATAATTGAGAATTACTTTCTAGCATGGTATCAAGCTGAGTTCTTCCTCTCCATCCCCCAGCCGTCGCCCCTCTGGGCTGGCGCCGCCGCTGCCGCCTCCATGGCCGGCCGGCACCCTCCTCCCTCCCCTTCCTACTCCCCTGTCTTCCCTCCCCTTCCCTCCACCTCCTGGGCACGTACCGCTGCTGAGGCGGCAGCTGCTGGGGCGGGCGCGGCCTTCCTCCTGGAGTCACAGACGTCGGCGCCGCCCTTCCCCGACGCCCTGCCGGAGGTCCTCCGCCACTCCGTGCCCCTCAAGGGGCCGCCGCCCCCGGCCGCAGCCTCCTCCCGCTGGGCCCTCCCGCCGCTGCACCCCGACGCGCTCCACCTGCTCCGCTCAGGTGCGGCCGCCGCTGTCTGCTTTCCACCCGCCCCAGGTGCGAGCGTCGCGGAGGATGGGGGTTTCGGCCTCCACCCGCCCCTCTCTGCTGGCGGAGACCCGCCCCCTCCTCCTGCCGCCCTCCTCCCCACCTCCTGCCCATCCGCCCCCTCCTCCTGCCGCCCTCCTCCCCACCTCCTGCCACCCTCCTCCCCACTTCCTGCCGCCCTCCTCCCCAGGTGCGGGTGCGGCTCCTGCTCTGCTCCATGGCGGAGGCGCCGGGACGGGGACTGGTACTGGGCAAGCGGCCGGACCTTGCGCTGTTCCTAGTGGCACCTCTACTGGTCCTGGTGTTGGTGCCCCGCGGGCCGATCTCACTGCTGCTGCTCCACAGGGACACGCGGCTGCTGCCCTGGTGGCGCGGCCCCTGCTGGACTCGCGGCTGCTACCCCTGCCGCGAGTGGTGCTGCTGCCCCGGCTGCCTGGCATGCCACTGCCGGCCCTACCCCGCCGCAGGAACCAACATGTCTCTCGACGAACTCATCTCCACGAGCGGGAGTGCCCACCACCACCCCAGCGGGGACGTCCTGCCTCCAGGGGCGGAGTCCCCGCACCCACCGCGCCGCACCACCGCTTCTTCACCACTCGCCGCCGCTCTAGTCGCTGCCAGGGCCGAGGCTGTCGAGAGGCAGGCCCGGGTGCGCGCGGCCGCCCTCGTGTGGGAGCGTGAGCGGGAAGCGGCCGATGCCCTGGCCCGCCAGATCGCCGCGGCCATGCCTTTCCCGGGGCCTCAGTCGCCGCCGCCAGGCCGTTGCCCTCGTGCCGCCGTCACCGGTCCAAGCGCGGCCGCGGGCGCGGGGGACCCAGACACCTTGGCCTACTCCTTCAGCACCACCGCAGGGCTGCCATCTGTTAGTCCTGATTGGATCGCCGACTCGGGCGCCACTTTCCACACCACACCCAATGCGAGTCTACTTTCTTCTCTCCATCCTCCCCACCCTTCTTGTCCCTCTTCCATCATGGTCGCCAATGGCACCTGCATTCCTGTCTCCTCCGTGGGCACTGCCAGTTCCCACGGCTCCTTTCATATCCCTGATGTTCTTGTGGCTCCCGGGATGGTTCACAACCTTCTCTCTATTCGTCGTTTCACCACTGATAACTCTTGTTCGGTTGAGTTTGACCTCTCTGGCCTCACCGTGCGGGATTTGACCTCACGGGCTCCTCTGCTCCGGTGTAACAGCACTGGGCCTCTCTACACCCTTCGGTTTCCGGCGTCTGCTTCACCTTCTTTGCCTTCCTCGGCGTCTGTTTCACCTTCTTCGCCTTCCTCAGCCGCTTTCGCCGCCACTCCTTCCTCCACCACTTGGCACCGTCGCCTCGGCCATCCTGGCCGGGATGCCCTGATGCAGCTCAGTCAGAGTTCCGACATTCGGTGCTCCCAGGCTCACGATGATCACTTGTGTCATGCGTGCCAGTTGGGCCGTCACGTTCGCCTTCCCTTTCAGTCCTCATCCTCACATGCCTCTCATGCATTTGATCTTATTCATTGCGACTTGTGGACTTCTCCTGTTCTTAGCATGTCTGGCTATAAGTACTACTTGGTGGTGGTCGATGATTTCTCCCATTATTCCTGGACTTTTCCCCTGCGGGCCAAGTCCGAGGCGTTCCCCACTCTTAGCCACCTCTTTGCTTGGGTATCCACTCAGTTCGGCCTCACCATCAAGGCTGTCCAGTGCGACAATGGTCGTGAGTTCGATAACTCAACCTCACGTGCCTTCTTCCTTTCTTCCGGTGTCCACCTGCGCATGTCTTGTCCGTATACCTCCTCTCAAAACGGCAAGGCAGAGCGCATGATCCGCACAACCAATGACATCATGCGCACTCTTCTGCTCCAGGCATCTCTACCCGCTCGCTTCTGGGCTGAGTGTCTGCACACCTCCACCTATCTCCTTAACCACCTTCCTTCTACTGCATGCCCAGCTCCCACGCCTCACCATGCTCTATTCGGTACCCCACCTCGGTACGACCACCTTCGAGTCTTTGGGTGTGCGTGTTACCCTAACACCGCCGCCACCGCTCCCCATAAGCTGGCTCCCCGGTCGACCCTCTGTGTCTTTCTCGGATACTCTCCGGATCACAAGGGTTACCGATGCTTTGACCTTACCTCTCGCCGTGTCCTCATCTCTCGCCATGTCGTGTTTGATGAGTCGGCATTCCCTTACTCCACCACCTCTCCGCCCACACCTCCCGCTGACCCTGCGGAGGCTTCCTTCTTTCCCACTGACCCGGCGATTCCGCCACCCTTCTCCCTCTACCCTGTAGGTACTGCTCCGGCGCACTCTCCTGGTGGTCCCGCATCGCCCCTGCCGGACTCACACCAGGACCTTCCGGTGCCTGACACGGTCGAGGCAGCCCCGGAGCTTCCACCCTCGCTCCCTGTGGCTTCGCTGCCTCCCGTTGTGCCCGATGCTGCCGTTCCGATCACGGGACCGCGCACACCGACCCCACCTCCTCCCGGGCGCTTCGGACTCGTCTACCAGCATCGGCGGGAGCCGCGTCCGCCCTCACCTCCTCCCGGGCGCTTCGGCATCGTCTACGAGCGCCGGCGTGAGCCGGCTCCGCCGCTCTCGTCACCGGCGCCGTCATCACCGGTGTATGCTCCGCCGGCATCGCCACGCTCTCGCGCCGACCAGCCGGTGTACCACCCGCCTCTTCTTCACCGGGACCCTCGTCACACTCACCCGATGGTGACGAGGCAGGCGTCTCGCCCGCAGGCCCTCACCGCCGCCGCCTGCGAGCCGGGCATCTCTCCGGTACCCTCTTCCGTCCGCGCGGCCTTGGCGGGTCCTCACTGGCGCCGCGCGATGGACGAGGAGTACGCAGCCCTCCTCGCCAACCAGACGTGGGACCTAGTGCCTCGTCCGCCGGGCTCCAACATTGTCACCGGCAAGTGGATCTGGACGCACAAGAGGTGGACTGATGGTTCCCTGGAGCGCTACAAGGCTCGCTGGGTCCTCCGCGGCTTCACTCAGCGGCCCGGCATTGACTATGCTGAGACCTTCAGTCCCGTGGTGAAGCCAGCTACAGTCCGCACCGTCCTCTCCCTGGCTCTCGAGCGCTCCTGGCCTGTGCATCAGCTGGATGTCAAGAATGCTTTCCTCCATGGCACTCTGACTGAGACGGTCTACTGCAGTCAGCCGGCAGGTTTCGTGGATTCTTCTCGTCCTGACTTTGTCTGCCGGCTCAACAAATCTCTCTACGGGCTCAAGCAGGCACCCCGGGCTTGGTACTCTCGATTCGCTACCTTCCTGCAGACTCTTGGGTTCACGGAGGCCAAGTCTGACACCTCCCTGTTCATATACCACTATGGGGGTGAGACTGCTTACCTGCTCCTCTATGTGGATGACATTGTTCTCACCGCCTCCAGCGAGTCTCTGCTCCACCGCATCATTCACTCCCTCCAGAAGGAATTTGCTATGAAGGATCTTGGGGTGCTCCACCACTTCCTCGGCGTCACTGTTGAGCCCCGACCTTCAGGCCTGTTCCTCCACCAGCGGCAGTTCACTTGTTACATTCTGGAGCGAGCAGGGATGACCGCCTGCCAGTCCTGCTCTACACCGGTGGACACCCAGGGCAAGCTGTCAGAGGCTGGGGGTCCGATGCTTGGGCCAGCAGACTCCACCGCCTACCGGAGTCTTGCTGGCGCGCTTCAGTACCTCACTTTCACACGGTCGGACATCACTTATGTCGTCCAGCAGCTCTGCCTCTACATGCATGCTCCGCGGGAGCCCCACCTGGCTGCTATGAAGCGGCTTCTCCGGTACCTCCGTGGCACACTTGGCTACGGGCTGCTCCTCGGCCGTTCCTCCACTGCTGAGCTGGTTGTCTACACCGACGCTGACTGGGCGGGATGCCCGGACACCTGCAGGTCCACCTCCGGCTACGCAGTCTTCCTCGGCGGCAACCTGGTCTCTTGGTCGTCCAAGCGACAGCCGGTGGTTTCCCGCTCCAGTGCCGAGGCGGAGTACCGTGCCGTGGCCAACGGCGTGGCCGAGGCCGCCTGGCTCCGCCAGCTCCTGGCTGAGCTTCACCGCCCACTCGCCAGGAGCACGCTCGTCTACTGCGACAACGTCAGCACGGTCTACCTCTCCACCAACCCCGTGCAGCACCAGCGGACCAAGCATGTGGAGATCGATCTACACTTCGTCCGCGACCGGGTGGCCATCGGCGACGTCCGGGTTCTTCACGTCCCGACCACCTCCCAGTTTGCGGACATCTTCACCAAAGGCCTCCCTTCCTCGACCTTCTCCGAGTTTCGCTCCAACCTCAACGTCTCCGGTCGCTAGTTGTGGCTGCGGGGGGGTCCTGTGTGTGTTGTGCTCCTACTTGTTTTCTTTCTTGTTCAGCCTTGAACTCCGCTGCGCCGGTAGTTCAGACTGCGGGGGGGTGTTGGAGTGTGATTGTATTAGGCCCATGAGGCTAGGCCCATGTGGCCCATGTATGGTACCTATATAGCTACCCTTCTGGGGTTAGCCCAAATAATTGAGAATCACTTTCTAGCAGATAATAGCTCAAATAGAATACATATACAGAAGACTTTGTGGTAAAAGATGACCTGCAACAGCCCCAACAGTCTTCGCAACATTTGGCAGACTAAGTTCTGTACGGACACCATCACCACCAACAGAAGGGCCCCAGGCAAATGGTCCTGCACTCAAATCAACAAAAGCAAACCTGAAAATAAAGATCAGGTTAGAAGAATGACCACTCTAACCTCAATTTAGGGAAGGGATTAGCAAAAATTATATCAGACCTCTCTCTGCCTATCCATATATCTGTAAGACATTGGGCATGGAGACCCTTCAAATCACTGGACTTAAGTGCAGTTTGTACAATGTCATGCACCTCATCCTTTGTACCATGTAATATCTATAAGAATATTCAATGTTAGATAAACATATGGAAAGAAGTTTAATTTAGTGTACCAACATAAAAGTGCCACCTGAACAGCCTTTTCATAAACAATGTCGTCTTTACTCTTCCCTTCCTTCAGCAGCTCAAAATTGTTTAATGCTTCCTTGCATTTCTTTGACCAACCCCCCTGGCACGATAAGTGTAAAGCACTCCGTTAGGTATTTTGATACATTACAAAACACTGTCAAGGCCTGGCGCAGTGGTGAGAAGCCTTCCCACTGAGCCAAAGGTCATGGGTTCGACGCAGCCTCTCTGCAAAATGCAGGGGTAAGGCTTGCCTCGGTTATTCCTTCCTCAGACCCCACTCATGTGGGAGCTGCCAGCACTGGGTCTGTCCTTTTTTTTACAAAACACTGTCAAGAAGATCTTCATGCAACTGCTTCAGAGGAAAGAGCCAAGTGCTCTTCAATCGAATGCATTCTAACAATCAAGTCATATGATCAAAATGCAAACTTACGAAGTGCTTAAAATTCATGATCATGAAAAGTGTATCAGCTAAGTTAAATCGTTGAATTGAATGGACCAATCAAAGACATAAATGTTTTCCAGGTACAAATAACGCCAAAGATGATAACAAATAAAACATACCATATCCATACTGTCAGTTCGGGTCCATGAAAATGATGATAGAGGATGACTTTCATATAACGGCCTTCTATTGACTCCCTTCTCGATATCTGCTAAATACAGATGTGCACATAAATATAACTAGGGGGAAAGGATAAAGCAACAAGCGCATGTCATACTGTTGTTTTCATGGAAGGTCTCATCTGCAAACAGATGTTGTCTTTATGAGTGTTGAATTGTCACTTCACAAAATGTAATTCACACAAAACTCATTGCATGTCAATCATAGGGCTTCAGAAGATTATTTTATCAACTAGAAGGTAACCGCGGAAAAAAAAAGTGATTTGTTAACTAACAGATGACAAAAGAAAAGAAAAAACAGTAGAGGTGGACAGTAACTAAACAGTGGTGAACATGGATGGCCTGCTGAGGGAGCAGAACTGGTGTAGATGGCAGATGGTAGGTCTACATATTGAAAATAGTAAACGATAGAACAGAAAGCACATAAGCTGTATTATTTTTCCCCCTTTTCGGTGATGCAGATGTGAAGTACTTTGCTAATGTAGACCGCAGATAGGTAAAAGTGTAAATTGTGCTACAGAAAGAAACATTAATATCAAATGAGTGCATAAAAAACTGAATGGATATTATGTGACAGCCTCACAATAAAGTACATGCCTTTTAAAATAAATAAAAATATAAAGAAAATAGATTAAAGCAAAATCGCCCATATAAGATTTATTTACTTAGGTGCGGGATAAATACCAGGAGTCCAAAAAACTTGACACTTGATTACATTCATTATGAAGGGAATAAGCACACAATCCTTAGTCATCAAACCTATTTTTTTATTTCGCAGCTGCATCCACCCACTTATAGTGAAATATCTTAATCCACCACAGATTTTTTTTTCTTATTGGTCCACATATGAACATAGTATTTGCGTCCATATATATTTCTGCTAGAAGTTTTGTCTCTATTGATTTTGGGCTAACCCTAGAAGGGTAGCTATATAGGTAACCATACATGGGCCTCATGGGCCTAATACACTCATATTCCAACACCCCCCCGCAGTCTGAACTACCGGCGCAGCGGAGTCCCAGACTGAACAAGAAAGAAGAAATAACACACACGAGTCCCCCCACAGACGCAACTAGCCACCGGTGATGTTGAGGCTAGAGCGAAACTCGGTGAAGGTCGTGGACGGGAGGCCTTTGGTGAAGATGTCCGCGAATTGGGAGGTGGTCGGAACATGAAGGACCCGCACCTCGCCGAGGGCGACCCGATCCCGGACAAAGTGTAGGTCGATCTCCACGTGCTTCGTCCGCTGGTGTTGGATGGGGTTGGTGGAGAGGTAGACCGCACTGACATTGTTGTAGTAGATCAGCATGCTCCGGGAGGGCGGAGTGTGGAGCTCGGCGAGGAGCTGTCGGAGCCAGGAGGTCTCAGCCACGCCGTTAGCGACAGCGCGGTACTCCGCCTCGGCACTGGACCAGGAGACCACAGGCTGGCGCTTAGACGACTAGGACACCAGGTTGCCGCCCAAGAAGACAGCGTAGCCGGAGGTGGAGCGTCGGGTGTCCGGACACCCTGCCCAGTCGGCGTCAGTGTAGACGACAAGCTCGGCGGAGGAGGACCGGTGAAGGAGTAGGTCGTAGTCGATCGTGCCCCGGAGGTAGCGGAGGAGGCGCTTGAGAGCAGTGAGGTGAGGCTCTCGGGGATCATGCATGTGAAGACAAATCTGCTGAACTGCATAGGTGATGTCCGGCCGGGTGAAGGTGAGGTACTGAAGGGCACCAACAAGACTCCGGTATGCAGTGGGATCTGACACTGGGGGGCCCTCAGCCTCTGACAACTTGCCCTGAGTATCAACCGGAGTGGAGCAAGGGTTGCAGTCAGTCATCCCAGCCCGCTCCAGGATATCTCGAATATACTGCCGCTGGTGAAGAAGTAACCCGGCAGGATGAGGCTCAACAGTGACCCTGAGGAAATAGTGGAGCACACCCAGATCCTTCATAGCAAACTCCTACTGAAGAGCGGTAATGATGCGGCGGAGAAGTGGCTCACTGAAAGCTGTGAGGACAATATCATCAACATAGAGCAGCAGGTACGCAGTGTCAGCTCCATGGTGATAGATAAACAGAGATGTATCAGACTTGGCCTCCACAAACCCCAGTGTCAGCAGGAAAGCAGCAAACCGATGGTTCCACGCTCGGGGTGCCTGCTTGAGGCCGTAGAGAGACCTGTTGAGCCTGCAGACCATGTCAAGACGGGAGGAATCAACGAACCCCGCCGGCTGACTACAGTAAACTGTCTCGGTGAGAAGACCGTGCAGAAAGGCATTCTTGACGTCCAGCTGATGGACGGGCCATGACCGAGCAAGCGCCAGCGAGAGCACGGTGCGGACGGTGGCCAGCTTCACCACCGGGCTGAAGGTCTCATCATAGTCGACCCCAGGGCGCTGAGTGAAGCCCTGGAGAACCCAGCGAGCCTTATAGCGCTTAAGAGTGCCATCAGCCCGACGCTTGTGTGTCCAGATCCACTTGCCGGTGACGACGTTGGAGCCTAGCGGCCGGGGCACCAACTCCCAGGTCTGGTTGGCGAGGAGCGCGGCGTACTCCTCTTCCATCGCGCGGCGCCAATGAGGGTCCAACAAGACGTCACGGACGGAAGAGGGTACTGGGGAGACCGGCGTGTCGCCGGGCAAAGCCGCAAGGGCCCGGGGCGGCAGTGTGCCAGCCGCATGCCGTGTCACCATCGGGTGAACATGCCGCGGGTGTCGGTGAAGCAGCGGCGGGTGGTAGACCGGCGGTGCGACACGGGCCGGCGGGGACTGCGGCGGTGGTGTCGGTGTCCCCGGCGGAGAAGAAACCTCGAGGGGCGGCAGCGGCCGCGCTCGGTGCTGGTACACCCGTACCGGCGCAGCGAACCACGGAGGAGGGGCCGGGGCAGCACCAGAGGACGACATCGCCGAATCCACGTCGAGCAGAGAGGCCAGGGCAGCACCGGGGAACGATGTCCCCGGATCCGGGCCAAACGGAGAGGTCGGGGCTGCGCTGGAGGACGACGGGCCCAGACCCGTGGAATCACGGGCGGCCGGGGAGCGGGGACAGGAACCCGGCAAGGAGGTCGGTGAAGCAGTACCTGCAGGAGACCACGGAAAAGGTGGCTGGACCACCATGTCAGTGGGAAACAGGGAGGAGGGATCAGGAGTGGTGTGGTAGGTGGCTCCTGAATCAGCGATCCACTCAGGTCCGACAGGAGGCCCATAGTGCTGAAACAGAAGGGTGCGCACGGTGTCGTTGGTGGTGCGAATCATGCGTTCTGCCTTACCATTCTGGGAAGAGGTATATGGGCAAGACATGCGCAACTGAACACCGTGAGAGAGGAAGAAAGCACGAGAGGTGGAGTTATCAAACTCGCGACCATTGTCACACTGGACGGCCTTGATGGTGAGGCCGAACTGTGTGGACACCTAAGCGAAGAAATGAAGGAGTGTGGAAAAAGTATCAGACTTCGCACGCAGGGGAAAAGTCCACGAGTAATGAGAAAAATCATCGACCACCACAAGATAGTACTTATAACCAGAAATACTGATAACAGGAGATGTCCAAAGGTCGCAATGTACAAGATAAAAAATGCGGGCCGCATGTGAAGAACTATGAAAAGGAAGACGAACATGTCGGCCCAATTGGCACGCATCACACAAATGCTCATCATGAGCTCGTACATGGAAGACCGAAGCTACGACTGAGCTGCATCAGGGCATCACGTCCAGGATGGCCGAGGCGCCGGTGTCAAGTGGTAGAGGAAGTAGAGGCGGCGAAAGCAGCTGACAAAACGGACGGCGTAGAAGATGAAGTAGCCACCGGGAAGCGAAGAGTGTAAAAGGGCCCCGTGCTGTCACATCGGAGCAGAGGACGCCGGGAAGCCAAATCCTTTACAGTAAGACCAGAAGAGTCAAATTCCACAGAACAGGAATTGTCAGCTATAAAACGACGAATAGAAAGAAGGTTGTGAACCATAAAAGGAGCAATAAGAACATCAGGAAGACGAAAAGAGCCATGAGCACCGGTGGTGCCCACAGACGTGACAGGAAGACATAAACCATTTGCGACCATAATGGACGAAGGGAGAGAAGAAGAGGGAGAATGGACAGAAGAAACCAAGAAGTGGAGGGAAGGGGTGGGAAGGCATGGAAGTAGGAAGGAGAGGGAGGAGGAGGCCGGCCGGCCATGGAGATGGCGGTGGCGGCGCCAGCCAGAGGGGCGGCGGCTGGGGAAGGGGAGGAGGAAAACCTAGCTTGATACCATGCTAGAAGTTTTGTCTCTATTGATTTTGGGCTAACCATAGAAGGGTAGTTATATAGGTAACCATACATGGGCCTCATGGGCCTAATACACTCATATTCCAACAATTTCCACCATTTATGTCACTGAAATTCATAAATAAGAATATAAAGAGGAAATACAATATTTACCAAGGAAGAGTTTGTTGTCACTTTTAGATTGGAGTATCCGAGCTTGCAGGGTCTTGTTCTGAAACATAATAACTAGCCCATCATGATCCAAAACAGCAGTTTTAAGTAAGACTAAATAAAACCAAGATTAATAGATTAATTGGAGAGCCACAGCAAAGCAAATTTTTGTTTGCACGGTAGCTCTATAGAAGGAAGTGGTGTTCATTCGAGTTGACAACGAAAAAGTATTGGTATTACATGAGCAGCAGCAGCAGTTAAGCATATGTAACAATGCCTGGGGTCCAGAGAAATTTTGCAAAATGAGCAACTTTCAGACAATAACTCATATTAAGAACCAACACGACGTCCTGATGCTGTATCTCTAGCAAGATGTGTCCTTCTCTTCCTAGGAATAGCAATGGCTCAGGAAACAAATATCAGCAGCTGAGCAACCTGCTTTCCTCTCCATTTCCTGCAGAGAGCTGCAAACCTAACTGCTTAGATATTCCCTTTCCATGTCCCATATCTTCTCTCCCTTCCCTACTCTACCTCTTCCCAAGGACAGAAGTAGCGCTAGTCCACAGACTAGAATACCAAATATCCACCTCGTGAAACAGCGATAGGAGCTATGTTGGCACTTGGCAGAGACGATAAGGAGAGGCCAGGACCAAGGTTTGCCTCCACCACTGTAGGTATATTATATTCCTTTTCCTCTACGAAATTATCATAGATCTTGTGTAAGAATCATTTTCATTGGGCTCCCATATCTGTCTGAAACTACAGCTTACTGATTTAACACCTCCAGAAACAAATCAAACTGTGAAGATCCCAATGGGAGTTTTGCTTCTTTGCTGTAACTAGTTTAAGTTCTCCGGTGATATAATAGTTCCCTCAATCCAAATATTGGTGAACTGATTACAATTTGATAGCTTCTAAGGAAAATGGACATTATGAGGTAACTTTAAGGTAGTTTAATCAAAACTCTCTTCTACAATTCAAACGTGTATTGTTAAATTCTGCATACTGAAGCTAGAGCTTGAATAGAATAATTCTTATAACAAGATATATAAGTACAAAGAAATACCATACGCACAAGAGATTTATAAAGCCAAGACGATAGTCACAATGACATTCATCAAACCATAACAGGAAGTCTGATATGGATTCCAGTCCAACTTACCTCCCTGAGCAAGTTGATCTCAGACTCGGAGAAGCCTTTCCTGCGACAATACATGGCACATAAAAATAATCAAATAAACATAGAAACAGGAAGATGGCGCATAAAAATAAGCAAATAAACATAGAAACAGTTAACCATGACAGGAATAAGTCCGTGTGTGGCTGGTCTTTGTGGGACTGCAACACATGGTCCTTGTGTCCTTGTAATAGCATCCTTGACTGCTTTTAGGACAGCAGTTAGCATCTTTAGGACAGCATCTTAGGACAAGCATCTTAGGACAGCATCGGCATCTTAGGACAGCATCTTGACTAGCATCTAGGACAGCATCTTAGACTAGCATCTTAGCAGCATCTTAGCATATGCTTGGCTGGCTAGCAGCCCTATAAATATGTATCCCCAACCCCTCAGGTTGGCATGGCATTGTATGAGTTTGTGTGAGAAATAAACCAGAAAATTGCCCCAACTCCTAGTGTCATCCTCTCTCGATGAGAGTAAGGATTCAGCTACTACCAAGAGTGCGAATCCAGCGACTAACAAATGGTATCAAAGCCGTACTATCCTGTAGCCTGAGCATCTCCTGCTCTTCTCCTTCCCCGGCCTCGCAGCAGCCCCAACTGCAGCCGGTAGCAGCAGCAGCTCCGGCTGCCCCTGCTCTCCACACAGCAGCCCCCTCGATAGCGCGCCATGTCCGCAGGCCAGTCTCAGGGCTCGGTCGCTTCGAGCACTCGGCGTCGGCAGGAGGCCAACCTCGCCGCGGCAGAGAAGCGCGAGCGAGCGGCAGCAGACGCCGCTGCAGCAGCGGCAAGGGCATCGAGGCTGGCAACAGCGGAGCTAGCAGCAGCTAGAGCGGAGGTGGAAGCAGCGGCGGCGGCGGATGCAGCGCGTGCAGCAGCAGCGGAGGTCGAGGTTCTACGCGGCAGCAACAGCAGCTCCATCGCTGCTGATGACAGCGCCGACGCGGACCTCGAGCTGCTGGAGAGGGAGGCATCGCGAGGGCGAGCGGCGCAGTGGGCAGCCGTGCACGCTCACGAGCGCGGCGGCAGCCCCGACAGGCGCAGACACGCCGGCGGCGCTCCTGAAGGAGGCGCGCACGGCGGTGGCGCTCCTGGAGGAGGCGCGCATGGCGGCGGCGGACGGGTCGACGGAGAGCGCGGCCTTCACAGGCAGCGCGGCTCTCTCTCCCCGGTTCGGTACCGTGGTCACCACGAGTACCAGGCTGTCGTCAGGGACGTCGGCCCCGGCGGCGGACGAGTCGACGGAGAGCGCGGCCTTCACAGGCAGCGCGGCTCTCTCTCCCCGGTTCGGTACCGTGGTCACCACGAGTACCAGGCTGTCGTCAGGGACGTCGGCCCCGGCGGCGGGTGGCCTACCCTCACCAAGACCAACTACGTTGAGTGGGCTGCGGTGATGAGGGTGAAGCTCCAGGTGCGGCATATGTGGGATGCAGTCCGGTACGGCGACGTCGACTACGACCAAGATCGACGGGCGCTGGATGCTCTCATTGCTGCAGTCCCGCCCGAGATGCAGTTTTCGCTTACCAGCAAGCGGACTGCCAAGGAGGCTTGGGACGCCATCGCTGCAGCACGCATCGGCAGCGACCGCGCCCGCAAGTCCACACTGCAGGCACTTCGCAAGGAGTGGGAGAACCTGGCCTTCAAGCCAGGTGAGGACGTTGATGACTTTGCTCTCCGTCTCAACACTCTGTTGCAGAAGTTGGTGCAGTTCGGCGACGACACCTACGGCGAGGAGAGAGCTGTTGAGAAGCTCTTCCGCTGCGTCCCCGAGAAGTACAAGCAGGTGGCTCGCTCAATCGAGTCTCTGCTGGACCTCTCCACGATGACGATCGAGGAGGCGTTGGGCCGCCTCAAGGTCGTTGACGGCGATGAGCCACAGCGCCTCTCGGGACCCGTCACCATTGGCGGGAAGCTCCTCCTCACTCGGGAGCAGTGGGCTGCCGGCCAAGGTGACAGGAAGAAGGGGGAGCCTTCTTCCACGACAGGCGGCCGCAAGCGTGGCAAGCGTGGCAAGCCGCGCAAAGACGCCCAGGCAGGGGCGCGAGGACGTGCCGAGGGTGATGATCGTGGAGGCGCCCAGGGCGGCGCCGCTGGCAAGCAAAAGCCAGCACGAGGCGACCCTTGCTACAACTGCGGCAAGCTTGGTCATTGGGCCAAGGATTGTCGACAGCCACGACGCGGTCAGGCCCACGTCGCGCAGGCGGAAGAGGAGGAGCAGCCGGCTCTGTTCATTGCTCATGCGAGCATTGAACTACCTCCAGCGGCACCGGCCGCAACGGCTCTCCTCCACCTTGACGAGCCAAAAGCACACGCCCTCCTCGACGACAGCTCCGGCAACGACAAGACCGACGGGTGGTGCCTTGACACCGGCGCCACCCACCACATGACCGGGCGGCGGGAGTTCTTCACCGAGCTCGACCCAAGCGTTCGAGGCACCGTCAAGTTCGGCGACGCCTCCGCTGTGGAGATCAAGGGCGTCGGCTCTGTCGTCTTCGTCGCCAAGACTGGCGAGCACAGGCTGCTCACCGGTGTCTACTACATCCCCGCGTTGAGGAACTCCATCATCAGCTTGGGACAGCTGGATGAGAGCGGATCGCGCGTGGAGATCGAGCACGGGGTGCTGCGCATCTGGGATCATCGACACCGGCTCCTGGTCAAGGTCAACAGGAGCAACCGCCTCTACGTCCTTCACGCACAGGTGGCGCAACCTCTTTGTCTTGCAGCCCGCCGCGACGACGACGCTTGGAGGTGGCACGAGCGCTTTGGGCACCTCAACTTTGAGGCCCTGAGGCAGCTCGGCAGCAAGGAGATGGTGCGGGGCATGCCGCACGTCGACCACGTGGAGCAATTCTGCGACACCTGCGTCCTCACCAAGCTGCGGCGGCTCCCTTTCCCCCGCCAGACGAGCTTCCGCGCCAAGGAGAAGCTGGAGCTCGTACACGGTGACCTCTGTGGCCCCGTGACACCGGCTACACCTGGAGGCCGGCGCTACTTCCTCCTCCTCGTCGACGACGTGTCCCGCTACATGTGGGCTGTCCTGCTCGATGCCAAGGCAGCCACAGCGGACGCCATCAAGCACCTTCAAGCTGCTGCGGAGGCGGAGTGCGGCCGCAAGCTTCGGGTCCTACGCACGGACAACGGCGGCGAGTTCACGGCGGCCGAGTTCGCGGCGTACTGCGCCGATGAGGGGATCCACCGCCACTTCTCCGCGCCGTACACTCCGCAGCAGAACGGCGTCGTCGAGCGCCGTAACCAGACGGTGGTGGCCACCGCCCGTGCCCTCCTCAAGCAGAGAGGGATGCCGGCGATCTACTGGGGTGAGGCGGTGATGACTGCCGTCCACTTGCTCAACCGCTCCCCCACCAAGGCCCTCGATGGCAAGACGCCATACGAGGCCTGGCACGGGCGCAAGCCCGCGGTGAGCCACCTTCGCGTCTTCGGCTGCCTGGTCTTCGTCAAGGAGCTCAACCACGTCGGCAAGCTCGACGACCGGAGCACGCCAGGGGTCTTCATCGGCTACGCGGAGGGCGCCAAGGCCTACCGCGTCCTCGACCCTGCGACACGGCGCGTGCGCATCACGCGCGATGTCGCGTTCGACGAGGGGCGAAGCTGGACGTGGGGCAAGATGGTGGATGACGACTCGACTCCGACGACCAGCGATTTCGTCGTCGACTACGTCCACTTCAAGGAGGCGGGGGGAGCTAGCAGCTCGTCCTCACCGAGCTCGCCTACCCCACCACCTCGTTCGCCACCACCTCCGGCGAGTCCTTCACCACCGCCACCACCAGCTCCGGCAAGTCCACAGGCTCCGGCGAGTCCACCACCAGCACCGCCGGCCACGCCTCGTTCTCCTACACCGGACCCTACTTCTTCAGGCTCGGCACCGGCAGCTTCGGCCCACGACGAACAGCGCACAGTGGAGTTCGCCACTCCGCTGTCCAATGACGAGGATCGCATCGACGCCTACCACGGCGGCGAGCCTCTGCGCTACCGTACCGTGGACAACCTCCTCGGCGAGCAGCCGGTCCCTGGACTGGCACAGCACGACTTTGAGGCGGAGCTGCACCTCGCACAGGACGATGGCGAGCCTCGTTCCTTCGCCGAGGCGGAGAGGGACGCGGCATGGCATGCCGCGATGCAGATGGAGATGGACGCCGTCGAGCGGAACAAGACGTGGGAGCTGGCCGATCTTCCAGCCGGCCACCACGCCATCTCTCTCAAGTGGGTCTTCAAGCTCAAGAAGGACGAGACTGGAGAGGTGATCAAGCACAAGGCACGTCTGGTGGCGCGCGGCTTCGTCCAGCAAGAAGGGATCGACTTCGACGACGCCTTCGCGCCCGTTGCACGGATGGAGTCCGTGCGACTCCTCCTTGCGCTAGCTGCCCAGGAGGGCTGGCGTGTCCATCACATGGATGTCAAGTCGGCGTTCCTTAACGGCGACTTGAAGGAGGAGGTTTACGTGCATCAGCCGCCGGGATTTGCGATTCCCGGCAAGGAGGGCAAGGTGCTTCGCCTGCGCAAGGCCCTCTATGGCTTGCGGCAGGCACCGAGGGCGTGGAATGCCAAGCTGGATTCCACGCTGAAGGGGATGGGCTTCGAGCAAAGCCCGCACGAGGCGGCCATCTACCGGCGGGGCAACGGAGGAAAGGCCCTGCTGGTGGGTGTCTACGTCGACGACTTGGTGATCACTGGCACCAAGGAGGCGGAGGTGGCGACTTTCAAGGAAGAGATGAAGGCCACCTTCCAGATGAGTGATCTGGGGTCTCTCTCCTTCTACCTGGGAATCGAGGTGCACCAGGATAACTCCGGGATCACGCTTCGACAGACCGCCTACGCCAAGCGCATCGTTGAGCTAGCTGGGCTCACCGACTGCAACCCAGCCCTCACTCCGATGGAGGAGAGGCTGAAGCTGAGCCGCGACAGCACGACGGAGGAGGTGGACGCTACGCAGTACCGGCGTCTTGTGGGGAGCCTTCGCTACCTCGCCCACACACGGCCGGACTTGGCATTCTCCGTCGGCTACGTTAGTCGGTTCATGCAACGACCGACAACGGAGCACCAGCAGGCTGTGAAGAGGATCATCCGCTACGTTGCGGGGACTCTCGACCACGGTCTCTACTACCCGAGGTGTCCTGGCGCGACACACTTCGTCGGGTACAGCGACAGTGACCACGCGGGCGACATCGACACCAGCAAGAGCACAAGCGGGGTCCTCTTCTTCCTCGGCAAGTGCCTCGTTAGCTGGCAGTCGGTCAAGCAGCAGGTGGTGGCCCTGTCCAGCTGCGAGGCCGAGTACATAGCGGCTTCCACCGCTTCGACTCAGGCGCTCTGGCTCGCTCGACTGCTTGGTGATCTCCTCGGCAGAGACACTGAAGCGGTGGAGCTCAGGGTGGACAGCAAGTCCGCCTTGGCCTTAGCAAAGAACCCCGTCTTCCATGAGCGCAGCAAGCACATCCGCATCAAGTACCACTTCATTCGGAGCTGCTTGGACGAGGGGAGCATCAAGGCCGGCTACATCAACACCCAGGATCAGCTGGCAGACCTTCTCACCAAGTCCCTTGGGCGAGTGAAGTTCCAGGAGCTTTGCACCAGGATTGGGATGGTCCGAGTTCCCTAGACGGCGCCACACAAGACTTAGGGGGAGAATGACAGGAATAAGTCTGTGTGTGGCTGGTCTTTGTGGGACTGCAACACATGGTCCTTGTGTCCTTGTAAAT
>CM039591.1:40226864-40456047 GCA_022457205.1 Saccharum spontaneum | reverse complement strand
CGCGCGGCCTTCACAGGCAGCGCGGCTCTCTCTCCCCGGTTCGGTACCGTGGTCACCACGAGTACCAGGCTGTCGTCAGGGACGTCGGCCCCGGCGGCGGGTGGCCTACCCTCACCAAGACCAACTACGTTGAGTGGGCTGCGGTGATGAGGGTGAAGCTCCAGGTGCGGCATATGTGGGATGCAGTCCGGTACGGCGACGTCGACTACGACCAAGATCGACGGGCGCTGGATGCTCTCATTGCTGCAGTCCCGCCCGAGATGCAGTTTTCGCTTACCAGCAAGCGGACTGCCAAGGAGGCTTGGGACGCCATCGCTGCAGCACGCATCGGCAGCGACCGCGCCCGCAAGTCCACACTGCAGGCACTTCGCAAGGAGTGGGAGAACCTGGCCTTCAAGCCAGGTGAGGACGTTGATGACTTTGCTCTCCGTCTCAACACTCTGTTGCAGAAGTTGGTGCAGTTCGGCGACGACACCTACGGCGAGGAGAGAGCTGTTGAGAAGCTCTTCCGCTGCGTCCCCGAGAAGTACAAGCAGGTGGCTCGCTCAATCGAGTCTCTGCTGGACCTCTCCACGATGACGATCGAGGAGGCGTTGGGCCGCCTCAAGGTCGTTGACGGCGATGAGCCACAGCGCCTCTCGGGACCCGTCACCATTGGCGGGAAGCTCCTCCTCACTCGGGAGCAGTGGGCTGCCGGCCAAGGTGACAGGAAGAAGGGGGAGCCTTCTTCCACGACAGGCGGCCGCAAGCGTGGCAAGCGTGGCAAGCCGCGCAAAGACGCCCAGGCAGGGGCGCGAGGACGTGCCGAGGGTGATGATCGTGGAGGCGCCCAGGGCGGCGCCGCTGGCAAGCAAAAGCCAGCACGAGGCGACCCTTGCTACAACTGCGGCAAGCTTGGTCATTGGGCCAAGGATTGTCGACAGCCACGACGCGGTCAGGCCCACGTCGCGCAGGCGGAAGAGGAGGAGCAGCCGGCTCTGTTCATTGCTCATGCGAGCATTGAACTACCTCCAGCGGCACCGGCCGCAACGGCTCTCCTCCACCTTGACGAGCCAAAAGCACACGCCCTCCTCGACGACAGCTCCGGCAACGACAAGACCGACGGGTGGTGCCTTGACACCGGCGCCACCCACCACATGACCGGGCGGCGGGAGTTCTTCACCGAGCTCGACCCAAGCGTTCGAGGCACCGTCAAGTTCGGCGACGCCTCCGCTGTGGAGATCAAGGGCGTCGGCTCTGTCGTCTTCGTCGCCAAGACTGGCGAGCACAGGCTGCTCACCGGTGTCTACTACATCCCCGCGTTGAGGAACTCCATCATCAGCTTGGGACAGCTGGATGAGAGCGGATCGCGCGTGGAGATCGAGCACGGGGTGCTGCGCATCTGGGATCATCGACACCGGCTCCTGGTCAAGGTCAACAGGAGCAACCGCCTCTACGTCCTTCACGCACAGGTGGCGCAACCTCTTTGTCTTGCAGCCCGCCGCGACGACGACGCTTGGAGGTGGCACGAGCGCTTTGGGCACCTCAACTTTGAGGCCCTGAGGCAGCTCGGCAGCAAGGAGATGGTGCGGGGCATGCCGCACGTCGACCACGTGGAGCAATTCTGCGACACCTGCGTCCTCACCAAGCTGCGGCGGCTCCCTTTCCCCCGCCAGACGAGCTTCCGCGCCAAGGAGAAGCTGGAGCTCGTACACGGTGACCTCTGTGGCCCCGTGACACCGGCTACACCTGGAGGCCGGCGCTACTTCCTCCTCCTCGTCGACGACGTGTCCCGCTACATGTGGGCTGTCCTGCTCGATGCCAAGGCAGCCACAGCGGACGCCATCAAGCACCTTCAAGCTGCTGCGGAGGCGGAGTGCGGCCGCAAGCTTCGGGTCCTACGCACGGACAACGGCGGCGAGTTCACGGCGGCCGAGTTCGCGGCGTACTGCGCCGATGAGGGGATCCACCGCCACTTCTCCGCGCCGTACACTCCGCAGCAGAACGGCGTCGTCGAGCGCCGTAACCAGACGGTGGTGGCCACCGCCCGTGCCCTCCTCAAGCAGAGAGGGATGCCGGCGATCTACTGGGGTGAGGCGGTGATGACTGCCGTCCACTTGCTCAACCGCTCCCCCACCAAGGCCCTCGATGGCAAGACGCCATACGAGGCCTGGCACGGGCGCAAGCCCGCGGTGAGCCACCTTCGCGTCTTCGGCTGCCTGGTCTTCGTCAAGGAGCTCAACCACGTCGGCAAGCTCGACGACCGGAGCACGCCAGGGGTCTTCATCGGCTACGCGGAGGGCGCCAAGGCCTACCGCGTCCTCGACCCTGCGACACGGCGCGTGCGCATCACGCGCGATGTCGCGTTCGACGAGGGGCGAAGCTGGACGTGGGGCAAGATGGTGGATGACGACTCGACTCCGACGACCAGCGATTTCGTCGTCGACTACGTCCACTTCAAGGAGGCGGGGGGAGCTAGCAGCTCGTCCTCACCGAGCTCGCCTACCCCACCACCTCGTTCGCCACCACCTCCGGCGAGTCCTTCACCACCGCCACCACCAGCTCCGGCAAGTCCACAGGCTCCGGCGAGTCCACCACCAGCACCGCCGGCCACGCCTCGTTCTCCTACACCGGACCCTACTTCTTCAGGCTCGGCACCGGCAGCTTCGGCCCACGACGAACAGCGCACAGTGGAGTTCGCCACTCCGCTGTCCAATGACGAGGATCGCATCGACGCCTACCACGGCGGCGAGCCTCTGCGCTACCGTACCGTGGACAACCTCCTCGGCGAGCAGCCGGTCCCTGGACTGGCACAGCACGACTTTGAGGCGGAGCTGCACCTCGCACAGGACGATGGCGAGCCTCGTTCCTTCGCCGAGGCGGAGAGGGACGCGGCATGGCATGCCGCGATGCAGATGGAGATGGACGCCGTCGAGCGGAACAAGACGTGGGAGCTGGCCGATCTTCCAGCCGGCCACCACGCCATCTCTCTCAAGTGGGTCTTCAAGCTCAAGAAGGACGAGACTGGAGAGGTGATCAAGCACAAGGCACGTCTGGTGGCGCGCGGCTTCGTCCAGCAAGAAGGGATCGACTTCGACGACGCCTTCGCGCCCGTTGCACGGATGGAGTCCGTGCGACTCCTCCTTGCGCTAGCTGCCCAGGAGGGCTGGCGTGTCCATCACATGGATGTCAAGTCGGCGTTCCTTAACGGCGACTTGAAGGAGGAGGTTTACGTGCATCAGCCGCCGGGATTTGCGATTCCCGGCAAGGAGGGCAAGGTGCTTCGCCTGCGCAAGGCCCTCTATGGCTTGCGGCAGGCACCGAGGGCGTGGAATGCCAAGCTGGATTCCACGCTGAAGGGGATGGGCTTCGAGCAAAGCCCGCACGAGGCGGCCATCTACCGGCGGGGCAACGGAGGAAAGGCCCTGCTGGTGGGTGTCTACGTCGACGACTTGGTGATCACTGGCACCAAGGAGGCGGAGGTGGCGACTTTCAAGGAAGAGATGAAGGCCACCTTCCAGATGAGTGATCTGGGGTCTCTCTCCTTCTACCTGGGAATCGAGGTGCACCAGGATAACTCCGGGATCACGCTTCGACAGACCGCCTACGCCAAGCGCATCGTTGAGCTAGCTGGGCTCACCGACTGCAACCCAGCCCTCACTCCGATGGAGGAGAGGCTGAAGCTGAGCCGCGACAGCACGACGGAGGAGGTGGACGCTACGCAGTACCGGCGTCTTGTGGGGAGCCTTCGCTACCTCGCCCACACACGGCCGGACTTGGCATTCTCCGTCGGCTACGTTAGTCGGTTCATGCAACGACCGACAACGGAGCACCAGCAGGCTGTGAAGAGGATCATCCGCTACGTTGCGGGGACTCTCGACCACGGTCTCTACTACCCGAGGTGTCCTGGCGCGACACACTTCGTCGGGTACAGCGACAGTGACCACGCGGGCGACATCGACACCAGCAAGAGCACAAGCGGGGTCCTCTTCTTCCTCGGCAAGTGCCTCGTTAGCTGGCAGTCGGTCAAGCAGCAGGTGGTGGCCCTGTCCAGCTGCGAGGCCGAGTACATAGCGGCTTCCACCGCTTCGACTCAGGCGCTCTGGCTCGCTCGACTGCTTGGTGATCTCCTCGGCAGAGACACTGAAGCGGTGGAGCTCAGGGTGGACAGCAAGTCCGCCTTGGCCTTAGCAAAGAACCCCGTCTTCCATGAGCGCAGCAAGCACATCCGCATCAAGTACCACTTCATTCGGAGCTGCTTGGACGAGGGGAGCATCAAGGCCGGCTACATCAACACCCAGGATCAGCTGGCAGACCTTCTCACCAAGTCCCTTGGGCGAGTGAAGTTCCAGGAGCTTTGCACCAGGATTGGGATGGTCCGAGTTCCCTAGACGGCGCCACACAAGACTTAGGGGGAGAATGACAGGAATAAGTCTGTGTGTGGCTGGTCTTTGTGGGACTGCAACACATGGTCCTTGTGTCCTTGTAATAGCATCCTTGACTGCTTTTAGGACAGCAGTTAGCATCTTTAGGACAGCATCTTAGGACAAGCATCTTAGGACAGCATCGGCATCTTAGGACAGCATCTTGACTAGCATCTAGGACAGCATCTTAGACTAGCATCTTAGCAGCATCTTAGCATATGCTTGGCTGGCTAGCAGCCCTATAAATATGTATCCCCAACCCCTCAGGTTGGCATGGCATTGTATGAGTTTGTGTGAGAAATAAACCAGAAAATTGCCCCAACTCCTAGTGTCATCCTCTCTCGATGAGAGTAAGGATTCAGCTACTACCAAGAGTGCGAATCCAGCGACTAACAAACCAATCCTGAAATCTGAGATAATAAATCATATAGAAAGCAGTGGTCGTGGTTGGCATGATATGGTAGCATACAAAAATCAAAAGATGACCCTTTAATGTTTTCATACAGTTCTGAATATCTAAGTCACATTTCACACCAGTTTAAAAAAATATTTTTGGGCAAGGCATTTAGGTAAACTAGAGACGGTGTAGATTGAATTCCAAATATATTTTAAACATTTAAGGGCCTGTTTGGGACAGCTCCACCAGCTCTAGATCCACCAAAAACAGTTCCACTCCAGAAAAAGTTACCCAAACGCTCTAACTCCACCAAATCCAGATTCATCAAAACAGTGGATTTGGGGGACCACATTCACAATTTTGGTGGAGCTCCTCAAGGGGTGCCCCACCAAACTCAAATTGGTCGAGTTGGGGAAAATTACCCACCATTGCCACCGGTTACACAAATACCGGTTCCATTGTTTTCAAGTCGTCCGATTAATCACGATTAATTGCGATTAATCGTCCTGGTCGGTCTCAGGTGACCGATCAGGGGTACTGTCGACCTGTACAAGTCGTCCGATTAATCGCGATTAATCGTGATTAATCGTCCTGGTCGGTCCAGGTCGACCAGGTCCGACCAGACGATTTGAAAACATTGACCGGTTCTTCTTCCTGTCGCGGTTCCTTCTTTCTCTTCCTCTTTCTCCGCTTCTTTCCCGTTGATACATCCCCGCTGCCACGTGATTGCCATCAGGCCGCAAGCTCGGCCCCGCCGCACGTGCTGCACCGCCGCGTGCCCGGCCCTGCCTCGCACGCCGCCGCGCGGGAGCGTCCCCGATGCGTGCGTCCCGGTCATGCACGACAGTAGCGCCGACATGCGGAGCTGCCCCGGACGCGTAACCCGACCACGAGGGAGCCGCCCCAGCCCGGCGAGTGCGCGCTCTGGCCCCGGCCGCGCGAGCACGAGGGCCCGACGCGGTGGGCTCCGGTCTCGCCTCAGCCGTGACCTTTCGCCCCGCCCCGGCCAGCGAGGCACCAACGTGGGAGCTCGGGCCGCGAGTGCCGCCCCCGGTCCCGCAAGCGCGCGCTCTGACCCCAGCCCTAGCCCCATGAGCGTGAAGGCCTGACGTGGTGGGCTCCGGCCCCACCCCAGCCGCAAACTCCGACATGCTGTGCTCTAGTCCATGTGCCGAGGAAGAAGCGTCGGGACGAAAAAGAGGGGCAAATCTGGCCATCCCAATCAAAATGTCCATGCATGGATCTGGAGCAGTTGTGTAACCAAACGGTTCCCTGGTGGATCTTAGATCCACTAGTGGAGCTACTCCATGGTGAATCCCAGATCCTTATTCATTTTTTCAGTGGTGAAGCTGGAGTCGGCTGGCCGGTGCCTCGGGGCGGATGCTGCCATGGCTGCTCGATGTTGAGCTTCGGGGAATTCCGGCACATGTTTGGGAAACCTCAACTGTGGAGCAGTTCTTGAGCCCCCTGGCATGTATCCAGCAGGTTCATCCAGACACCGTTGGGTTGAGGGACCTGGTCTCATTCAAATGTTCAGCATGGTGCTTGGACCCGTCTGCTCTCCCGCCTATCAAGGAGCTTTGGGTGTCTGAACCTCCGGTCGCTGCCATGGATGATCTCCCGGTGAAGAGGCTTCTGTCCTATCCTATTGAGACTCGGTTTTCTGTGCTGCTTGAGCCTGGCGCTCCTCCTCCCCCTCCACCACCTCATACTGGGGGCGGGGGCGGCGATGGTTCTCCTGCTCGACGGAGGCGCCGCCGTCCTTCCACGCCGCCGTCTGATAACTGCTTGGCGAGCCAGGATGGCGGAGGCAGTGTTTCTCGACGTCGGCCTGCCCTTGAGCGTGGGGGCCCTTCCTCTTTAAGCGTTGACCACGTGGCGGCCCCTTTAAGCATCGTCATCATGACGGAGCCGTCGCCCGCTGTTCTTCCGGAGGTCGCGGGTTCCCAGGGGACGCGTGATGTTGCTGAGGGTTCCCAAGGCGTGGAGCCCCTCGGTCCTGCGGCCGTCACTTTGGCGGCGCCTGCCAACGCCTTGGAGGGCTCTTTTGACGACAGCCCTTCAATGGCCTCTCCTACACTCGTGCGATTCGAAGTTCTTGAGGATCTGAAGCTACCCTCGAACGGTTGCGTTGCTCCTGGGCCGGACTTTGTTGGGCCTATGAACTCTCGGGCTACAGACCTGCCGAAGGCTGAAACTTCTGTTGGGCTTCTGAAGAACGCTGGGCTTCAAGGCATTGACTGGGAAACTGGGGAACCTGGTGAGGCGACGGAGTGCTTGCCGGCCTCACCGCGTTCGCCCCTGTGTTTCCCCTCCGATGAGGCGACGGATTTGCCGGCCTTGGCACGGACTCTTCCACCTCCCCCGCTGCATTCTCAAGCTCAAATGAAGCCGCTTTTGGTTTATTCGAGACGCTCTTTTCATTCGTCCAAGTTTTCAGCGGCTGGAGATATGGCTGTGGATCCTGCCACCCCACCCCCGGCCTTCTCTTCGGTGCCCACAGTGGATGCATCTGCTTGTCCACCTCCTTCTTCTACTCCGGTTGGTTTGGTGGCGGGCGAGGACGTCTATATGGAGGCCCCTGCTCCGTCTCCGGTCCCTACTTCGGTGTCCGAGGTGG
This sequence comes from Saccharum spontaneum, assembly GCA_022457205.1. Classification (NCBI taxonomy): domain Eukaryota; kingdom Viridiplantae; phylum Streptophyta; class Magnoliopsida; order Poales; family Poaceae; genus Saccharum; species Saccharum spontaneum. The sequence goes on along the minus strand of CM039591.1, from coordinate 40,448,627 downwards.
AGACAACTGCTGGCCCTCCGACCTCCACTCTAGCTGACCCGGCGGTGGCCGCAACGGTTCTACTCCCGGCGGCTGCGGGTGAGCCCTCCCCTATGGTGGCGGGGGTGGGCGTCATTCTGGAGCCTCCTGCTCCGCCTCCGGCATCCTCTTCGGTTGACCCGGCGGCTTCTCGTGTTGTCTTCATCAACAAGCTTGCTCAGCGTGCGGGAGGCGTTCTCCCTGTCCCGGCCATCAACAAGCGCCGACACAAGACCCTGCCTCCAGGTGACACTCCCCGACGGAGCCGTCGTCTTGCTGGTGCGGAGACTGAATTTGGACTCAATGACCTAGAGAGGAGAACCAAGAAGAAGGCTATGAGGACTCTGGAACTTATTGAGGAGCATGAAGGTATAGATCAACAGGCCCTGGATGATTATGCGAAATTATTTGCGAAGCCCCTACCTGATTCTCACCTCCAGGCTCTAGCAGCTCTTTTCCATTGGTCCCTCCCTGAAATTCTGGGGGAGGATGGGGGGGTGGGCTGTTGAGTTTAGCCACCAGATGTCGTTTCTTGGTCGTTTGACAATTTTGTGATTTATGGATCCTTCCAAAATTCTGATTTGGAATCTTAGGGGTTTAAATTCTTCTTCTAGACAAGACTCTCTGCGCACTCTTGTGGATTCTTCGCGGTCGGATATTGTGTGTGTCCAGGAAACGAAAATTGCAGGCATATCTCGCAGGATTATCCTCTCATCTCTTGGGTCTGATTTCTCAGATTATGCTGTTGTCCCCTCTGTCGGTGCTAGTGGAGGCATTCTGGTTGCCTGGAGACGTCATATTGGTGTTTCAGGAGTCCGGAGGGTTGATAATAACAGTGTAACAATCCAGTTTGCTGCTGAGAATGGGCAAGCGTGGTGGCTAACTTGTGTCTATGGGCCACAAGGCAATGAAGATAAAATCCTATTTCTGCAGGAACTACGGGATATCCGTGCAGCTTGCCCTGGACCGTGGATGATTGCTGGGGATTTCAATCTAATTTATAAGGACGAGGACAAGAATAATGCTAATTTCAATAGGGCCATGATGGGTCGTTTCAGAAGGTTTATTAATGATCTTGCTCTCAAGGAGATTCCATTGCACGGCCGCAAATTTACATGGTCAAATCAGCAGGTCTCCCCTACTCTGGTGAAATTGGACAGAGTTCTATGCACTGTGGACTGGGAGGACAGATTCTCTAATTGTTTGCTACAGAGTTTGGCTTCGGATGATTCGGATCACTGCCCCCTCTTGCTTGGCCTACGGGATAACGCTCCGGGCTGTCGCAGATTTCACTTTGAATCCTTCTGGCCCAAACTTGATGGTTTCCAGGAAATGGTCTCCTCAGCCTGGACCTCGGTTCCTGCTGGCCCCTGTCCTTTCATTACCTTGGCAAAAAAATTCAAGGCTACCAGCAGAGGTTTGCAGAGTTGGAGCGATCAGGTGGTCGGTCGGGTAAATTTCCAGCTCGCTTTGTCAAGGGAAATTTTACATCAGTTTGAGATTGCCCAAGACAGTCGCCCGCTTTCCTCAGGGGAATTGTGGCTCAAAAATAATCTGAAAAAGCACAGCTTAGCTCTAGCGTCCCTTCAGCGCACCATTGCTCGCCTGCGTTCAAGGATTGGCTGGCTTCGGGACGGAGACGCAAATACAAAGCTCTTCCATCTTCATGCCTGTCACCGGAAGAGGAAGAACTTCATTGGAAGAATTGTCGCTGGTGAGCGAATCTGCAGTAGTCATGATGATAAGGCTGCAGTTTTTGATGATTTCTATGAAAATCTGCTAGGTAGCTGTACTGATAGGGAGCACACCATCAACTTAACTGAGTTAGATATCGATGCACATGACCTAGCTGATCTCGAGCTCCCATTTAGTGAGGAAGAAGTGTGGGATACAATTAAAATCTTACCTTCAGACAAAGCTCCCGGGCCTGATGGCTTCACGGGACGGTTCTATAAACCCCCTGTTCGGCTGAGCTTATCAGCACGGCTTATCAGCCGTGGAACAGTGTTTTTCTCTCACAGCAAATCAGCCACAGCCGGCTTATAAGCCAAAAAAACAGCCTGCCGAACAGGGCCAAAGCTTGTTGGCCCATCATAAAGGAAGATATTATGTCAGCGGTCTCAGCAGTTTGGAACAGGAAGTTTATGAATTTGGGTATCCTCAACTCAGCCTACATCACTCTCCTTCCTAAAAAAGATGGTGCTGATCAGCCTAAAGATTTTCGACCCATAAGTCTGGTTCATAGCTTTGCCAAGTTAATGACAAAAATGATGGCTAATCGCCTTGCTGGTCGTTTGCAGCAAATGGTCTCTCCGATCCAAAGTGCCTTCATAAAAGGGCGATTCATACAGGATAACTTCATGCTGGTTCAACAAACAGCAAAGTTCCTTCATCAACAAAGGCAGCCTCGGATTCTTCTCAAATTAGATATATCAAAGGCCTTTGATTCTGTGTCATGGCCTTTTCTTTTGGAGGTACTGCAGCAGCTTGGTTTCGGACAAATTTGGAGAGATATCATCAGTGGGCTGCTCTCCTCGTCATCAACCCAATTTCTCTTAAATGGGGTGCCTGGGGATCATATTCTTCATCGGCGAGGATTGCGGCAAGGTGATCCCCTCTCTCCCATGCTCTTTATCTTGGTGATGGATGTGTTGGGGCATATGATTACTAAAGCATCTAGTGAAGGTTTGCTACTGCCCCTGTCATCTCGTGCCTTACAGCACCGCATCTCTATTTATGCTGATGATGTGGCTCTCTTTCTCCGCCCGGAATCTGGAGATATCTCTATTACCATGGATATTCTTAATTTGTTCGGTGAAGCTTCAGGGCTCAAGACTAATTTGCAGAAAAGTAATGTGCTTCCGATCAGGTGTGTTGATTTGGAGATTGCAACCATACAAAACCTGCTGCCCTGCCCTCTTTCGGAATTCCCGTGCAAATATTTAGGTGTGCCCCTCTCCCTAAGAAAACTTACTAAAGAACAAGTGCAGCCCATTATTGATCGCATTGCTGATCAGCTTCCTAGCTGGAAGGCAGATTTATTGACAAGGGCTGGAAGAAGGGTTCTAGTAAAATCTGTTCTGACTGGGATGCTCATTTATTTGGCTATGGCCTTTGATTTTCCTCCATGGGCTATCAAAGCGGTGGATAAAATTCGGCGCGGTTTTCTTTGGAGAGGTCGTAAGGATGCGAAAGGAGGACATTGCCTTGTGGCCTGGGTCAAAGTTTGTCGACCACCGGAGCTTGGAGGTCTGGGTATTTTAGATCTCAAGTCTCTTGGCTGGGCTTTGCGCATGAGATGGGCTTGGCTGAAAAAAATAGAGCCTCATCGCCCTTGGGCTGCTCTCCCATTGCATATGCCGGAGCAAGTGACAGCCTTCTTCTCTGTAGCAGTTTGTTCTATTGTTGGCGATGGTGCAAACACTCTTTTCTGGACAGATCGGTGGCTACATGGGAAATGCATTGCAGACCTTGCCCCTCGCCTGTTCGCAGCTATTCCCAAAAGGAGGGTTAAACGGCGCACTGTCCGGGACGCCCTCACTAACCAGGCTTGGATTTCAGACATTCAGGGAGCTCGTACAGTTGGTGTGATGGTAGAGTATCTCCAATTATGGGATCTACTGATTAATTTTCAGCTGCAGCCAGAGGTTGAGGATAGACATGTATGGAGGCTCTCCTCCAATGGACAATACTCGGCTAAATCGGCGTATGATGGATTCTTTTTGGGCTCTACTATTTTTGGACCATGGGAAAGAATATGGAAATCTTGGGCGCCACCCAAGTGTCGCTTCTTTTTGTGGCTGGTCGCGCACAACAAGTGTTGGACGGCTGATCGCCTGGCACATCGTGGGTTGCCTCATCCAGAATCCTGTCCTCTTTGTGACCAAGAAGACGAGACTATTGACCATCTCCTTGTCCATTGTGTATTTGCAAGAGAATTTTGGTTCATTTTGTTCAGACAAGTCGGTCTTCATACCATGTCCCCTCAGCCTTCTGAGTTGTCCTTCCTTGCTTGGTGGGAGAAAGCTAGTAGCAGCATTAATGATGGGTTGATGAGGCAAGGAATTGATTCGCTTATTATTCTCGGAGCTTGGACTATATGGAACCATCGCAATAGATGTGTCTTTGATGGAGCAACTCCAAACTTAGCTGGTGCTCTGGTCTTAGCCGGCGAGGAACGCCACCGATGGTCTATGGCAGGGGCTCGAGGGCTGTCCTCCTTGACTGCCCTCCTCCCTGGTAGTTAGTGTTTAGCTCGTAGTGGTCGCCTATGTGTGGTTGTCACCGGTGCGATTGTACTCCTTGAGGCTGTTAGGGGTGTGAGTGTGTGTGTTGTGTTGTGATGTTTGGGCTCTTGCCCTGTTTTCTCTTCTTATATAATGAAGCGCAGCTCTCCTGCGTTTTCGAAAAAAAAAAAAAAAAAAAGCTGTCCCAAACAGGCCCTAAGTAAAACTACAAGCAGTGTAGATTAGGGTTCCAAATATATTTGTAGCAGGTTGCAGCACAAGAAGGAAGATACAACTTGTTCATAAGATCTAAAGTTACAAGAAAATGAAAATCTTATTTGTTTTTATGAGGACGGTGCCATAATAGATATAAACAACTGCTTTTTTTGCAGCGTCATGTTGCATCAGTTACACATGGTTCATTGTAATGGAAGTGTTCAAACTCACCGATAACCATAATTAATCCTCTTGCCAATAGGCTTGGGATTAAGAACGAAGATATTGTAAGCCTCTTGTATCTGAAGGTGATCAACAAGAGTTGAAAATATATGTTCCATTTGAGCACTATCCACTTGCAAAAGAAACTCTTCATTTTCTCTGTGACAAAGAAAAAAATGGATATATTTTACCAATGGTAGTGGAAGTTATGGCAAATGCAAAGGTGCCATCAAAGAAGTATAGACAAATGTCACTGGAATGGAAACCGAGTTCTCTATGAGCTGCATCGTAAGTAGTTAACATGATTGCAGCGCAGGCATGGCAGAATTGTCTATAACACACTCCCTCATTTTGTAAATATGTGACATTCTGGACACTAGCCCGGCCTCTTTTATGCAACTTTGAACACTACTTTTTATATGAAACTGATAGTAAAAATTGTATAATACTCTATTCTACAAATAGTTTTATCATAAACTCAATGATGCTATTTCCATATGACCAAACCAAACAGTCATTTTTTCCCTTTTTGGTGAACAAGCAGGGGAGCTGCATATCATTATATTAAGAGAAGAAAGGACCAAACAGTGAGTTTTAGATTAATTTTTCATACTCCCTCCGTTCACAAAAGAATGCAATTCTTGTTTTTCGAGGAGTCAAACAGTTTGAATTTTGACTGACATTAGATTAGTTATAGAATACATCTTCATAATAAATTTATTTGGATCATAAATGCTAATACTATGTACTATAAACTTGGTCAAATTTGAGCTAATTTGACCGGCACGGATACCATAATTGCACTCTTTTGTGGACGGAGGGAGTAAATATAGAGGTTTGACTGCATGCTTTCTTCATACATGCACACATAACACATGAGAAGGTTATGAAGACAGAAATAAAATACAAAGATACCAATATATATGTACAAATTGCATATGACTAAATGAGTTCATGTGCACACACCAAGGAACTGCAAAGAAAATAAATGTGCAGAAAAATGTGAATACCTACAACCACGTAGCAATTTGTTCTTTCATATACTCATTTTTAGTTGCCAATCAATAGCAAGACCATACTAAGATTCCTTTTAATGCAGATATACGATACATTATCATAATTGAATTAAACCTGCTTTTTTGGTTGACATTTTACCGAACCAGTGCGACAAACAGAATGGAAACAATGGGTATTCAAGAACAACATACCTGGAATCCGCGAGATCATCTTTACGGGATAGAACTTTTATAGCATGCTCAAAAACAGATAAGACATCTTCTCCCATGTGTATTGCATGCACGGAGAAACTGCATCAAAAGAAAATGAGCTGGAATATCAGGAATCCATTCTCATGGAAGCATGTCAAGGCTTAAATACAGAAACTAGATTGAATATACAGACCCTAAGTTGGATCATAAATGTACATATTCCTTACTTGTGGTTCACATGGCTGACTAAAGGAAGATCATAATGCTCAAGTTTCTTAATAGTAGTCTTGTAGAACGGGGAAAGAACTTCACCAACTGGAGGGATTCTTGTGTACTCAAATATGTGATCTATTTTTGTAAACCAGCGCTCCAGTTCTTCAGGCCCCAACTTAAAATCTAACAAAACCAAGGAACTGTTAATGCTTAGTATGAATAAAACTGCCTACAAACTTGTGTGATTTCATATAGATGATTTACCGTGCCCTCCATTTCCATCAAATCCAATAAAGATGAAGTTCACAGGGATCGAAAGATATATGGAATCAACCTCTGCCAGGCTCAAATAGTTTGCAATATTACCTTGGTATTAAGAAAAGAAGAAATTTAGTATTGAAAAGATCTCTGCTTCTTAAATAAGCACACACAACAATAACAGCTAGACTATCCATATTTCATGTGCGATTTATGATTGTCTGAGATGGGCGTGCATAATATAATTAGTCAAGGCTGCAACTACAATCACTTCTCAAAACATCAAACTAAAAAAGGCAGGTACCAAGTGCTCAAAACTCCCACACAGGTGGATCCGGGGAACGGAATCCCTAGGCAACCTTACCCTTGTTTATTTGAGGCTTGTTCAAATCCAGGACCTCAAGGAGGCTGATAAAAAAACCTGCTACCCCATAGCAGTAGCATATTATGAATAATTTAGACATAGTCGGTATGCTGATATAGTACACTAATGTAGCTGCGCTTATTGGTTGGTCATATATCCTGCAAACTAATATTTGCAGTTTTTGTCTAAACAGCAAGCCAAACTCCACATGCAGTCATATGGTCTTGATTTTTATCTCCAGGTGGCCACACCATTTTATCAACAAAGTACATGCATATCTGGACAGAAAGGTTGCTAATCTGGAATAATGTAGTCTCTCCCTGCTCTAGTTCACCTGCTGCAGCATTGTGGCCCTTCTAGGGGCACCTAAACATAATTATCTTCATCCACAACATTCATATGCACATATCCATAAGGAAAAAGGAGCTGATGATATGAATAACAACTCACAAGGTACAGATGACCCAGAAACTGTTCTGTGCTTGCTTGTGCTAGCTGCAGCTGCAGTACAGCTAGTCACTGCTACAGTATTTTTTACTGTATCTGTGGCTGGCTGCTGCCACAACCAGCAGTAAATATTAGGCTAGTTAGTAAGTAGCACTATGTATTGATACAGTACACTACATCATTATATCAGTGCTCTTGCATAAATAATGGCAAGAGGCCCATCGACAACAGTATATCAGCTCCAGCAATAATAGTTTCAAATTAGTGAAATTACCAGTATCACACAATTGTTACTTGGTACTTGTTACTCATATATTATTGTAGAGGCTTTGGCAGAGCAGAAAGTAGTGAGTACCAAGAATTCAAGATTGTATTCAGAATTTCAGTTTAGCCTGTTTGAAATGTGCCCTGCATTATATAATCCCAGGAGTGCCGACAAACACAAAGAACCTACCAGCTCTTGTGAAGTTGAGCAGACCCTTCTTGCTAGAGTCCCGCGATACAGAACCTTCCAAGTCATCGAACTCTACAAAATGAAATGAGCACAAACCGTCAATGCGATACCAAGCAAAGGCAGAATGCAACAAGCAAACAGGAATAAAAAAAAAGGGCAATTAAAAGAGAAAAATCAAAGGATCCGGACCTGTACGGATGACGGACTCAGTCCAGAATTTGCTCTTGTCCTTGAGGTTGAAGAGCGAGAACACCGAGGACGCCCCCGAGCCGCCGATCTTGCGCGTCCGGGTCCCTGGCGTGGACTCGGCTGCCTCCGGGGACGGCGCCTGCCGCATCGAGAGGATAAGAGGAAGGGAAAATTCAACACCGTCTGGAACCTCCGACATGATCAGATCCAATCAGTGGATCGGGGGTTTGGGCGGAGATCAGGTTACCTGCAAGAGCAGGAGTAGGAGCGGAAGCGCGAGGATGAAGGAAGGCCTCCGGAAGGGGGACATCTTGGCGGCTGTGGTGCCGAGGCGCCGCAGCAGTACGGAAACCGGGGGAGGAGACTGGAGACTAGAGGCCGTACGCCGGCGGCACCGGGGGTTTTGGGGGCTCCGGTCTTCGGCTCTCGCGAGGCACGAGACCCGACTGTCAGTCTGTCACGACTCCTGCAGCTGGCGTTCCTCGGTTTCTTTTTCTGGATCGTGAGCTCTCCGATCAGGATTGAACGGCCACGATGATGTGTTACCGAAATGCACCGATTCTGCCATCATTCTTGGGAATTTTTTTTATTTTTAAACTTTTTTTAATCAATTTTTAATATTAATTCAAAAAAAAGTTTTTGCAAAACTGACCCTTTTAGTCGCGTCAGCCCACTGTCGCGCCACATGTGCTGACGCGACAAGAGAAGCCACGCTGGGATCGATGGTTGACCGAAGCTGGCGTAGCGTAGCGTGGGCCCAAGCCTGTCGCGCCAGCGACTCCGGCATGACAAGGCCGCCGCCCATATAAGGCCACGGCCCACCTCCTTTTCCCCTCTCTTCTATCTCCCTTCGTTCGAGGTTCAGGTCAGCTTCTGTTGCTGTGTTCTCTCTTCTCTTTCTCTCATCCTCTATTTGTCTTTGATCAAGTATGCATTTGCATTTCAGGTTTGAACGGTCTCGTGCATGAGGTATTACTCCCTCACCTCTGCCGTTGTTTTTGTGTTTAACTCATGTTTATATACTGCTCTGGTTTACACTGCTGTGTACAAAACTGCTTTCGTTTGGTTGAATGAAAGTTGTTTTGGCTAATCACGTCTAATATATTATAGTTCATGTTGTACTTGTTGAACTTTTTTGTTTTTTGATTGGTTTTAGTTGCCAGTGTAGGGTTTGAGTGCACTAGTTTAGACAACAGTATGGTTTGAACCGGTGATAGTAAACTTTCTTGGAAGTGTGTGATTTGAAGTTTTTTGTGGTGATTAGATGTATAGATGAGTTTGACTATATATTTATATATATTATTTACATTGGATAAGTTAGTTTTAGGTTTTGGCTTCATGAGTTTACATAATTATAGAGATGATTGAGATGGAAATTGTTGTTCAACTGTGTAATAGTATTGGTTCATATCTTTGCTTTGTTGAACTACTTTATAATAGGTTCAATGGCGGTTCCAAATAACAACCGATTCGTGCACCATCCGAAGGATCATGGTGGTATCGGTCCTTTCCTACCAGCAGAGCCAACACCGTTATGTTACTGTGGGTTACCAGCATTTGTGAAGCAGTCAAGGCATCCCGCGTCAGCTGGGGTGCTTTCTACTGTTGCCAACTTAAGCGTCGTTCTCCGACACTTGATGCCTACTTAGAGGGATACAACTTCTATCAGTGGATCGACGGCGATGAAGTGTTCGATCCGTCGATTATGTTGTTTCCTTTTGACCCCTGGAAAAGTGTTCCTATTGGAGTGTGATTGTATTAGGCCCATGAGGCTAGGCCCATGTGGCCCATGTATAGTACCTATATAGCTACCCTTCTAGGGTTAGCCCAAATCAATAGAATCACAATCTCTAGCATGGTATCAGCAGCCTAACCCTTCTTCCCTCCCTCCCAGCCGCCGGCCCCAAGCAGGCAGGCAGGCGCCGCCGCCACCCATGGCCGGCCGGCCACCTCCTCCTCCCCCACCTTCCTCTCTCCCATCTACCTCCTAGGCGCAGATCGCCTCTGCTCCCTCCTCCCTGCTGCACCCAGCGCCGGCCACTGGTGCTCCTCCCTCCTCCCAGCCGCACCCTGCAGTGGCCACCACCGGCGGCGCACCTCTACCTCTCCCATGCGCCTCTGCTCCCTCCTCCCATCCGCAACCAGCAGCCACCGATCCCCTGCTGGCCCCAGCCGTCGCCGCTCCCCTGCTAACCCCTGCCACCGCCGCTCCCCTGCTGAACCTTGCGTCGGCCACTGGTGCCCCTTCCTCCTCCCAGGCGCACCCAGCAGGGGCGGTCGCCGGTGCTCCTCCCTCCTCCCAGCCGCACCCTGCAGCGACCACCACCGGCGGCACACCTCTTCCTCTCCCATGGGCGGATCTTGCCCGACCTGCTGCACTGGCGGCTGGAGGACCTACAGCTGAAAGTCCCTAGTTTGGTTTTGGCTAATTGATGAAACCTAGGACTAACCTTTGTATCTAAGTGGATGATTTAGATAAAGGTGGTCATTGAATATGAGACATGACATTGACTCATATGACCAAGATGGTGAAGACCAAGATGAGGCTTGGCTCGATGGACCGGTTGTGAAGGTGAAGGGCTAGTCGAGGCTTCGAAGCGAAGGACCATGCGATGGTGAAGCTTGAGCAAGACTTGGCGCCGATGGACCGATGCAACGGTGAAGAGCAAGTGAAGTCAAGGTCGATGGATCGAGACGGTCATGTGATGATATGAAGTGGATCATATCCTTTGGAGAAACAAAATGGGCTCAAGGCAAAGGTATAACCATAGGGCCATTTTGTTTTACACTCAAGACACCATAGAGGGTGTGAGTGGTTTAGGATCGATAGCCGAACTATTAAGAGGGGAAGTCTTATCGGTTATTCGACGCATGGGTGCCACTAGGTGAATTCATGAAGTGCATTGCATGTAGGGCCTAGTGAGCTAACTGGAAAACCTTTGAAAATGATTGAGAAAAAGCTAACACACAAGCACATGGAGATGTACACTTGATGGTGTTGGCACATTTGCAAAGGTGGCGTTGGTCGCGCTGTGGTTTGCGGGAAGAGAGGGGTTTGGGTTCCTCTCTCCCTCCCGCCGAGCGTGCGAGCGCGGGATTCAGGCGATTTCGGAGAAATGAAATGCCTATTTTCCATTGCGCCGGAAGTCGGAAAAGAAACGGAGGCGAACACGGTCACAGAAGGCACCGGACGCAGCACCGGACGCTGCACCGGACGCGGTCTGTTTCGACCGGCGCGTCCGGTCAGTGCAGCGCGGGCGTCAGGCGTGCGGGCTAGGGTTTGACACCGGCGCGTCCGGTGACCCACGGGACCGGCGCGTCCGGTCTGGCGAACAGCGAGTCACGGAGTCTTCGGACGCGGTGCGCGTCCGGTCCCTCACCATCGGACGCGTCCGGTGGTCCAGGGAGCTTACTGGACTCGCACCGGACGCGGGTACTGTGGCGTCCGGTGGTTGCGAGGAGCGCGTCCGGTGGTGTCTTCGCGGGCGCGGGTGCTGTGCGCACCGGTGCGTCCGGTGGTTCGTAACAGCGCGTCCGGTCGCTCGTTTGACCGTTGGCGCGCAGTGACCGTTGGAGGATCTAACGGACGAATTTGAAATCAGGGGACACCGGACGCGGTTGAGCGCGTCCGGTCTGTTACGACCGGCGCGTCCGGTGGTCCCGCGGAAAATCGTGAGTGGAGTTGTAACGGCTCTATTCGGATGGGATGCTTATAAATACTTGTTGGCCGGCCCTTGGGGAGGTCGCTTGGCATTTCTAACATACTTGTGCATCCTTTGAGCTAGAACAACTCCTCCCACTCATCTCCCTTGCTTGATTGCAAATCAAAAGTGAGATTGAGTGATCCCAAAGTGCATTGCATAGCTTGAGGGCATCTAGTGGCACTTGTGGGTGGTTTAGCCGGTGGATTTCTTGTTACTCTTGGAGAGTACCGCTCCTAGCCGGCTTGGAGATTGTTGGAGGCGTTGGCAAGAAAAGGTGATTGTTCTTGGCCACCTCCGGTTGATTGTGAGAGGTTCTTGTGCTTTCCTCGGCGGAGTGCCAAAAGCAACTCTATTACATTGCGCGTGTCATTGAGTTACCTCACTTGAGAGTGGTGTCTTGCGGTGCCTTGCGGGGCGTGCCTTGAGGGGCAAGTGACTTGAGGGTCACACCGAGGAACCATCTAAGTGTTGGTCGACACAACCGGTGACGTAGCTTGTCGGTGCACAAGTGAACACCGGGTGAACAAATATTGTGTCTCTTGTCTCCCGGTGATTGGTCTTCATATTGTGTTGTTGTCAATATTGATTGATTGTATATCATCTTGGTGATTGGCAACATCTTCACTTCACCGTCGGTATAATAATCACAATCCTATCTCTTGCATTTACATTCACTAGATTATCTTGTGTAGCTCTAGTAGTAGCTTTGCTAGTAGTGTTATTAGCTTGTTCACTAGTGTTTCTTTAGTGACATAGCTCTTGTGTGAACTAGAGATCATAATCTACTAGACTTGTGGATAGGAGGCTTGCATCACCACCTTTGGCTAAGCAAAACTCGCTTTACGCCGTTTGTTATTCTAACAAGTTTGCTTAGTGGTTCTTGTAGAATTTTTTAATAGGCTATTCACCCCCCCTCTAGCCATCTAGGACCTTACAAGTGGTATCGGAGCCGTGGTCACCGTTTTAATCAAGGCTTAACATCCTTCGGTGTGAAAAATGGCTCAAATTGTGTTCAATCATGTTGGGGGCAAGCCACCGTTCTTTGATGGTGTTAGTTCTTTTGCTCATTGGAAGAGAAAGATGACAATGTACCTTGGTTCTATTCATGAGAGAGTATTGGAAGTCACCGAGAATGATTTTGCTATCATTGATCCCGATCATCTCACCGATGAAGATAGAGCAAATAGAACATGCAATAGAATGGCTCTCAATACACTTTACAATAATATTGACACAAAAGTATTTGAGGGCATCAAGGATTTGGAATTGGCAAATGAAGTGTGGACAAGGTTAAGTGAAACATATGAGGGCACTAAGGTTGTGAAGAGTGCCAAGCTATATGGGCTCAAGAGTGAGTTTGAGAACTTCAAGATGAAAGAAGAAGAAACAATCTTAGAGATGTTTCATAGATTGCAAGTCATTGTGAATGATCTCAAGAGCTTAGGGCACAAGACACAAGATCAAGATTTTTGCCACAAGTTCTTGTTGAGCTTACCTAAAAGATTCAAGATGTTGATCATGATGCTACAAAGAGATGGGCTTGAAACAATAAAGCCCAATGATTTGCTTGGAGAGGTATTGACCTTTGACAAGTATGATCAAGATGTTGATGAGAAGGAGGAAGAAAAGAAGAAGAAGACCGTGGCATTCAAGGCCACCTCCTCAAAGGGCAAAGCTTCAACTCAAGAAGAAGATGACGATGAAGAAGATGAAGAATTGGAAGTTGATGATGAGGCACTTGCTCTAGTTGTCAAAAATATTGGCAAAATGTTTATCAAAAGAAGAGGCTTCAAAAAGAGAAATGACAATTTCAAGAGCAATGAGCAACAAAGGAGATGCTTCAATTGTGATAGCACCGAACATCTTCAAGCCGAATGTCCCTATGACAAGAAGAAGAACAACAAAAGGGGCAAGTTTGAGAAGAAGAAGAGAGAGGCCAAGATGACATTCAAGAAAGGCAAAAATGGTGCCTATGTGATCACTTGGGAAAGTGAAGATAATGAAGAAGAAGAAGAAGAATCATCCAACAAGGCTTTTGCTTCCATTGCTATCAACAAGAAGCCATCACTATTTGATTCATCCTCTTCATGCTTCATGGCTAAAGAAGCTAAGGTATTATATGATGAGAGTGATGATGAAAGTGAAATGGAATATGCTCATGATAGTGATAATGATAATGATAATGAAAATGATGATGATGAACCAACTAAAGAACAACTATATGACTTGATGCAACAAACTAGAGACATAGCTATTGCCAAGCACAAAGAGTGTAAGAAGCTTTCAATGAAAGTAGAAATACTTGAGAAAGTTCTTAGTGAGCTTAAGACCACTCATGAGAGTCTAGTGGAAGACCATGAGGATCTTGATAAGGCTCATTCCAAGCTTGAAAAAGCTCACTCATTGCTACTTGAGCAACAAGCAAAGAAGGAGGTTGTTGCATCATGTGATATAGGTGTTACATGTGATATAATTAATGAATCCTTTAATGAACCTATCATCATGTCAAATGCTAACCCTTCTTGTAGCTCTTCATCCACCACCACTAACTCTACCTCCACTACTAGTGATGGTATCACTTGTGATGCCTCACTAATGGTTGAGAATGAGACTCTCAAGAGAGAGGTGGATGAGCTCACTCACGCCCTAGGCAAGGCCTATGGTGGTGAGGCCCGCTTGCTTAAGTGCTTGGGTAGCCAAAGGTTCTCTCTTAACAAAGAGGGATTGGGCTACAACCCCAAGAAAGGCAAGTCGGCCTTTGCAACTCCAAAGCCTAGCTTTGTGAAGAGCAATGGTCGGTTTTGCAATAGATGCAAGCAAGTTGGGCACCTAGAGAATAATTGCAATAAAAGGAACCAAAGCAAGAACCTTGTTAATGCTATACCTTTTGATTCTTGCTATGTGCTTACCAAGGGTGTGAAGGGTGTGCAAGCTAAGTTTGTTGGTACACCAATTGTGGGCCCAAAGAAGAAGGCTATTTGGGTACCAAAGAGCTTAGTTACTAACCTACAAGGACCCAAGCAAAAATGGGTACCTAAACTTCATTGATTTGCTTGTAGGTCAATTACAAAGCCGGAGGAAGGCATTGGATTGTTGATAGTGGGTGCACTCAACACATGACCGGTACATCAAGAATGTTTGACTCAATCAATGACAATGATAGTGGTGTTGATTCTATCACATTTGGCAATAACAAGAAAGGCAAGGTTATTAGTTTGGGCAAGATTGCAATATCAAATGACATGAGTATCTCCAATGTGTTACTAGTTGAAAGCTTGGATTTCAATCTTCTATCCGTGGCACAAATATGTGATCTAGGCTACAAATGCATCTTTGGGGTTGATGATGTGGAAGTTATTAGTGTGGATGGTTCAAATGTGGCATTCAAGGGCTTTAGATATGAGAATCTCTACCTAGTTGACTTCAATGCTAGAGAAACTTCTTTGACAACTTGCTTAGTCTCCAAATCAAGCATGGGTTGGCTTTGGCATAGAAGGCTTGGTCATGTTGGCATGAAACAATTGAGGAAGCTTACAACTCACAATCTTGTCAATGGTTTGAAAGATGTTGAATTTGAGAAGAATAAGCTTTGTAGTGCATGTCAAGCCGGGAAGCAAGTTGGAAGCTCACATCCAAAGAAGAGTACAATGAGCACATGCAAAGCATTTGAGTTGATGCACATGGATTTATTTGGACCAACAACATATACAAGCATAGGCGGCAACAAGTATGGCTTTGTCATAGTGGATGACTTCACAAGATTCACATGGGTATTCTTTCTTAGTGATAAAAGTGAAGTGTTTGACACCTTCAAGACATTTCTCACTAGAGTTCACAATGAGTTTGAGATTAGAATCAAGAAAGTGAGAAGTGACAATGGAAGTGAGTTCAAGAATACAAGAATTGAAGAACTTTGTGATCATTATGGTATTGGACATCAATTCTCGGCCAAGTACACTCCACAATCAAATGGCCTAGTTGAGAGGAAGAATAGAACATTGCTTGATATGGCTAGATCAATGCTTCATGAGTACAATGTGAGTCAATCATTTTGGGATGAAGCAATCAATACCGCTTGCTACTACATCAATAGACTATATTGTCATCCATTGCTAGAGAAGACTCCATATGAGCTACTTCATGGAAGAAAGCCTAATATTTCTTACTTTAGGGTATTTGGTTGCAAATGCTATATCTTGAAGAAAGGCACTAGATTAGGAAAGTTTGACAAGAGATGTGATGAGGGGTTCCTACTTGGTTATTCAACTACAAGCAAAGCTTATAGAGTTTGGAACAACTCAAGTGGCATTCTAGAAGAAGTCCATGATGTGCAATTTGATGAAACCAATGGGTCACAAGATGAAGAAGAAAATCTAGATGATATTGGTGGAACTCTATTAGTGGAAGCAATGAAGAACATGGACATTGGGGACATTAGAGCAAAGCAAGTAATTGATATTCAAGATGATGATAAAGATCAAGTGCTCAATTCACCATTCAAGCTAGTTAGTGACTCCCAAGTGCAAGATCAAGGTGCTAGTTCCTCTCATCAAGATACATCAAGTGATCAACCAAGCTCAAGAAATCAAGTGCAAGTACTCCAACCACAACATATTGCAAGAGATCACCCCATTGATAGTGTTATTGGTGATATTAGAAGTGGTGTGCAAACAAGATCAAGATTGGCTATGTTTTGTGAGCATGCATCATTTGTGTCAACCATAGAACCAAAGAAGATAGAAGAAGCTTTGAGGGATGCCGATTGGATCATGGCTATGCAAGAAGAGCTTAACAATTTCACAAGAAATGATGTTTGGGAGTTAGTAGAAAGGCCAAATAACTACAATGTGATTGGAACCAAGTGGGTGTTCAAAAACAAGCAAGATCAAGATGGCATTGTAGTGAGAAACAAAGCAAGACTAGTTGCTCAAGGTTACACTCAAGTTGAAGGTCTTGACTATGATGAAACATATGCTCCCGTGGCAAGATTGGAGGCAATAAGGATACTATTGGCTTATGCTTGTGCACACAACATCAAACTATATCAAATGGATGTCAAAAGTGCATTTCTCAATGGGATCATCAATGAGTTAGTCTTCGTTGAGCAACCGCCCGGATTTGAAGATGACAAGAAACCCAACCATGTGTACAAGTTGAAGAAGGCTTTATATGGCTTAAAGCAAGCACCTAGAGCATGGTATGAGAGGCTAAGGGATTTTCTTCTCTCTAAGGGATTCAAGATGGGCAAGGTTGATACAACTCTATTCACCAAGAAGATTGGGAATGATCTATTCATAGTGCAAATATATGTTGATGACATCATCTTTGGATCAACCAATCAAGCTTATTGTGAAGAATTTGGTGCTATGATGGCCAAAGAGTTTGAAATGTCTATGATTGGTGAACTTAGCTACTTCCTTGGTCTCCAAGTAAAACAATTGAAGAATGGGACATTTGTGAGTCAAGGGAAATACATAAGGGACATGTTGAAAAAGTTTGGAATGCAAGATGCAAAGCCAATTTCAACTCCAATGGGTACAAATGGAAATTTGGATAGTGATCTTGATGGCAATATGGTGAATCAAAAGGAATATAGGTCTTTGATTGGAAGTCTACTCTATGTCACCGCATCAAGGCCGGATGTCATGTTTAGTGTTTGCATGTGTGCTAGATATCAAGCCTCACCTAGAGAGAGTCATCTCACGGCCGCAAAGAGAATATTGAGGTACTTGAAGCAAACAAGAGATGTTGGACTATGGTATCCCAAGGGGTCAAAGTTTGAATTGATTGGATATTCGGACTCCGACTATGGGGGTTGCAAGATCAATAGAAAGAGCACAAGTGGCACATGTCAATTACTTGGAAGATCACTTGTGTCATGGTCCTCAAAGAAACAAAATAGTGTAGCAATCTCTACCGCTGAAGCCGAATATGTGAGTGCGGGGAGTTGTTGTGCACAATTACTATGGATGAAATCAACTTTGAAGGATTATGGCCTCAACTTCAAGAATGTGCCATTGTTATGTGATAATGAGAGTGCAATCAAGATGATACAAAACCCGGTTCAACATGGAAGAACAAAGCATATTGACATAAGGCATCATTTCATTAGAGATCATCAACAAAAGGGAGATATTGCCATTGAAAGTGTTAGCACCGATGATCAACTTGCCGATATTCTAACTAAGCCACTTGATGAAAAGAGGTTTTGCAAGCTAAGGAATGAATTGAACATTCTTGACTTCTCAAACATGTGTTGAATGCACCCCACTCACTTATTGACATGCCTCTCCTTCGACATTGCAAGGTAAAGTTGATTGACATGTCATTCATTCTATGCTAAGGACTTGCTAGAGCATGTAGACATAATAAGTGGTA
Organism: Saccharum spontaneum; assembly: GCA_022457205.1. Classification (NCBI taxonomy): domain Eukaryota; kingdom Viridiplantae; phylum Streptophyta; class Magnoliopsida; order Poales; family Poaceae; genus Saccharum; species Saccharum spontaneum. The sequence goes on along the minus strand of CM039591.1, from coordinate 40,430,730 downwards.
TGCATGAGCATTCATGATAAATCAAATGAATTTGATGGATATATGTTACCACTATTGCCTCTTTGATTGCTTTAATCTAGTGGTGGCATATGACATGTTTGTGAGCTTGCAAGCCTAGTGTTGAATCTAGAAGATTTGCTATAAGTGTTTAATTCAACATAGGCAAGATAACCCTTATTAGGAGGTGTGAAGAAGCTTGTCTTTGGTTCAAATCGAATTAAATATCTTTGACAAGTGTTCTAGGTTGAACCAAAATTGATGATTTTTAACCTACTCCATCGAATTTTTTTTTCTCTCCACAATTTGGTCCCATTTTTGGGTAAGTTGTTGACAAAGGGGGAGAGAAAAAGATGATTCAACATGATAAAGGGGTAAATAAAATTTTTGATGCACACAAGTAGGGGGAGCAAGCTCATAAACAAAGTTGTTGCATTTGTCTGTGCATTTTCATATGACTTGCTCATTGCACATGTATTTAGATTCTTTATACATGCTTGTGTGGTGCAATGCTAGTATAGAACTTGGATGATGAAATGATCTACTAGCATGCATAGGAATAGTTTTACCTGTGGTATCTAGACTTGCCTAAAGTTTTTACAAGTGGTCCAAGAACCTTTACTTATAATGTTGATCTCACGGGGTTCTTGAGTTTTGTTGGTTGTCTAGTTACTTCATGATGCTAAGGATGGTGTAAAAGGCAACTCCGATTGGTATCACGCTTCAAAGGTCCATTTCTTACACCTTAGCATCATTTTGGTAGAATTACTCTCCCAACACTTCTATCCATGCATATGTGCAAAGCTTTCAATCCAAACTCTATGCACATATGTAGGGGGAGCTAATGCTACCAAAACCGAGCTTGTGATAATTGTCCAAACTTTACTTATGAGCAAAATGATTGGACAAGTATGACAAGTTCAAAATTTTTATTATCAAAATCATCTTTGTGAGGGTTGTCATCAATTACCAAAAAGGGGGAGATTGAAAGTCCCTAGTTTGGTTTTGGCTAATTGATGAAACCTAGGACTAACCTTTGTATCTAAGTGGATGATTTAGATAAAGGTGGTCATTGAATATGAGACATGACATTGACTCATATGACCAAGATGGTGAAGACCAAGATGAGGCTTGGCTCGATGGACCGGTTGTGAAGGTGAAGGGCTAGTCGAGGCTTCGAAGCGAAGGACCATGCGATGGTGAAGCTTGAGCAAGACTTGGCGCCGATGGACCGATGCAACGGTGAAGAGCAAGTGAAGTCAAGGTCGATGGATCGAGACGGTCATGTGATGATATGAAGTGGATCATATCCTTTGGAGAAACAAAATGGGCTCAAGGCAAAGGTATAACCATAGGGCCATTTTGTTTTACACTCAAGACACCATAGAGGGTGTGAGTGGTTTAGGATCGATAGCCGAACTATTAAGAGGGGAAGTCTTATCGGTTATTCGACGCATGGGTGCCACTAGGTGAATTCATGAAGTGCATTGCATGTAGGGCCTAGTGAGCTAACTGGAAAACCTTTGAAAATGATTGAGAAAAAGCTAACACACAAGCACATGGAGATGTACACTTGATGGTGTTGGCACATTTGCAAAGGTGGCGTTGGTCGCGCTGTGGTTTGCGGGAAGAGAGGGGTTTGGGTTCCTCTCTCCCTCCCGCCGAGCGTGCGAGCGCGGGATTCAGGCGATTTCGGAGAAATGAAATGCCTATTTTCCATTGCGCCGGAAGTCGGAAAAGAAACGGAGGCGAACGCGGTCACAGAAGGCACCGGACGCAGCACCGGACGCTGCACCGGACGCGGTCTGTTTCGACCGGCGCGTCCGGTCAGTGCAGCGCGGGCGTCAGGCGTGCGGGCTAGGGTTTGACACCGGCGCGTCCGGTGACCCACGGGACCGGCGCGTCCGGTCTGGCGAACAGCGAGTCACGGAGTCTTCGGACGCGGTGCGCGTCCGGTCCCTCACCATCGGACGCGTCCGGTGGTCCAGGGAGCTTACTGGACTCGCACCGGACGCGGGTACTGTGGCGTCCGGTGGTTGCGAGGAGCGCGTCCGGTGGTGTCTTCGCGGGCGCGGGTGCTGTGCGCACCGGTGCGTCCGGTGGTTCGTAACAGCGCGTCCGGTCGCTCGTTTGACCGTTGGCGCGCAGTGACCGTTGGAGGATCTAACGGACGAATTTGAAATCAGGGGACACCGGACGCGGTTGAGCGCGTCCGGTCTGTTACGACCGGCGCGTCCGGTGGTCCCGCGGAAAATCGTGAGTGGAGTTGTAACGGCTCTATTCGGATGGGATGCTTATAAATACTTGTTGGCCGGCCCTTGGGGAGGTCGCTTGGCATTTCTAACATACTTGTGCATCCTTTGAGCTAGAACAACTCCTCCCACTCATCTCCCTTGCTTGATTGCAAATCAAAAGTGAGATTGAGTGATCCCAAAGTGCATTGCATAGCTTGAGGGCATCTAGTGGCACTTGTGGGTGGTTTAGCCGGTGGATTTCTTGTTACTCTTGGAGAGTACCGCTCCTAGCCGGCTTGGAGATTGTTGGAGGCGTTGGCAAGAAAAGGTGATTGTTCTTGGCCACCTCCGGTTGATTGTGAGAGGTTCTTGTGCTTTCCTCGGCGGAGTGCCAAAAGCAACTCTATTACATTGCGCGTGTCATTGAGTTACCTCACTTGAGAGTGGTGTCTTGCGGTGCCTTGCGGGGCGTGCCTTGAGGGGCAAGTGACTTGAGGGTCACACCGAGGAACCATCTAAGTGTTGGTCGACACAACCGGTGACGTAGCTTGTCGGTGCACAAGTGAACACCGGGTGAACAAATATTGTGTCTCTTGTCTCCCGGTGATTGGTCTTCATATTGTGTTGTTGTCAATATTGATTGATTGTATATCATCTTGGTGATTGGCAACATCTTCACTTCACCGTCGGTATAATAATCACAATCCTATCTCTTGCATTTACATTCACTAGATTATCTTGTGTAGCTCTAGTAGTAGCTTTGCTAGTAGTGTTATTAGCTTGTTCACTAGTGTTTCTTTAGTGACATAGCTCTTGTGTGAACTAGAGATCATAATCTACTAGACTTGTGGATAGGAGGCTTGCATCACCACCTTTGGCTAAGCAAAACTCGCTTTACGCCGTTTGTTATTCTAACAAGTTTGCTTAGTGGTTCTTGTAGAATTTTTTAATAGGCTATTCACCCCCCCTCTAGCCATCTAGGACCTTACAACAGCACCGGTCCCTGCTGTGACCCTCACTGCCCTGGCTGCCTTGGCCGCGGGTGGGGGGGTTACTGCCGGCTCCGAGCGCCGCCTCTACAACCCGTACCAGGACCTCAACCTCCCCTACAGGCAGCTCTACGACCTTCCCACCTCCCCAGAGTTCCTCTTCCAGGAGGAGGCCGTCGTGCAGCGCCGGTCCTGGGGCGAGAACCTCACCTTTCCTCCTCTCTCCGGCTACACCACCGCCACTTCCTGTCACAGAACCTCCTAATTATGATGGCCCACAAGTACACGTCATTGCCATAATGACCTCTGACAGTCGTACTTATGTTCACCATAACTTAAAAGGCTTGCTTTCCTCCGAACAGGATCCAATCACAGGAGTATTGCAATATTACAACAGTTTATTCAAAATATTCAACAGAGTAAAGTAGCGGAAGTCTTACAATAACTTAGATTACAAACCAGTTTTTCAAATCTCAAACCTTATGTAACATTATTACAAACCATTAGTAGAGAAGTATCGGTAGTAGCTTTATTACAACACCCAAACGAGATGCCTTGCCCAAAGGCCACACAGTCTACTCGTCGTCGCTTTCTTCAACCACGACGGTCATGCAACAAGGCTCGAAGCAGACTTGTTCATGAACCGCACCTGCAACAAGGGGTTCAACAAACCCTGAGTACGAGAGTACTCAACAAGACTTACCCGACTAAGACAGAGACTCCAAGGGCATGCTAGCTTTAGGGAATCAAGGTACGGGTAAATCAGAATCAAGTTTTTCTTTTGCAGAAAAGCTTACTAAAGTAAGTCCTTATCTTCCACATTTTACTTTTACCATTGATGGTTCATTAACCAACTCTAGGTGATCCTAATCTAGATCAAAGTAATTATCATCAAAACCTTTCTCATTATTTCTTTCAATTCCAGTTCTTAACTACGATGTTGGTGCAAGGCCAAGACTCATTTCTCGTAGAGTAACGACGATTCGAACCGCTTCATTTACCCAGCTGGGGATTCCTAACCACACGACATATGTAGAACCGAATCTAGCATATATCAACTCTTACTCGAATAACCCAAAACCAGAACGTGTCCATCGCCACCCGAGAGCACAGTACTCCTCGAACCCGGCCCAATTCTAGCCCCGAGGGTACACGTTACTCTCGCCATCTCTCCACTCCCAGTGCGAGGTTAGACGTTCTCATAATGGACTAACCAAAGTAAGGCTTACCCGACATGGGCACATGGCTAGTACTAATAAAAACTCCATGACGCGAGGGCCAACAACGTACGGTCCTTAACTGATAAGGCGGAAACAATACATTGGGACTCCTCTCCCAATGCACGTTAGCAGTGGCCAAACCACCCGCCCGATCTTACAAGTTCATTCACATTCTTTCAATATTCATTAAGGATGCCGTCATGGCTATGTAAACATTTCATTTAAAAGCTTAACTTCTAAGCATAGCGAAGCATACTACGCATTTTCCGTAAAACAGGTATCAAGGGTAATATTGCAATAATCAAGGATGATGATGCAGCAATTAGGTTATCACTCAACTCCTAATTACTTAATGCAATAAACCATAATATAAATAATAAAACATTTGTAAAATTCAAGGTAGGGTTTAAATGCACCGGGGCTTGCCTTGATCGGACACGACGACTGACTCAGACTCTGAGACTCCCACGTCTGGTCCGGAACCCACCGACGATCGCTCTTCTCCGGAAGCTTGCCCGACGACTTCGGCCTCCTCGAAAGCGGTGACTATACGAATACATAACATGCTTTAACATGATGCTCAATGATAAACATGATGTTTGATGATAACATGCCACGGTTACAATTCGAGTACAACTTCCCTTCACGGTACAGTCGTAAACAGAAAACCTACTAACTAGTAGCGACGATTTCCCGCGATACCAGCTTTTAACCTAACAAGTTACTAACGAGCTTAATCATGAAATTAAGGTGCCAGAGATCACAAAAGGGTAGTGACCTAAGGACATCACTCAATCAAAAGGCACACAACACTTAAAGTTCTCAAATTAATATTTATTTACTATTTAAATAATTAGGGCATAATTAGAAGTTGATCAAATTTTAACTAAACAAGTTCAAACTTTTTCTATGGGTTAACAATGTTTTATAACAGTGCCATAATAAATTTCATAATTTTTGGATAATTAAATTAATTATTAAAATTACTAGAAGTTGCATTTAATCTTTATTGGAACCAATTAATTCTACTGCACAAAGTATTCAAATTCATGATTTAACATTTTTCCTAGATAGTTTATACATTGAGAAGCTTACACAAAAATTTTCATGAATTTTGGAACTCTACACAATTTTTAATGAAATAAACAAATAATAACACTATTTATTTATTTGAAAAAGAAAAACAAAAACGAAAATCGAACCGGGCTGCTTCTCTTCTTCCCCGCGGTCCGGCCCAGCTCAACGGCCCGCGTGCCCACGCGCTCGCTCACGCTCGCGCTGGCCCAGTAGCGCGGCCTGTCTCCGCGCGCGCTCTCTCTCCCGCGCTCGCTGACAAGCCGGCCCAAGCTGTCATCCCTCACCTCCGTCTCCCTCTCGTTCTCCCGCGCGCTCGCTCGCTTCCCCGTGGTGGCCAGCCGGTGACCGGCACTTCGGTCGACAAACCGAGCTGACCAACACCTTCTACACAACCCAGCGAACCCGTTTTGCTAAGTAGCGCCATGGTGCGAGCTCTAGCGACCCGCGAGCGACGGTGATGGCGGCACGTGGCCACGGGAGCAGCACGCCGGCGCACACAATGCAGTAGCGACCAAATTGAGAGGACGGGGAGCATCAGTGGCTCACGGGGAGCATCAGTGGCGCACACAATGCAGTGGAGCTCCCGGTGGCGACGGGGAGCGGCTGGAGTGGCCTGGCCACGGGAAGGCGATGATGGCGGTGGGTTGCCGGAGTTGAGCACGGGAACGGGTGGCTGCGGCGATTCAGACGAAATTGGGCTGGCTTGGGTGGTTCACAAGGTGCGCGAGGCCGAGGCGAACGTGATGGCGTGCTTTGCGTGGCTAGAGGTGACTCGACGGCGGCAGCGGCGAGCGGTGGAGCTAGCGGCGGCGGCGGTGGCGAAAACGGTGAACGCCACTGTGAACCTCGGTATATATAGAAGGAAAACGCGTCTACAGAGCAGCACTGCAGTGCCATCGCGCTGGCGATCCTGGCGCGCTCGAGAAGACCGTGGAAACGGCCACGGCGGCGATCGGCCGGCGCCCATACCGGCCGGTGGCCATCGGTGATACGTCGTGCACTGTAGCTGTCCCCCCTAAGTTTTGAAATTCAAACTGATTTTTCAAATTACTCTCAAATTTGTATAACAACTTGAAAATCTTCCAATGTATGAAATCTTTAGATTTTCAAGCTCTACAAGTTTGATATTGAACACTTTTTCAAATTCTCACTGGATTTTGAAATTTGAGTTTAAATTCAAAAAGGGACACATTTTTCAGATTTGGTAATTTAGAAATTACTTTTGATTTTATATTGAAACTTCAAAATCTCCAAACATCAAAGTTGTGTATCTTGACCAGACCTACAACTTTGCTGTTCAAAACTTTTTCAAATTCAGCCTCCATTTTGAAATCTTAGTTTGGGGACAAAAATGAATTAAAACTGAAATTTGTTTATTTTCAAAATTGCTCCACATTTTACACTAAAACTTTGAAAACTCAAAACACCAAAGTTGTAGCCCTTGAAAAGTTCTACAAACTTGGTTTTGAACTTTTTCCCAAATTTTGCTTAGATTTTGAATTATTTCAAAAGGGGTAAAACAGGGTTTTGAAATTTAGGGTTTTCGGAGGGATTTCAAATTGGAATTTGTTGCTACTTTGATTTGTGATTACTTAGTGATCAAAACCTCACCCAAGGGCATCATTTGGACCAACGTGACATGGTGGACCAAATGTCACTCTTGGTTGATCAATTAGCTTTTGAAATTATTTTACATTTCTCCCCAGATTTGAATTCGAATTCGAATCGGAAAACTCGTGACAAGTTTTGGGACTCCAATCCAAACTCAAATTTGGAGCTTCATTTTACATGTTGTACTTGAGCTCATACCCTACATTTGACACTAGTGTGCAACACAGTCGCACACCTCAAATTACGTAGGGCATGGACTAAGTATTTGCGATGGAATTCGAAAATTAGGGTTTTCGGGTTCGAAGCACACCACTGAGAAACACATTCAACCTAGATAAATAAACTTGTTTTAGTTGATGCATAATAGAGTTAACCTAACAGAGATGCTTTGCGATGCATTATGATGACATGGCAGATTAATTAGCACTATAACACCCGGGGTGTTACAGCCCTTCCCCCTTAAAGAAATCTCGTCCCGAGATTTAAAGCCTTGAGTTAAGTAATGGAAAAGGAAACGTGTCAAGCAAACACGCCCAAGACTTGTCCACAACACAGGTAGGGGTTTTCTGCATTACAAAGATTTTAAAAGGATAGGTTACAATTTAAAGAAGAAATTGCAACCTAGATAGAAGCAAAGAACTTCGGGAAATTCTCCAACAGGTAATCCTCCGATTCCCAAGTAGCTTCCTCTTCTGAATGTTGATCCCATTGTATCTTGTACCATTTAATTGTTCTACTCCGGGTAACACGATCCTTTCGATCCAAGACTCGGACAGGATATTCAGAATATGTCAAATCAGGCTCCAGTTCAACCCCCTCTACATCAACAACTTGATCAGGCACATGTAGACACTTCTTCATTTGTGATACATGAAATACATTGTGCACGACTGACAGTTGTTCAGGCAGCTTTAATCTATATGCCACCTTCCCACATTTTTCAATGATTTGAAAAGGACCAATATAACGTGGTGCGAGTTTGCCTTTGACTCCAAATCTATTAACTCCTTTCATGGGTGACACTTTCAGATAAACATAATCTCCCACTTTAAACATCAAGGGTCTACGCCTTTTATCTGCATAACTCTTCTGTCGAGACTGAGCAACTTTTAAATTCTTCTGTATCTGCCTAACCTTTTCTTCCGTTTTCTTCACCAGATCAACTCCATAAAACCATCTTTCTCCTGGTTCTGACCAGTTCAACGGAGTTCTGCACCTGCGGCCATACAATGCTTCAAATAGTGCCATTTTAATACTCTCTTGATAACTATTGTTGTATGAGAATTCTGCTAACGGTAAACATTCATCCCATTGATCTTGATAGGTGAGAGCACAAGATCTTAACATATCTTCCAAAATTTGATTTACTCTTTCAGTCTGTCTCCCAGTTTGTGGATGATAGGCTGTGCTATAAAGAAGTTTAGTACCTAATGACTTTTGAAACTGTCTCCAAAATTGCGAAACAAACTGAGTACCCCTGTCAGTAACAATTGTTTTGGGTATTCCATGTAAACTCATAATCCGAGCAACATATATTTCAGCATATCTAGATGCTCTATAGTCAACCTTCACAGGTACAAAGTGAGCTGACTTAGTCAAATGGTCCACAATGACCCAAATTGAATCAAAGCCTCTTGAGGTCTTGGGTAACCCAGTAATGAAATCCATACTAATATCTTCCCATTTCCAAGATGGAATGGGCAAAGGTTGTAACATTCCTACCGGCTTCAAATGTTCAACTTTCACTTTGCGACAAGTATCACATCGGGCAACATACTTGGCGATTTCAATTTTCATTTTGGTCCACCAGAATCTCTGTTTCAAATCTTGATACATCTTATTACTCCCTGGATGAATAGAAAACCTTGTACTATGTGCTTCATCAAGGATGAGCTGACGTAACTCTGAAATCTTTGGGACCACTAGCCGGTTCTTAAACCACAGCACACCTGCATCATCAATACTGAAATCTGTCTGTTGACCAGTTCTAACCTTTTCTTTTATATGAGCTATTCCAGAATTTGTCCTCTGAGCAGATACAATCTGATCTTTGATTGTTGATTCTACTGTGACATTAGTCAACTGACCTTGTTGAATTATTTCAATATTCAACTTTTTCAATTCGTAACACAAACTGTAATCCATTGGCTTCACAGTCATACAATTGCAATGATTCTTTCTACTGAGTGCATCAGCAACAACATTTGCTTTTCCAGGGTGATAGTGTACTTCCAAATCATAATCCTTTATCAATTCAAGCCACCTTCTTTGCCTCATATTCAATTCTGACTGAGTAAAGATATACTTTAAACTCTTGTGATCTGTATACATGTGGCAAGTATTGCCTAGCAAGTAATGATGCCAGATTTTCAATGCATGAACCACAGCTGCTAGTTCAAGATCATGTGTCGGATAATGTTCTTCATGGCGCTTCAACTGTCTCGAGGCATAAGCAATGACTCTGCCTTCTTGCATCAATACGCAACCAAGGCCAATACCCGAGGCATCACAGTAAACATCAAATGGCTTTTCTATATCTGGCTGTGCCAAAACTGGAGCAGTTGTCAATGACTTCTTTAAAATTCTAAAAGCTTTCTCACATTCTGGAGACCATATGAACTTAGTTTGATTCTTCAACAACTCTGTAATTGGCTTGGCTAACTTTGAAAAGTCAGGTATGAATCGACGGTAATAACCCGCCATTCCTAGAAAACTTTGGACTTCATGAACTGAGATGGGTGGTTTCCAATTCAGAATATCTTTCACCTTGCCCGGATCCACTGCTACTCCTTCGGCTGACAACACATGGCCTAAGAATTGCACTTCTCTTAACCAAAACTCGCATTTACTGAACTTGGCATACAGTTGATGATCTCTCAAACGATTCAGAACAACTCTGAGATGCTCAACATGCTCTTCTTTACTTTTGGAGTATACCAGAATATCATCAATAAAAACAACCACAAACTTGTCAAGCTCCGGCATGAAAACTGAGTTCATTAGGTACATGAAATGTGCCGGTGCATTGGTGAGACCAAAAGACATAACTAGGTACTCATACAGTCCATATCTGGTGGTGAATGCAGTCTTTGGGATATCTTCAGGTCGAATCTTGATTTGATGGTACCCTGATCGAAGGTTGATCTTTGAAAATACCTTTGCCCCTGCAAGCTGATCAAAGAGCAGATCAATGCGCGGCAACGGATATTTATTCTTAATGGTTACTTCATTCAGCGGTCGATAATCAACACACATCCTTAAGGTCTGATCTTTCTTCTTAACAAACAGAGCTGGACATCCCCATGGTGAGGAACTGAGTCTGATAAAACCTTTGTCACGTAACTTTTGCAGTTGATCCTTGAGTTCTGCCAATTCATTGGGTGGCATTCTGTAAGCTCTCCGGGATATTGGGGCAGTACCCGGTTTTAACTCAATTACAAACTCTACATCTCTGTCTGGTGGTAGACCTGGTAGATCATCTGGAAATTCACAGACTACCGGTATATCACAAATCTCTTGTACTGAAGTTGCACATAACCTTTCAACGGTTCTCTTTGGGATAGGAAGTTGGATAAGAAGATGAGATTTATTATCTGGCAGGTTCAACCTTATAGTTCTGTGCAGTGCATCTATAAGGGCTCCTCTTTGGTACATCCAATTCATACCCAGGATTACATCTATATCCTGTTTCTGTAATATTATCATTGAGGTAGGGAATATATGCCCACCTAACTCTATAGGTACGTCACGTACCATCTCCTTAGTACACAGTCGTCCCCCGGGCGACTGGATAAAGAAATCTTCTTGCGTTCCCATAATTGGAATGTCATGCTTAACAACAAAGGTGTGATTTATGAATGTATGCGATGCACCTGAATAAAATAACAGTACTGCTGGATGATTAGCAACAGGGAACATACCCATCATAACAGGTTCTCCCTCTGGGATTGCACTTGCTTGAGTATAGAATACACGTCCGGTCTTCTTCTTCTCACCTTTACCCTTCTGAACATTCAGATTATTGTTCTTGCTCTGAGGTTGTTGCTGTTGTGGTACGGGAGCTCTGGGATAGTTAGGATTGTACTGCCTTGGATACGGGCAGTCCTTGGAAAAGTGGCCTGGCTTTCCACAGTTGTAGCAGGGAAAGTTATGGGTGGCTGGAGTCTGGTTTCGAATACCAGGGGCATTCGGCTGTGGTGTAAACTGCGGGGTTGCGGCAGGACGGAAAAACGTCTGCGACTGAGCTTGGTATTACGGTGGACGATAAGTTGGGTGGAATTGGTTCTGAGGGTGGTAAATAAACTTCTGGCGCTTCTTAATGCCGCCAGACGGGCTTGAAAACACTGGCTTCTTCTTCTTCGACTCTTTGTGCAGTCGGGACTTCTCTTCTGACGCAATAGCCACATTGACTATCTCATGGTATGTAGCATTATAACAGGTGACTAATGCTTCCTGGATTCTGGTACTCAACCCTCTTATGAAACAACTTTTCTTCTTCGCATCGGTGTTCACATATTCCGCTGCATACTGGGACAGATGATTGAATTTGCCCACATACTACAGAACTGTCTGGTTCCCTTGCTTCAGCGAGAGAAACTCCTCTAGCTTCATGGCCATGACACCATCTGGGATATAATGTGCTCTGAAGGCTTCACGAAACTCCTGCCAAGTGACACGGTGGCCAGCAGGCCGTGCGGCGACCAGATTCGCCCACCACGCCCCTGTGGCACCTCTAAGCTGCTGCGCTACAAACACGGGCTTCTGGTGCTCCGTGCACTATAACAGTTCAAACTTCTGCTCCATGGTACGGAGCCAGTCATCCGCCTCTAGCGGCTCATCTGCCTTTGAGAACACTGGTGGACGGGTATCGGTGAAATCCACATAGGTGGTTTCCCCTCCATTGTTACGGTCTCGACGACCCTGATTTCCATTCTGATTCTGATTCTGATTCTGATTCTGAGCCAACAGGGTAGTGGCATTAACCAGTGCGGCAATAGCTTCTGCCAAGGTGGGTGGAAACGGTGGGGGATTCGGAGTATTGTCCCCATCCTGGGAAGTTCCAGTACCGTCCATCTGTTGTACACAAACCATATTTATTTACATCACTTTATTGAATTAAAAAGCAGTTAGTACAGTACTTGTATACACATACAAATTTATCTTACATTATTTCATTACAAACTTGCTCGCAAGCAAGAAACTACCCACTAAGGTTCTTAGAAAGCAGGAAAGACTACTATATTACATAGCCATCCATGTCAACACTTCACTCCTCATCATCATCGCTGATCACGATCACTCCATCCTCAACCTCTGGAGCACTCGCACCAGTGACATGACTTGCATCATCCCCACTTTCCATCATGGGTTCATCTTCATTCGGATCTTCTTCATTGTCCTCTCCACCAGGAACAACCACAGCACCGACATCATCTTCTACTGCCTGGGGCTGATGATTGGGATTCATCAAATCATGTAGCCTATGGACTTCCTCATGCAGAACTGTATTGTACTGCTCCAGGTGTGACACATAAAGCTCCAACTCACGAACACGAGCTTTGGCTTCTGTCTTCTTTTCCAGAGACTCATTCTGGAACTGTTTCCAAAAACACATGTTGCTCTTCAGTCGCTCCACTTCTGATGTAAGCCTTGCAACCTCTGATTCTGAATCCGGGTTCGGATTATGGCTACTGCTTGCTCCATCAACTCTAGCGGCCAACTGATGATGCGGCACTCCTTGCGGACCCGTTTTCTTGCGTGGAGTTGTCTTCACACGTGCCATCCTAAAGCAAGATAGAATTAGGACGATGAGAACAGATAGGGGGATCTGAAGGTTAGCACGAATAGGATTGAACCTTACTTAACCCAAACCACTTTAAAAGGGAAGGTAACTTAAGCAGGTTAATTAAACATGATGCATGCATCGTTCTTACGATCTAACAGAAAGATTTAAGTAACACATGCAAACTTTATAACATAGGGCACTATACATGATACTTCACTACGAAGCTTTCAAATATGAGCTAAGGAAACTATAGAATAGATTAAGATAAGCAAAAGAAATTTGGACCCAAAGTATCAATATTAAGTTTGTTTGACCCAAAACATTTTGAAGTTTTGCAAAGTAATACTACAATAACTCGAGTGATTATGCTCTGGTACCAGCTGTCACAGAACCTCCTAATTATGATGGCCCACAAGTACACGTCATTGCCATAATGACCTCTGACAGTCGTACTTATGTTCACCATAACTTAAAAGGCTTGCTTTCCTCCGAATAGGATCCAATCACAGGAGTATTGCAATATTACAACAGTTTATTCAAAATATTCAACAGAGTAAAGTAGCGGAAGTCTTACAATAACTTAGATTACAAACCAGTTTTTCAAATCTCAAACCTTATGTAACATTATTACAAACCATTAGTAGAGAAGTATCGGTAGTAGCTTTATTACAACACCCAAACGAGATGCCTTGCCCAAAGGCCACACAGTCTACTCGCCGTCGCTTTCTTCAACCACGACGGTCATGCAACAAGGCTCGAAGCAGACTTGTTCATGAACCGCACCTGCAACAAGGGGTTCAACAAACCCTGAGTACGAGAGTAATCAACAAGACTTACCCGACTAAGACAGAGACTCCAAGGGCATGCTAGCTTTAGGGAATCAAGGTACGGGTAAATCAGAATCAAGTTTTTCTTTTGCAGAAAAGCTTACTAAAGTAAGTCCTTATCTTCCACATTTTACTTTTACCATTGATGGTTCATTAACCAACTCTAGGTGATCCTAATCTAGATCAAAGTAATTATCATCAAAACCTTTCTCATTCTTTCTTTCAATTCCAGTTCTTAACTACGATGTTGGTGCAAGGCCAAGACTCATTTCTCGTAGAGTAACGACGATTCGAACCGCTTCATTTACCCAGCTGGGGATTCCTAACCACACGACATATGTAGAACCGAATCTAGCATATATCAACTCTTACCCGAATAACCCAAAACCAGAACGTGTCCATCGCCACCCGAGAGCACAGTACTCCTCGAACCCGGCCCAATTCTAGCCCCGAGGGTACACGTTACTCTCGCCATCTCTCCACTCCCAGTGCGAGGTTAGACATTCTCGTAATGGACTAACCAAAGTAAGGCTTACCCGACATGGGCACATGGCTAGTACTAATAAAAACTCCATGACGCGAGGGCCAACAACGTACGGTCCTTAACTGATAAGGTGGAAACAATACATTAGGACTCCTCTCCCAATGCACGTTAGCAGTGGCCAAACCACCCGCCCGATCTTACAAGTTCATTCACATTCTTTCAATATTCATTAAGGATGCCGTCATGGCTATGTAAACATTTCATTTAAAAGCTTAACTTCTAAGCATAGCGAAGCATACTACGCATTTTCCGTAAAACAGGTATCAAGGGTAATATTGCAATAATCAAGGATGATGATGCAGCAATTAGGTTATCACTCAACTCCTAATTACTTAATGCAATAAACCATAATATAAATAATAAAACATTTGTAAAATTCAAGGTAGGGTTTAAATGCACCGGGGCTTGCCTTGCTCGGACACGACGACTGACTCAGACTCTGAGACTCCCACGTCTGGTCCGGAACCCACCGACGATCGCTCTTCTCCGGAAGCTTGCCCGACGACTTCGGCCTCCTCGAAAGCGGTGACTATACGAATACATAACATGCTTTAACATGATGCTCAATGATAAATATGATGTTTGATGATAACATGCCACGGTTACAATTCGAATACAACTTCCCTTCACGGTACAGTCGTAAACAGAAAACCTACTAACTAGTAGCGACGATTTCCCACGATACCAGCTTTTAACCTAACAAGTTACTAACGAGCTTAATCATGAAATTAAGGTGCCAGAGATCACAAAAGGGTAGTGACCTAAGGACATCACTCAATCAAAAGACACACAACACTTAAAGTTCTCAAATTAATATTTATTTACTATTTAAATAATTGGGGCATAATTAGAAGTTGATCAAATTTTAACTAAACAAGTTCAAACTTTTTCTATGGGTTAACAATGATTTATAACAGTGCCATAATAAATTTCATAATTTTTGGATAATTAAATTTATTATTAAAATTACTGGAAGTTGCATTTAATCTTTATTGGAACCAATTAATTCTACTGCACAAAGTATTCAAATTCATGATTTAACATTTTTCCTAGATAGTTTATACATTGAGAAGCTTACACAAAAATTTTCATGAATTTTGGAACTCTACACAATTTTTAATGAAATAAACAAATAATAACACTATTCATTTATTTGAAAAAGAAAAACAAAAACGAAAATCGAACCGGGCTGCTTCTCTTCTTCCCCGTGGTCCGGCCCAGCTCAACGGCCCGCGTGCCCACGCGCTCGCTCGCGCTCGCGCTGGCCCAGCAGGCGGCCCAGTAGCGCGGCCTGTCTCCGCGCACGCTCTCTCTCTCCCGCGCTCGCTGACAAGCCGGCCCCAACTGTCATCCCTCACCTCCGTCTCCCTCTCGTTCTCCCGCGCGCTCGCTCGCTTCCCCGCGGTGGTCGGCCGGTGACCAGCGCTTCGGTCAACAAACCGAGCTGACCAACACCTTCTACACAACCCAGCGAACCCGTTTTGCTAAGTAGCGCCATGGTGCGAGCTCTAGCGACCCGCGAGCGACGGTGATGGCGGCACGGTGGCCACGGGAGCAGCACGCCGGCGCACACAATGCAGTAGCGACCAAATTGAGAGGACGGGGAGCATCAGTGGCTCAACGCGGTTGCAGTGGAGCTCTCGGTGGCGACGGGGAGCGGCTGGAGTGGCCTGGCCACGGGAAGGCGATGATGGCGGTGGGTTGCCGGAGTTGAGCACGGGAACGGGTGGCCGCGGCGATTCAGACGAAATTGGGCTGGCTTGGGTGGTTCACAAGGTGCGCGAGGCCGAGGCGAACGTGATGGCGTGCTTTGCGTGGCTAGAGGTGACTCGACGGCGGCAGCGGCGAGCGGTGGAGCTAGCGGCGGCGGCGGTGGCGAAAACGGTGAACGCCACTGTGAACCTCGGTATATATAGAAGGAAAACGCGTCTACAGAGCAGCACTGCAGTGCCATCGCGCTGGCGATCTTGGCGCGCTCGAGAAGACCGTGGAAACGGCCACGGCGGCGATCGGCCGGCGCCCATACCGGCCGGTGGCCGTCGGTGATACGTCGTGCACTGTAGCTGTCCCCCCCTAACTTTTGAAATTCAAACTGATTTTTCAAATTACTCTCAAATTTGTATAACAACTTGAAAATCTTCCAATGTATGAAATCTTCAGATTTTCAAGCTCTACAAGTTTGATATTGAACACATTTTCAAATTGTCAATGGATTTTGAAATTTGAGTTTAAATTCAAAAAGGGACACATTTTTCAGATTTGGTAATTTAGAAATTACTTTTGATTTTATATTGAAACATCAAAATATCCAAACATCAAAGTTGTGTATCTTGACCAGACCTACAACTTTGCTGTTCAAAACTTTTTCAAATTCAGCTTCCATTTTGAAATCTTAGTTTGGGGACAAAAATGAATTAAAACTGAAATTTGTTTATTTTCAAAATTGCTCCACATTTTACACTAAAACTTTGAAAACTCAAAACACCAAAGTTGTAGCCCTTGAAAAGTTCTACAAACTTGGTTTTGAACTTTTTCCCAAATTTTGCTTAGATTTTGAATTATTTCAAAAGGGGTAAAACAGGGTTTTGAAATTTAGGGTTTTCGGAGGGATTTCAAATTGGAATTTGTTGCTACTTTGATTTGTGATTACTTAGTGATCAAAACCTCACCCAAGGGCATCATTTGGACCAACATGACATGGTGGACCAAATGTCACTCTTGGTTGACCAATTAGCTTTTGAAATTCTTTTACATTTCTCCCCAGATTTGAATTCGAATTCGAATCGGAAAACTCGTGACAAGTTTTGGGACTCCAATCCAAACTCAAATTTGGAGCTTCATTTTACATGTTGTACTTGAGCTCATACCCTACATTTGACACTAGTGTGCAACACAGTCGCACACCTCAAATTACGCAGGGCATGGAGTAAGTATTTGCGGTGGAATTCGAAAATTAGGGTTTTCGGGTTCGGAGCACACCACTGAGAAGCACATTCAACCTAGATAAATAAACTTGTTTTAGTTGATGCATAACAGAGTTAACCTAACAGGGATGCTTTGCGATGCATTATGATGACATGGCAGATTAATTAGCACTATAACACCCGGGGTGTTACACTTCCCCTGCTGCGCTGGGCGCCGCCATGACTTCTGCGAGGCCGTCTGTTGCCACCGCGGGACGGCCTCCTGTCGCGACCGCCTCTTCCCTGCGACCGGCGCTGGACCTCACCGCCGCACCCGTGGTGGACCTTCCTGGCTCTCCAGTCGCAGCTGCCGTGGGGGGAACCGACCGCGACCGACGGAGGTGGCCTCCTCTGCTGCTGCCTCTGCCCTAGCGGCCCTTCCTCCCACTCGTTTTCCGCTGCTGCTCCTGGCCCCCCTGCGGGCCTAGCCGCTACTGGCTGGCACGCGGGCGTGCACAG
Source organism: Saccharum spontaneum (assembly GCA_022457205.1). NCBI lineage: Eukaryota > Viridiplantae > Streptophyta > Magnoliopsida > Poales > Poaceae > Saccharum > Saccharum spontaneum. The sequence goes on along the minus strand of CM039591.1, from coordinate 40,413,024 downwards.
TACCAGCGCCACCGCCGCTGCCTATCACGCCACGGCTCCCTACCCTCTGCAATCGGCTAACACTCCCCCGTCGCCGCAGCCGGGCCATCTTCCAGGCGCGAGGGGTCCTGATTGGATCGCCGACTCGGGCGCCACTTTCCACACCACGCCCGATGCGAGTCTACTTTCTTCTCTCCGTACTCCACACTCTTCTTGTCCCTCTTCCATCATGGTCGCCAATGGCACTTGCATTTCTGTCTCCTCCGTGGACACTGCCAGTTCCCACGGCTCCTTTCATATCTCTGATGTTCTTGTGGCTCCTGGTATGGTTCACAACCTTCTCTCTATTCGCCGTTTCACCACTGACAACTCTTGTTCGGTTGAGTTTGACCCCTCTGGTCTCACCGTGCGGGATTTGGCCTCCCGGTGTCCTTTGCTCCGATGTAACAGCACTGGGCCTCTCTATACCCTTCGGTTTCCGGCGTCTGTTTCACCTTCTTCGCCTTCCTCGGCGTCTGTTTCACCTCCTTCGCCTTCCTCAGCCGCTTTCGCCGCCACTCCTTCCTCCACCACTTGGCATCGTCGCCTCGGCCATCCTGGCCGAGATGCCCTGACGCAGCTCAGTCATAGTTCCAACATTCGGTGCTCTCGGGCTCACGATGATCACTTGTGTCATGCGTGCCAGCTGGGCCGTCATGTTCGCCTTCCCTTTCAGTCCTCTTCCTCACATGCCACTCGTGTCTTTGATCTTATTCATTGCGACTTGTGGACTTCTCCTGTTCTCAGCATGTCTGGCTATAAGTACTACTTGGTGGTGGTCGATGATTTCTCCTATTATTCCTAGACTTTTCCCCTGCATGCCAAGTCCGAGGCGTTCCCCACTCTCAGCCACTTCTTCGCTTGGGTATCCACTCAGTTCGGCCTCACCATCAAGGTTGTCCAGTGTGACAATGGCCGTGAGTTTGATAACTCAACCTCACATGCCTTCTTCCTTTCACATGGTGTCCAGCTCCGCATGTCTTGTCCGTATACCTCATCTCAGAACGGCAAGGCAGAGCGCATGATCCGCACAACCAATGACATCATGCGCACCCTTCTGCTCCAGGCGTCTCTACCCGCTCGCTTCTGGGTTGAGTGTCTGCACACCTCCACCTATCTCCTTAACCGACTTCCTTCTACTGCTTGCCCAGCTCCCACGCCTCACCACGCTCTATTTGGTACACCTCCTCGGTACGACCACCTTCGAGTCTTCGGGTGTGCGTGTTACCCTAACACCGCCGCCACCGCTCCCCATAAGCTGGCTCCCCGGTCGACCCTCTGTATCTTTCTCGGATACTCTCCGGATCACAAGGGTTACCGATGCTTTGACCTTGCCTCTCGCCGTGTCCTCATCTCTCGCCATGTCGTGTTTGATGAGTCGGCATTCCCTTACTCCACCACCTCTCCACCCACACCTCCCGCTGACCCTGCGAAGGCTTCCTTCTTTCCCACTGACCCGGTGATTCTGCCACCCTTCTCCCTCTACCCTGTAGGTACTGCTCTGGCGCACTCTCCTGGTGGTCCCGCCTCGCCCCTGCCGGACTCGCACCAGGACCTTCCTCCGGTACCTGACACGGCCGAGGCAGCCCCGGAGCTTCCACCCTCGCTTCCTGCGGCTTCGCTGCCTCCCGTCGTGCCAGATGCTGCCGTTCCGATCGCGGGACCGAGCGCACCGACCCCACCTCCTCCCGGGCGCTTCGGACTCGTCTACCAGCGCCGGCGGGAGCCGAGTCCGCCCTCACCTCCTCCCGGTCGCTTCGGCATTGTCTACGAGCGTCGGCGTGAGCCGCCTCCGCCGCTTTCGTCACCAGCGCCGTCGTCGCCGGTGCATGCTCCGCCGGCCTCGCCGTGCTCTCGCGCCGACCCGTCGGTGTACCACCCGCCTCTTCTTCACCGGGACCCTCGTCACACTCACTCGATGGTGACGAGGCAGGCGTCTCGCTCGCAGGCCCTCACCGCCGCCGCCTGTGACCCGGGGATCTCTTCGGTACCCTCTTCCGTCCGCGCGGCCTTGGCGGATCCTCACTGGCGCCACGCGATGGACGAGGAGTACGCGGCCCTCATCGCCAACCAGACATGGGACCTAGTGCCCCGTCCGCCGGGCTCCAACATTGTCACCGGAAAGTGGATCTGGACGCACAAGAGGCATGCTGATGGTTCCTTGGAGCGCTACAAGGCTCGCTGGGTCCTCCGCGGCTTCACTCAGCGGCCCGACATTGACTATGCTGAGACCTTCAGTCCCGTGGTGAAGCCAACTACAGTACGCACCGTCCTCTCCCTGGCTCTCGAGCGCTCCTGGCCTGTGCATCAGCTGGATGTCACGAATGCCTTCCTCCATGGCACTCTCACTGAGACGGTCTACTGCAGTCAGCCGGCCGGTTTCGTGGATTCTTCTCGTCCTGACTTCGTCTGCCGGCTCAACAAGTCTCTCTACGGGCTCAAGCAGGCACCCCAGGCTTGGTACTCTCGATTCGCTACCTTCCTGCAGACTCTTGGGTTCACGGAGGCCAAGTCTGACACCTCCCTGTTCATATACCACTATGGGGGCGAGACTGCTTACTTGCTCCTCTATGTGGATGACATTGTTCTCACCACCTCTAGCGAGTCTCTGCTCCGCCGCATCATTGCCTCTCTCCAAAAGGAATTTGCTATGAAGGATCTTGGGGTGCTCCACCACTTCCTCGACGTCACTGTTGAGCTCTGACCTTCAGGTCTGTTCCTCCACCAGCGGCAGTTCACTTGTGACATTCTGGAGCGAGCAGTGATGACCGCCTGCCAGTCCTGCTCTACCCCGGTTGACACCCAAGGCAAGCTGTCCGAGGCTGGGGGTCCGATGCTTGGGCTAGCGGACTCCACCGCCTACCGGAGTCTTGCTGGCGCGCTCCAGTACCTCACCTTCACACGGCCGGACATCACTTATGCCGTCCAGCAGCTCTGCCTCTACATGCATGCTCCGCGGGAGCCCCACCTGGCTGCTATGAAGCGGCTTCTCCGGTACTTACGTGGCACCCTTGGCTACGGGCTACTCCTCGGCCGGTCCTCCGCTGCCGAGCTGGTTGTCTACACCGACGTTGACTGGGCGGGCTGCCCGGACACCCGCCGGTCCACCTCCGGATACGCTGTCTTCCTCGGGGGCAACCTTGTCTCTTGGTCGTCCGAGCGCCAGCCGGTGGTCTCACGGTCCAGTGCCGAGGCGGAGTACCGTGCCGTTGCCAACGGCGTGGCCGAAGCCGCTTGGCTCCTCCAGCTTCTGGCCGAGCTTCACTGCCCCCTCGCTAGGAGCACGCTCGTCTACTGCGACAACGTCAACGCGGTCTACCTCTCCACCAACCCCGTGCAGCACCAGCGGACCAAGCATGTGGAGATCGATCTACACTTCGTCCGCGACCGTGTGGCCATCGGCGACTTCCGAGTACTTCACGTCCCGACCACCTTCCAGTTTGCGGACATCTTCACCAAAGGCCTCCCTTCCTCAACCTTCTTCGAGTTTCGCTCCAGCCTCAACGTCTCCAGTGGCTAGTTGTGGCTGCGGGGGGTCCTGTGTGTGTTGTGCACTTACTTGTTTTCTTTCTTGTTCAGCCTGAAACTCCGCTGCGCCGGTAGTTCAGACTGCGGGGGGTGTTGGAGTGTGATTGTATTAGGCCCATGAGGCTAGGCCCATGTGGCCCATGTATGGTACCTATATAACTACCCTTCTAGGGTTAGCCCAAATCAATAGAATCACAATCTCTAGCAGTTCCATATTTGGAATTTGTTCGTTGGGTTCCACCGTCACCAAACCCTCCGAAAATGACAGAGGCGGAGAAGGTTGACGCTGCTTTGCACCGTCTAGCAAATCCTCCAAAACACAACTGTGGATCGGAATGTCGGCACTACTAACGATTCCTAGCCAACGTGAAGCATTCACTGCCTTCTATCGCTGTGGATTGCCAGATTATGTAAGTTGTCATGAAAGTAATCTATCTCTAAGCTTGTATGTGTTTTGCACATGCAATGTTACACTTGAAACATTTGTTTTTTTGCAGAGAGGGTTTCCATCTTGTGACTTTGAGGAGTACAACTATGGACCCAAATCACACTGGCCTTCTGACTATGAATTTACGGAGTTTGAAGTAGGCATTAAGCCATGGCCATTGTAACACCGCTGCTGTTATGAGCTTGGTTAGCACCAAGATTTAGACCTAAGAGAAATTACGGAAACGAGTTTCTCAGATTTTAGATTTAAAACACACCTGAAATGATAAACAAATCTTATATGGCTCACTTCTGCTGTTGAGAGAAGTCAAATAAATATAGTAAGTTAGTTTACTTAAATGCATATGTGTTAATGAAAAATTCTAACGAGAAGTAGAATAAGTAGTTTTAAACATTGGCACGGAAACATTTTTTATAAACAAAAATCAAATATAACTTGTATGTAGTACTTAAATAAAGTTTAGAGTACAAGTGTAGTAGATAAAAATGCAGCTCTGGTTTTGGAAAATAAATATTGTAACTAGTATTTTTGGAAGCTCAAAAATTGAATGTGAAAAATCAAATCAGCTTCAAAACCTAGAATTTCCTAAGTCTGGTGAATGTGCTGACAATATCATTTTGGCATTTAAATTTTAAAAAAAATGATGAGTTAAAAACTAGTGTCATTTTTTTACTTTGTAGTTTGCGTCTTAGTGAGTACTTTGTAATGGTATATTGGTTGTCCTTGTTAGAGTCTGTTTGGGCCACTAATTAAATTAGTAAAGCTAGTTAAAACCACCTTTGTCCAGCCCGGTTCGCGCTCTGGAACGTAGCCTGACAAGCGCTTGTTGGCATCCATGTTTCTTTCTCTCAGGTCATTGGCCATGGGGTTTGCTTCACTAGCTAGTTGGCAGTATCGACTTTCGGATAATGGCCTTGGGTTAGAACGAGCTGTTAATTAGTTTTGCCACGCTTTAGAATTCGTGCTTCCTTCAGTTTTTAGCCATTCGGGTTCTGGGCGTGGTCACCGCGCGCGCATGCGCTGCTGGCGCCTGGCTCGCTCTGTGGCCGTGGCCGCTGCCCCGCTGGTCGACCTTTGCGGCTGCCGGCTGCGCGCCTGGCCCGCCGGCCATAGCTACCCCTCTGCCGGACTCCCGAGCCGCACTTTGTCCGCGAGTGCGCGCGGCCGTCTGCGCTACGCTGCTGCGTCTTTGCTGTTGCCATGTCGCGCTGCCTCGCTGCCCCACGCGCCCGCTGCCCTGCTACCGGGAGCCCTCGTGCACATGTGCTAATAGCCGCGCTGCTCTGCCTCATCGCTGCCACTGCCACTGCCACGCGCACATGGCGCGCCCACTGCGCCTGCACATGGCCGTGGTTGCTGCCGCGACACCTACATGTGCGCCTGACTCCGCCGTGGTAGCCGCACTTCCCAACCGTCACGGCCATTAAGAGCGTCCTGCCAAGGCAAGCCTGAGCCGAGTGTAGGTCAGCCCCCCTTCGTTGTTGCTTCCACCCGGCGCAACGCCGCACTCTGCCCTCTTAAGCACGCCTCTCTGGCTCTCTGTGCCCTCGCTCGCAAAGTCATCAAATACCCTGCGGCGTTTTGTCCGCCATCGACGACCCGACGCCTGTCGTCGCTCTGCCTCGCCCCTGCCTCGCTTCATCCCGAGGTTATCTGCCTTTAAAGCACGCGCAAGTGGACGCCATCAGCGTGCTTTGAAAGTCAGCTGCGTGCGCCTCGCCGAGCCCCTGACCCGCATGGCCATGAACGGTCCGCGCGTCCGCCTTCGGCGCCCTTTTTTAAATTCGCCCCAACCAGTGCACCTCCATCCAATTCCTCGCGCAAACAGCCTTACATGGAAGTTAGATAGCCTGCAAACCCACATCGACCATCTGCCGTGCCTCGTCGCTAGCCACTTTCAGTTTTTCCCCGCCACCGCCATGGCCGAGTTAAGCGCTCACAGCCACTGCAACACGACCACTGGCCATCCCAGCCCACGGCGCGTGCACCGGTGGCCGCGGCCCGCTGCCTTGAAGCCGCGTCGCTCCACCCCGGCCATCAGCGACCACAGTCGCTGGCCGAAGCCGGTCGGCCCGACCCCATCACCTGCTCTGCCTGTGTTCGTGCGTTGCTCTGTTCGTACGTGAGATTTAGAGGGAGGGAGTTTTGGTGCAAAAGGAGAAAAGTACAAGGGGTTATATGTGAATTTTTATGAGACATGAATAGTAAAAGGGCTGATTATAGATTTTAAAAAGGAGTTCGGGGTTCCTAGAGCATTTGTGTCTATTAGCTTCTTGTCTTATTCAAAGATGGATCAAATCGGTTCAACTTTGTAAAATCAGTTTAAATTTGAAATGAAGTCCTAAAATCATGATTCTTGTTTTGTTAGACTCCTGGTAACCTGTACTGTGTGTGTTAGAGTAGATTAATTAATTTGGTGCTCACTATTTTTAGGTCTGCAATAAATAAATAAATATGCTCCTATAATTGTTGTACTATTTTTAATGACTAATTGGTAAATGCGTTTAATCTGATATTTTTACAGTAGATCCTTACATGTGTTAGGCATTCACTAATGAGGGCCTAATTCCTGGATTCTCATATCACAAATCACCTCACCAGGCTCTTGTTCTCCCTTGCACTCTCAAGATGTTGTTCAGCTGATCAAATGAGCAAGAGTACTGAGTTTGACGAGTTGGAGAAGTATAAATACTCCCCACACAAGTCACTAACCGTTAGAAACAAAAATAGCTCTCTGCGTACTGACCGAACGCATGTTAATGTTGCACCAAATGCGTCCGGTGCAGCGTCCGATCGTCCAACGGCTACTGTACGAAACAAAGTTCCAATAACGACCGGACACATCGCGCGTCCGATCGGTATGCACCGGACGCGTCCGGTCATGAAAAACCCTCTCTGGAACCTTACTGGATTGTCACTGGACGCATGGACACATGCGTCCGGTACAACGTCCGGTGCAGCGTCAGATCGACGCTGCTCTTCTCTATACCGACCGGACGCATGAGCAGTTGCAACTGCACGTTCGGTCAACTTTTCCTCTCAACGTCCGGTCGCTCTCACTGCGCAGACTTGAACTGACCGGACGCACCGGCCAGCGTCCGATGCAGCGTCCGGTCGATCTAAATGGCCTAAAACTTGGTCAAATCGCAATCTTTCCAAAACGAAGTGTAATACCTCAGGTGTTTGGCTTCCATAATTGCATTGCATTTCATAAGCATGAGCATCAATCATCTCATTCATGTCTTAATTTTGTTTGCAACATGAGTATGCAACATACTCTAATATGCTTGTTTGTAATTGTTGTGCTTACGAAATGTGAGTGGTGCAACTTGTAGATACCACATGGGGTCTCATACTTTGAAACATGACAATGTTGTTAGTACACCATGGTAGGCTCAATGGATGCAACAAAGTCTTGAAACATGTGCAACATGATATTGCAACATTTTGGTGGAATTATTGTTTTGCTTGTTTCAACTTATGTGGCACTAGTAATTTTGTGCAACCACGGTGTAGAGTGGCTAATTATGTCTTATAACACCTTAATTTCATTTAGGGTAATTAGTGGAACAAAGTTCATGTTGACCAAAATGACTAAAATACCCTCCTAAGTGATGTTGACCAACCCTTGACCCCTAGAATGTTTTGGTTTGACCATTTAAAAAGTTCAGCTTAGAGGTCTTGCATGGAGGAGCAACCTTAAGCAAAGTTGTAGAGAATTTCCTAAGGAACAAAAGTTCCAATATGGCCATCTTATGAAAATGACCAGAACATGCTCTAAAATGGCCCACAAGTCGATTGAGGGACTGCCCACACTTAGAAAAATTCTAAGTCTGAAAATCTGACATTTCAGTTTCAATGTGCCTCACTTTGACGCCATATAACTCACAAACCAGGCCGAACCAGTCCTTGAGCCAATTGACAAAGTTGTAGTCCTCATATAGCTCTACAATTTTGCTATTATCATCTTTTGCTGACTCGAGCTAGATTGGGAGATAACCGGCGCCAAAGTTCCTCTGTCACTCGGTCACCGGCGTCTTGATTTAGTCTCGATTCAGTTCGTCAGGCCCTCGGTGGCCGACCGGCCACAAGCCCACGCCGACGCGTGGACGCGCGGTGGCGGCCGTACGCCGGCCGTGGCCCCACCGATCAGGTCCGGGCGAGCCACGACGCTGCCTCGACCTCACTCGCGCCTCTGCTCCTCTCTCTCGCTCTCTCCACGCTCAGGCAGACGCACCGAGCCGCCATCGCCGCCACGCGCCTTGCCCGCGGCCGTGAGCGCTCGCCACCGCATCCCCACCGGCCAAATCGCGTCCCTCGCTCCACCACACTGCCCTGCACCTCCTCAACCAACTCCTGGCTTTCATCGAACCCCAGGTGAGCGACATTGGGGATGCCGTCACCACACGGGCCTCACTGGAGCTCCGCCATGGCCACGACCACGTGGCCAGTACCTCTCCGTCCCTTCTCTTCTTCTCTAGCTCATGTCCTCGACTTATCAGCACCCCTAGATGCTTCCATGAAGATGTTAATGGTAGAGGTGGGCTGTGGAAGCTGGAACAAAGCTATGTCGGTTTGCGCTCTAGCCGCGTCCGCCATAGCCGCCGACGGGCACCACTTAGGGCTACCCCTGTCTAAGCCACTTCGTCCCTCTCTAGCGAGCGCATAGGTCTTCCCACACCTTGTGGAGTCCGGAGCCTAGACATAGCAGCCTAGGTCATCGTCGTTTAGCCGGAACGGCTTCGCCACCGCCATGCTCTGAGCGCCGCCGTGTGGGTGTGCTCGTGGTCCGGCCGCACCAGCGCCCCTCTAGGATCCTAACTGGCTCTGAAAGATTCGCCACACCTCACTGGTGCTTTAGCCGCCATCACCATGCTCAGTCCCCGCCTGGAAGGGCCGGCGTACCGCCGTGCTCTCGCCGCCATCCGCCCTCACCGTTGGCAAGTGCGCTCCAGTGCGGTAGCGTTGGAGGAAATGACATGCCTAGGTGCGGTTTTGGGTGGGGAGCACGACGGTGTGCTCGGTTTCATCGGAGGGGCCGCCGGCGGTGAGAATCCGCTCGCCGGAGTTCGATCCCCTGCCCTCTCTCTTTGACCAGGGAGGCCCACCTGTCTGCGGTCGCGTGCACCGGCGGGAGCTGGGGCGGGCCACGGGTGTTGGGCCGCGCCGACGGGTTGGACCGGCCCAGTGACCGGTTTAGGTTTTCGTTTTTGGTTTTTCCTTTATTCTTTTCACAGATTTTCATGCTATATTGTAAATTCTATATCTCATGCAATATAGATCCATTTGAGGTGATTCAAATTTTGTTGGACTCTAGATGAAGTGTAGTATTTAGGAAAAATATCAAATAAATATGTGATGCTTATTTTCTAGAAGATTTAATTAGGCCTTTGAAATGTGTTTTAAAATGAATATAAACTTGTTAAATGGATAAATTGAGTTGTACTGCTCCAAAAATTATGGAATTTGGTGAGTAGATTATTTTATGTATATACTAGCTCTGGTAAAAATTTGGGTACTAGTGCTTGAGCACTTTTCAAGTTATAATGCTATCATGTTATATTAGAAGATATTTGAATGAATTTTAGTAATTTTTCTATATGTGCAATGCTCATGAAATTTTATGGAGAGTGTCCTGGTACCTTGAGGTTGCTAAAAAAATTTGGTTTCTATTGTTTGATACTTTTCAATGTGATTTGTTAATTATGCAAAAATCAGCCTTTTTGACTTGTGAATTTTGTGTAGGGAGTTTCTGTGAATAACTTTAGTTCAAATTTTTACAGTAGTCTCCTTGTAGGGTAGAGAGCCTCCTGTAGTTGTTGTAGAATTTTCTGAGCAGCTTGCATATAAGTTTAATTTCCCACTTAATTAATTAAGTAAATTAAGAAAGGGGTTAAAATAAATGTTTTGGGTTGGCACACCTTACTTTCTGGTGTTTTCATGACGTATGTGAACTAGTAGTATCATTGGTTTGGTCATAGATGAAGTTTGACACATGAATAAATATTTAATTTTCACATTTCTAGGTTCTCTGGACAGCTGGTAGCATTTTTGGATTTGATCCTTGATAAAAGTGTTTGCTGGGAAACTTGTGAATACCAAAATAGTTGTAAACTTAATAAACTAGCTTGTGTTAAAATTTGGTGGTATTTGGCCTAGTAGTCTAGGAGTTATAGCTGTTTAAAGTGGCTGTCCAGAAATGGCTACTCTCTGTTTGGAGAGGATAGATTTCTAGAACTTTAGAATTTCGACTAGGTAAACTTTGGAATTAAATGTTGAGGTCCGAAAGTGAATTGTAGAGCATTTTATAAGCTTTCCAGATTGTCTTGTATCATGCCTTTAGGATTTGGGAATCTACAGTTATGATAGAAATACTTAGCTGCTGTCCAGAATGTGTTGTTGTGATGTTTTGTGCTTGGTTGGTGGTAACCTAAGTAAGGTTGTTCTTGTGATTGTTAGGTGTTAGGGACTTAACTGAGGAGGAACATCTATACATTAGATTGTGTAGATTAGGTAAGTACTTCTCTACCGGAGAAGAGATTTGCACTTATTATTGAAGTGATTTGAATAGAGCATTAGGAATTATTGCAGTGCATTTCATCTCGAGCATGTTGCATTCCTTCTTATGCATCCATGAAATTTATTGTGCATTCATGCAATAGGTGTTCCGGAGGGAGTGACTCTCCTAGGGAGCGATTTCGGAGGAGGATCAAGAGCAGCCGAGGGAGCCCGAGGACCCAGCCGGCGAAGGAGTTCCCGTAGAAGATCTACCTGAGTGCCCGGATCATCGCCCGTCCTCGTTCCTGAAAGGCAAGGCCCGGTGCATGCTGACCCAACTATTTAAAAATATCAATCTTGAGTACCTTTACTTGTTTACTGCATTAAGTTGTAGGAGTTGATTGAAAACACTTGTTGCATTATACCTGTCCTTGTCCAGATATTGTACTTAAATCCTAAATTAGGTTTAGGCACGTGTCAATGCTTAGCCCTGCTTAGTCAGGTAGAAGTCGGGTGATTTCTGGTCATCCGCGAGATGTAGGAATGGGTCACGAGTGGCTATGTTGGCTATCGTGGATGGAACCATGCCTTAAAATGAATTTGAGACTGAGCGGGAGTTCGATAGTGCAGCCGCAAGACACTTCACGTCTTGGGTGCGGAGCTATGCCCGTCTGAGTCGTTTAAGGACCAATTCGTTGTACGTCCTTGAGTCATGTTGAACGCAGTCTAACACTTAGTTGGCCGGATAAGTCGTTTCGACCGCGAAGCCGAGTAATACGGTTCAGGCCGGGAATCGAATGGTAGGTCGCATCTTGGAGGTAGTAAGGATGTGCTTGGGGACATTGGCGTGAGACCAAGGGGGTTAGAGTCCCTATCACCTGGCAGAGTGTCACCCTTGGGGATGCGGCATCATTCGAACCCGCGACTCCTGAATTGTACGAAAGGTGGCTTATGCAACCCTGGCAGGGGCCTACGCGGTGAGTGTTAGAAATACCCCTCCAGCTGGACATGAATTCGATTCGAATCACCGTCGCTCTCGGTTAGTGAGCACTTGACTTGAGCAGCGGCAATGTAGATCTCATTAAATTGAATAGATGGTTAAGCGAATGATACAATGTTGCCGCAATTTATACCTGCTATGGATATAATGATATTATTGTTTGATTATAATCAAGTGAATGTTTAGTACAGGTGCTAAGATAGATGATAGGTTAATGCTAAAAATAACTGCTAGTATAGGTTAAAAGAGTTACAATTACTTATGCTTTTCCACAAATGTGATGTCAGCTAGCTCCACTTATGAAAGCCTTGCATAATCCTTGGTGTCATCATATTTCTGGTTTTTGACGGATAAGTCTAGCTGAGTACATTCCAGTACTCAGGGTTTCTTCCCTCCTGTTGCAGATGACATGCTTTATCAGGGCTTCTGCAAGAACTGCCTCCACCCCGTGAGTGATGAGGACTAGATCACTCGGGCATGATCATCTGTTAGTTTACTTTCCTAAATGCTTTTATGGGATGTCGATCTGTAAGACTGGCAGTAGTATTTGAACAATGTGCGTGTGTTATGCTTCCGCTACTTTATGAACTCGGTTTGTAATAATTTGTGACTCCGTGTGTTGTAAGTGGATTTCCGAACTACTTGTGAAATGTAACGTGTGATGTGTTATGTTGAATGATGCGATCTTGGTTGTAAACAAGTTGGTTTGAAATCCTTCGTGGTTTCGATTGACTACCGGGATTATATGGGCTCAAGTTCGAAAATTTGAGTGTTTCAGCGCTTGTTTTTGTACTTGTGCTCTTATAATTTGGTCGGTTCTGTTACACGAAGTTTGTTCCATTTGATCCCCGGACTATCTCTGATCTACCTAGTGCTAAGTTTGACAAGTGTGCACCACACCTAAACCACTAGACTCAGGTCAAGCTACTAGTTTGTACCCCCTTAATAGTACGGTCAAAGGAAAAAACAAAGTCCTAAACTACTCTAAGTGCCTCTCAACACCAAACGGCACTTAGAACTAGTTCGTCCTTAACCTTGTAGTCCATCCTTTGAAAACCAAAATGATTTCTATCAAGGGGCGTGTAAACCATTATAGCCCAATCAATCGCCGTTATTGTGACCTAACTCAAACTTGTTTCTGTAAAACACACGTTAGTCACAATAATCTTCCGTTGTCATTAATCACTGAAATCACTAGGGGCCTAGATGCCTTCAAAGGGAAAACAGAACCAGACCTCCTATTCCTTCAGCTCCTCAAAACTACTCACACCGAATCAACAGCTGGCAGGAAGGTGGAGCTAAATCTGAATATAGAGAAGCTGGAGTACCCGACAGGTTCCCTTGTTTTGCAAATCGACTTTTTTCAGTACGGCTACCTTATAAATTCAAGCCTTCCAACCACTCCAAATATGATGGCAAAACCAAACCTAAGCAATGGCTCTGGATCTACTCTCAGTCAATCAAACTAGCCGGTGGTGATGACGACATCAAAGCACTTTTCTTCCCCATGGCACTGGAAGCCATGCCGCTCCAATGGTTTGACAAGCTGAGCCCTGGATCAATCAGGGGCTGGGAAGACTTGCAGAGAGCCTTTTGTGAAAATTTTGCAGGCATCATCATGCACCCTATCACTCATGCAGAACTAAAAGGACTCAAGCAGAAAGGAGGTGAAAGTCTCAGGGACTATTATCGACGGTTTGGCGAATTGCGCGCTCAAGTAAATGACATAACTAAACAGGAAGTTATTGAAGCTTTCTCCTTGTAATTCTAGCCAAGTGGCAATTTCAAGATTTATGCAAAGAGAACCCGCGAAGCAATGAAGAATTCAAGTGCACAGTAGAGACGATGATCACTACTGAGGAGAAAACTCGAGAAAGATTTCCAGATCGAAACAACCGAGACAACTTGGATAGACAAAATAATCGAAACAATGGGCATCAAGACAGGAAACGCGGACCCGACAACACTGTGGCTGTAGCAGAGAAAGCAAAGAAGTTTTCCAAACCTAGGAAATTTGACGACATTGAAAATATGCACTGCATATGGCACCCAAACAGAAATCACACGACCGGAGATTGTCGCATCTTTATTGATCGATACACAAGAAAGGGCAACAATGGAGAAAGAAAAGAAGATAACCAGAAGAAGGATGAAGACAATCAAGAAGATAAGTGATTTCAAAAATCCAATGGAATGGTAGCAGTAATCTTCGCCAGAGTCCTGGGTTCTAGGAGCAAGCATCAAGACAAACTGGCTCTATGAACCATCATGGCCGCAGAACCGGCTACTCCCAGGTACCTCAATTGGTCGCAGTATCCAATCCAGTTTTCAAGGGAGGATCAATGGACTAGCGTAGGAAACACTAGCCACTACCCACTGGTGTTGGATCCAACCATTACTGGTATGACCGTCATGAAGGTCTTGATTGATGGAGGAGCTGGACTCAACATCATATTTTCAGAAACACTAAGGAAGATGGGGATAGAACTTGCCAGGATGATTACTCCAACAAGCATTCCTTTCTACGGAATAGTACTCGGCAAAGCCGCTATGCCACTCGGACAAATCACTTTACCGGTTACATTTGGAATGCCTACTAACTACCGCACTGAGTTCATCAAGTTTGAAGTAGCAGACTTCAAGTCATCATATCATGCTATTCTTTGAAGACCAGCATCAGCCAAGTTAATGGCAATACCACACTATCCATACCTTTTACTCAAGATGCCAGGACCCAGGCAATTTGAAACATGCTTTCAACTGCGACGTTCAAGCAATCTAGATTGTAGCTAAGGCACAAGCAGCCAGCGAAAGAGAAGAAATAGCTACCGTTGCTGCAAAAATGAACCGGAAGAGCTAGAGATCCCGGCTAAAAGGCCCAGCATCCTTGCACCACCAAAGGAAGCAGACATCAAGCAAATCGTCTTAGGCACTGGTGATCCCTCCAAGATGGCGACCATCAGTGCCCACCTCTATGCAAAATAGGAACTCGTGCTCACCAAATTTCTCTAGGATAACAAAAATATCTTCGCTTGGAAGCCGACCGACATGCCAGGTATCCCAAGAGAGTTGGCTGAGCATAGAATCGACGTGAATGAAGGCTCCAAGACTGTAAAACAATGGTTACGCCATTTTTCACCCGACAAGAAAGCAGCAATCAAGAAAGAAATCGTGAAACTGATGGCAGTCGGATTCATAAGAGAAATTCTCCATCCAGACTAGTTGGCCAATCTAGTCCTAGTACAGAAAAAACACGGCTGAGTGGCGTATGTGTGTCGACTACATAGATCTCAACAGGCATTGCCCGAAGTACCCGTTTGGGCTACCGCGCATTGACCAGATTGTTGACTCAATAGGAGGATCTCTCTACTATCCTTTCTCGACTGCTACTCAGGTTATCATCAGATTGCATTAAGAGGAGAAGATCAAAGCAAGACCTCTTTCATCACACCGTTCGGCGCCTATTGCTACAAAACCATGTCGTTTGGACTTAAGAACGCTGGCGCTACTTATTAGAGAGCCATCCAAACATGCCTGGGCGAGCAGATTAGCGACAACATGGAAGCTTACATTGATGATGTTGTAGTAAAGACAAAGGATCTAGACATGCTTATTGAAGATCTGAAACAAACTTTCGAGAACTTGAAGAAGTGGAAGTGGAAGCTAAATCCAAACAAATGTGTTTTTGGAGTACCATCTGGACAGCTGCTCGAATTCTTGGTTAGCCATCGTGGGATTGAGGCTAGCACTAAGCAAATCTAGGCACTAGCAGAGGTGGGTCCTCCACGCTGCGTCAAGGATGTACAAAAGCTGACAGGTTGTATGGCAGCCCTGAATCGCTTTATCTCATGACTCAGCAAAAAGGACTACCTTTTTCAAATTGCTAAAGAAAACAAGCAAGTTCGAGTGGACAGAGGAAGCCAAGAACGCTTTTGAGAAGCTTAAGGCATACCTCATCTCCTCGCCTGTTCTAACACCCCCACAAAAGCATGGGGCTATGATGTTATACATCGCAGCAACCAACATGGTGGCTAGTGCAGCGATTATCGTAGAAAGGGAAGAAGAAGGGCACGTATACAAGGTACAATGACCCGTCCACTACATCAGCGAGGTACTTTCAGATTCAAAGATCAGGTATCCACATGTACAAAAACTACTCTACGCCCTCCTGATCACCTCTCGCAAGCTCCAGCACTATTTCGACAGTCACAAGATCACGGTGGTAACTGACTTTCCACTTGGAGACATCTTACACAACCGAGATGCAATTGAGTGAATTTCCATGTGGGCAGTTGAACTCGGTGCACTCAATATAAATTTCACTCCTCGCAAAGCAATCAAGTCTCTAGCGCTCATGGATTTCGTAGCCGAATGGACAGAGATACAACAACCGACACTAGACGCTATCCTCCACCACCGTAAAATGTACTTTGATGGATCACTCAAGCTAGGAGGAGCAGGTGCTGGTGTTCTCTTCATATCTCCAGATGGAAAACAACTCAAATATGTTCTTCAAATCCTTTGGCAAGCCACGAATACTGAAGAAGAGTACAAAGCCCTTATCCACGGGCTCCTAGTAACTATCACTCTTGGAACAAATGACTACTCGTCTACGGTGATTTAGCAGTGGTCGACAACCAAGTCAATAAAGATTGGGATTGCACCAAAGACAACATGGGCGCCTACTATGCTGAAGTACGCAAACTCGAGAAACGTTTTCAAGGGCTAGAAATTCTACATGTCTTGCGTGATTCAAATATTACAGCAGACGTCCTTGCTAAGCTCGGATCGGACATGGCGAAGGTCCCACCCGGCGTGTTCGTAGAGGAGTTGTCAGCTCCCTCTATCAAACAACCCGGTGAGATAACCCCTGAGCTCCCAGCTCCCAGCACCCAAATCTTGGTAGTCACTCCATCACAGACTCAAGCTTTCATCGATTACATCAAAGAAAATAAACTACCGGCAAACAAAGAGGAAGCTACCCGGGTAGTTCGAAGAAGCAAGAACTATGTTATGGTAGGAGATAAACTATATAGACGGGTAGCATCATCAGGAGTACTACTCAAATGCGTCTCATCAAAAAAAGGCAAAGAAATTCTAGAAGAAATCCACTCAGGATGTTGCGGTAATCATGCTGCATCTAGAACTCTAGTTGGCAAAGCTTTTTGTTCTAGATTCTACTGGCTGACTACTTTAAAAGACGTAGAAGAACTCATCAGGAAGTACAAAGGTTGCCAAATGTTTGCAAGACAAACTCATATCCCAACACATAATCTTATATGCATCCCGCCTGCTTGGCCGTTCTCCTGCTAGGGGCTAGATCAGGTAGGGCCCCTCAAGAAAGCCAAGGGTGGATTCGAGTACATTTTTGTGGCCATTGATAAGTTCACCAAATGGATTGAGTACAAACCACTCGTCAAGTACAGCGCAACCAAGGCAGTCGAGTTCATCCAAGACATCATGCATCATTTCGGTATGCCTAACCGAATCATCATGGATTTAGGCTCTCCTTTCACAGCCATTGAGTTCAAAAGTTGGGCACAAGACTGTGGTATCAACATCGATTACGCATCAGTCACCCACCCTGAAGCTAAAGGATAGGTAGAAAGAGCTAATGGTCTCATATTAGCCGGATTGAAGCCCAGATTGTATGAAGAACTAGAAGACTATGACTCCAAGTGGATTGAAGAATTGCCCAAAGTAGTATGGGGGCTACGGACTCAAGTGAGCAGAGCTACCGGGTACTCACCTTTCTTCCTAGTATATAGATCAGAAGCAGTACTACCAGCAGACCTGATATGGACATCACCAAGGATAGAGCAATATGATGAAGGAGAGGATAAACACACCCGAAGGCTAGAGCTAGACAACATAGAAGAGGTCAGAGTCAATGCTACTCTACAATCCGTTCGCTATCTCTAAGGCTAGAGGCGCCACTACAACAAAAACACCCAACCTCGTACCCTTCAAGTCAGAGATTTGGTACTTCGCCACATTCAAAAAATAGATGGACGACACAAACTACTCAGCCCCATAGGAAGGTCCTTTTATCATTACCAAAGTTACCAGCCCAGGATCATACGAGTTGGTGACCGAAGATGGCATACCAGTCAGAAACTCATGGCACATCAGCCAGTTGTGAAGATTCTACGCCTAAGGACACGAGACAGATTTTTTCTCTAAGATATTATGTAATCAAGGTTCATGATCAATATAATAAAGATGATTTTCATCACCAACACTTGTCTTACAAAACCAAGCTACCCCAGGTTATTCAACCTGGATGAGATTACATATACACTCGCCCTATCCTAGGTTATTCAACTTGGATGAGAGTAAATAAACACTCACCCTAACCCAGGTTATTCAACCTAGATGAGAGTAAAAGAACACTCGCCCTATCCCAGGTTATTCAACTTGGATGAGAGTAAAAGAACACTCGCCCTATCCTAGGTTATTCAACCTGGATGAGAGTAAAAGAACACTCACCCTATCCTAGGTTATTCAACCTAGATGAGAGTAAAAGAACACTCGACCTATCCTAGGTTATTTAACCTGGATGAGAGTAAAAAGGCTGCTAAGCCTACACTCGACCTATCCTGAGTTATTCAACATGGATGAGAGTAAAAAGGCTACGAAGCCTACGCTCATCCTAACCTGAGCCAATCAACTCGGATGAGAGTAAAAAGGCTACCAAGCCAACACTCGCCCCATCACACTCAAAGCACTCTAACTTGTGAACCCTATACAACACTTAGCTAAACATGCTACAATACGTGTCAAGCCCAAGATCGACTACTTGGATAACTCATTTGAAGAATAAACAGGGCGAAGACATCCATATAGAAAGAAAGTTGCATTAAAAGACATAAAGTTTCATATTTACAAGCACCAAAAGATATAATCTACAGGCAAGGAGCTCAAACATGAAGTTTGTTTACAACAAGGTCAGGCACTGTCATCAAGAGAAGGAATATTGATGTTTAGATTTTCAGCAATCTTCCCAGCCAGTTCATCAACTTCGGGCTCCACCTGCTCGACAGCGTCCAAGTACTCTTGGCTCTCGGCATCCTCTACAAGATTTGCCAAAGGAACAGCCAGAGCAAGAACCCGGACCTGGGCCAAGACATTCCTGGTACAAACTTGGGCACACTTCTTGACAAACTGCTAAAACCGAGTAGGGATCAGCGGGACAAACTGACCCCATGACTGCCCATCATCCACCAAAGTTCGAAGAAGGTTGGTGATTGAGCGAAAAGATTGCCACAAGGCATTCCAATTCTTCATGGCCGCCGCCAACTTGCCAGTTAAGTCTTCTATGGTCTTCTTAGCCTGCACAAGATCCCGGTCAGCCCCACGCCTAATCAACTGGCAAGGGCAAGTTCTTCCTCAGCATGTTCAGTTACCTCTTCAGCTCGGTTGTACTCAAATTGGATTGTTGCCTTCATGGCCTCAAGATCATTCGAGAGTTTCTTGTTGCTCCTCTGAAGAGCTGGCGATACCGAAAACAAAATTAGAAAACCATTGAATACCTTCAAAATCCCTCTAGAGACCATTGGACTTCTTGGACGCTTCCTTTAAAGCAGCCAGGGCGTCCTCTTTCCACTTTTTTGACTCGACAACTTGAGCGCGAAGGACTTCCTCTGAATTATGACGTCCCTGGCGCTCGGCTTCAAGATCAACTTGTTTGACGACCAATTTTGCTTTCAAGCGTTTCACCTCGAAGACCAGTTTCTTCTTGACCTCGCCTGAGCCAAAGAAGCTAGACTGGTCCTGAGAAAAGGCCTTACATAAATAAAAAGGAAAGTAAGAAAGAGAAGGAAAAAAGAAGCTAGGACACCAAATCAAAAAGAAAGAAATAAAGAGAAGGCATTTACCTAAAGTAGCTCTCCAAAAGAAGCCGTGTCGGCCGTCAAGTTTGCCCATGCGGCGGACAACTTGGACAGACGATGGGTAATATCAAACTACTGCACCACCTCATCCGCTAGATGCCAATCATCTACAAATCGATCAGCTAGAGAAGGAGATGGCAAAGAAGTCAACGCCAAGACCAAAGCCGTATCCAGGGCAGTAGAAGCTCCAACCGCAGTCGCAGCCAGGTACTTTGCCATGATCACGCTCTCCTCAACCCAGACAGACTCAACTTGGTCAACAGAAGTCTGCTTAGCCAAGGTCCTCGCCTCCATCGCCGCTGCCGTACTGATGGTCTTTTCTGAATCTTGAGACCCAGCGGGCAGAGAAGGGCTGACTGTGGGAGCAGACTCAACATGGCCTAAATAGGAACTTGGCCGAGGGCTAGAGGAAGGTGTCGACGATGACCTATAGAGTATAAAAGAACTCCTTAGTAAGAAAACAGACCCGAAGTAGAAAGACAAGGCGAACAAGTTGGAATAACTTACTTGGCAATTTTCTTCTTTAAGCCAATACCTCCGAGCCAACCAGATGGCTTGGGCGGAGGCATGGCAAAAGACAAGATATCAACACCTACTTGCACTAAGGCTGGCAAGATAGGCGCCATGGCTCCACCTGAACCCTGGCTTGTTCCTCGACTGTAAACAAAAGAAATTGAATCATCATGATAAAAGAAGACAAATCATCAAGGCTAAAGAAGTTAGATCATTACAGACAACATGGATAGATATTTTGACTAGTTACCGACGGGTGATAAGGGCCGCACTGTTGTCTTCCTCCTCATCCTCATGGAACTCCACTAAAGTACCATCTGAACAAACAAGAGAACTCAGATAAAGAAAGAAACATGAGAGGAAAGGCAAAATAGAAGCAATGATTTGCTCACCTAAGAGCATGTTACCTGTAATATGGGTACTCGACGGACGAGGCTTCTTTGAAGCCAATGTACTGACAGAAGAGCCATCCACCCACGCCCTCTTCTCGGCGGATCAGGTACCTCGGGCCATCGGAAGGGGGACATAATCCGCAAAAAGCAATCCGGGTTCACCCATAGAAACCACCGGAAGGATGACTGCAGCTCCGGGCTCACTCGTCCTAGTAACGCCCCCTGGTTCCCGCCTTCTCCAACCCTACCAGGGTTGTTCTCCAAAGGTAGCGGATGCATGTCATCAAAGTTCTGCCCCCACTCCTGCAGACAACCAAGATCAACATCTACAAGCCTGAGCAAGGAAAACAGAGAAGAAAAGTACTTTCAAGACAAAAACAAACTTACAGATGGAGGCGGATTCATAGTTGTGAACTCGTCAACCCTATGTGGGATGACACTCACACCCTTCAAGATCTTCCGGAGGCGCTCGAAGATCTCATCCTCTGTCAGCTCTCGAGTCAGAACCATCCGAGATGGATCCTCCGCCCCAGCATACTCGAAGCCATAACTCTCCCTCGCCTTCAAGGGTTGAACCTGGTGACGGAGGTAGCTGGCAATGATGCCAAACCTGGTCAAACCCTGTTGCTTCAAAACCTTAATCCGTTCAAGGAACGACTTGATCTTCTTAAGGTCTTCAGCTGACAACGGTATCTTCTCCCAACGATCGTTGATGATCGGCCCAACGTCTGAATGAACAGCAAGGGGAGGCTACACATTGCCAGTGTAGAACCACTCGGTTCTGCAATCTTTCACCGAATCAACAAGAGTATACTCAAAGATCTCTTTCTGCTTGTTTTGGTGAAATTGGATACCACACCCACCAAGAACAGAAGTATTGTTGGATTTAGTGTGTGGCTTCAAATGAAAGAAGTAGTGAAAAGGGTAATAAAAGGGGGATGCCAAAGAAGGCTTCATAGAAATAAACAAAAACAAAAAGGTGAAGAACCCCATTTGGGGTAAGATGGTTTAAGGAAATATCAAAATAACTAAGGAATCAATGAAGAAAAGGAGAAGCTAGAAGGCACAGACCAGCGCGAAACAAAAGGAACAAAGAATAATCTCACCAGGATTGAGAGAAGGAACCCAGTGCTCTCTAGGCGCCTTCCACTCGGCAAGACCCTGATCCTGGTCAATCCCTCATCTGCCAACTCCTTCAACTGCTCCTCTGTGGTGGAAGGAACAGGCCAGGAAGACGTTGTAGCCCTCATGGCGAGAAACTCCTTGTTCTAGATCACCTCAAAAACTTGATCTTCGTCTACCTTAGTGATCTTCTTGTTGCTCAATAAACCCAAGTTCTTACCCTTGCCCATAAAACGGCAACGCTCTCCTAGAAAAAGGTGTATGACCGACGGATGGGTGGTGGGGGATGGGCGGTGATGGATGAGAAGCGGCGGTGGTGGTGGCGCTCTAGAGAGTGATGCTAGGGTTTGTAAACGCTGGAATGCAGGAAGGCAAGAGCGAAAGTAAAGAAAGAGGAATAAGAAGGGGCCTTTATACGTTTACAACGGTAAAAAATGTGGCCCACGTTGCCCATTTGACGTGGCTAAAAAGACAACGGTTGGATTTCCATCTCACATTAACTGCTTGACATGGCTAAAATGACAATGGGACACCTTTTCACATGGAACAGTGCAACAGGCAGATTTCAGACGTATCCATCCACAGAAATCGCTGTCGAGTAGTTTCAACCTAGAACGCTCAGAAAGGAGTCAACAATTACAATATAGGCAAAGATGTTTCAGGAACAACCCAGAGATCATTCAGAAGTACTCGAGTAGACGCAGAAGACAATATTCCAAGAAAAAAGATTCTTCCCATTTCAAATATCTTCAAAAGATACAAGATTACATATCTCACAAGACCCAACGAATTGGTACTACGACGAACAAGGTAGCGACAAGGAACTCGGTAGAACTCAGCTCTGGAACGACTACGTGTTCCTAGTTGCTACTCGACAGAACACACTCTACTCAGCTACACTGTTTTCTTCAAAGGAAGGGCGCAATGCATCTAAGATTGGTGTCAGCGGCACAGCGGGACAACATGGACTAGGTGAAGCTCACAGGCATCAGTCTACCCAAGTCTGATGTGATGCTGGATCAGGTGCTGATCTACACCGGACAGTCATGAGGCAGGCTGGAAGGATCAACTCGGAGATGTTGGATGAGGGAACGTATACCACATCACAAGACTTCTTCCATCTACAAGAATGGACTACCCAACCGCAATACCGCTGAGAGATTAGTCTACCTCTAACCTCTATCACAAGACTTCTTCCATCTACTACAAGCAATACAAGATTTTCAACTCACGCCGGGGGGCTGCTCTACCTCACAAACCATCATATTCATGACTACAAGCTTCAAGCTCTACACCAAGCCTTCACTGGCTTATAGCAGCTCGCTAGGAGGGTATTTATAGAGCAAGGAGCGGTATACATAGACCAAGTCCACCAACAGATTCAACCTGACAACCACCAGGAAGAAAGTACAAAGCAGTGAAAGCAAGTCAGAAAAAGTAACCACATGTGAGGCTACAGCGCACCAGGACGACATATCCAAAGGAATATTCTAATACTGTGCGACCCGTGACTATGCTGCCTTTACTACGCAACGGCCAACCAGCAACTACCTCTGACAGAAAGACATTAAAAGACTCCAGCTACCTGAGTAAACCATAAAAGGACCCTTCATCCGAGTTCTTTTCATAAAAGAACCCAGACACAGGCTCGAAGGCTGCAAGGTACATATCCTTAGAAGAGATTTTCATTTTTTTCAGCTCGGAAGATTCAAGACACTCCAAATTTTTGTTCTAAATAGCAAGAGGCTCGGGGGCTACACTTAGTGAGTGCACTTTTTCTTTGAAAAAGCGCACATTACTCAAGGATTTTTCTGGAAAGACCACTTCAAGGTTTCTCTTCGAAAGAACCCGGACCAGGCTTGCTTCTCCTGGCAAGACTTGAGGAAGCAAGGAGGCTTTCGAGTTCAACTATGAAATGCTCGGGGGCTTGTCGATACAGGATGCACAAGGTTCCTCATTAAAACAATTACTGGCATTGGGCCCTGGCCTGGCCCACCGCCAGATAGAAGAGGCGTGATGACAGATGACACCGATTCCAAGTAGAATAGGCCAAACTAGCCGGACTCCTAATAGAAAGTACCTTATGTAATTAGATTAGGACACCTTCTTTGGATCCGACTAGGACTGTAACTGCACCATAATCTTCACTACCTATATAAAGAGAGGCTATGGGCACCCCCTGTAACAGACCAGAAAAGAACGATCATAACAATCAATCCAATGCAAAGGCTAACACCAACTAAACGTAAAGGCTATTACTCGATCACGAGGGCCCGAACTAGTATAAATCGACTGTCTCTTGCATTAACCGTCAAGTTTAGCTTACGCCAAAGCCCGAATAACTGTCCCGGGTACCCCCGTGGTAGGCTATTGGTGGTAAAACATCGACAGCTATGAAGACAAGGATCTAGAGAAGATGGAGGACGACATGGCTCCCCTTTTGCGAGACCTAACAAATAGGATAGTAGACGCAGTCCTCCCCCAAAGGGGTAACTGATCAGTTAGGCTCGGGCCAAAATGCCAAAAAACTTGTAATGACTTGAAACGAGTATTTTGTTTTTAGGGTCGGCCGTATGCATGATTACTCGTTCTTTTTAATGTACAAGAGGTCATTGTGGTCCGTTCCTGTTTGGTCATGAAGATCCTGAAGTTCGAGTCGCGGGCGAGAGATCCTGATTATGCTTGCGAGCGAGAGTGCCGTAGCCGCTGGGGCATAAGTTTCTCACGGTTTGACCAGTTTTACTCAGTGTGTCTCTCTATGACTCTAACTTCGAGATTTTTTGATGTAAAATGGGGTCGGACGTGGGGTGTTTTGCATGTATATGCTCTCTTCCAGCCCCCGAGTAAGGGCCGACCCTGGGGCGTTGCCGGGGTCAGATGTTACTTTAGTAGCCGAGAGGGAGAGGAAGTGAAAATGGATAAGAGGTGGTGGTTTTTTGGAAACCTCATTCTTATTTCTCATATGTACACGCATGGCTTGAAAAACAATCTAAGGGTAAAAACGATGTAGCTGCTCAATGTTCCAAGCGTTGGTGAAGACTTTGACATCGGCGGTCGTGAGTTTGTATGTTCCTGGCCTAAGCACCTCGGCGATGACATAGGACCCCTCCCACGGTGGAGAAAGCTTGTGGCGGTCTTTGTTACTCTAGACGAGGTGTAGCACTAAGTCCCAATGTTGAAGGCTCGACCCTTGATCCGACGGATGTGATATCGACATAGTGCCTACTGGTATTTGGCGGAGTGGAGGAACGCAATGTCACGGGCTTCATCGAGTTGGTCTAGGGCATCCTCAAGGTACTCCTTGGCCTCATGCTCTTTGTACTGCATGACCCTCAGGGCCCCATATTCGAGGTTAGTTGGGAGGACTGCTTTGGCACCGTAAACCATGAAGAAGGGCGTGTAGCCTGTGGCCCTACTGGGGGTCGTCCTTAATTTCCAAAGGTCCGTGGGGAGCTCCGTGACCCACCGCCAACCAAACTTGTTGAGTCTATTGAAGATCCTAGGTTTGATGCCCTAGAGCACCATGCCATTAGCGCGCTGAACTTGTCCGTTTGTGCGGGGGGTGCCATGGCAGCCCAGTCGACCCTGATATGGTTGTTGTCGTAAAATGCGAGGAATTTCTTCCTAGTGAACTGTGTGCCATTATTTGTGATTATGGAGTTTGGGACCCCGAAGCGGTGGATGATGTCCATGAAGAATTTTATGGCCTCCTCTGACCTGATCTTCATGATCAGCCAGGCCTCTATCCACTTCGTGAACTTATCTATGGTGACGAGCAGGTGTGTATAGCCCCCAGGCGCCCTTTTGAGGAGCCCAACCAGATCGAGCCCCCAGACCACAAATGGCCATGTGATAGGGATCATTCTGAGGGCTTGAGCTGGCAGATGGGTTTGCCGGGCGTACAACTGACACCCTTCACAAGTGCGAACAATCTGCTCGGCGGCGGCTACTATGGTGGGCTAGTAGAAGCCTTGTTGGAAAGCTTTGCCAACTAGGGTCCTTGGTGCCGCGTGATGTCCACATGAGCTGCGGTGGATGTCGTCCAACAACATCTTCCCCTGCTCGGTGGGGATGCATCGCTGCAGGATTCCCATGTGGCTCTTTTTGTAGAGCTCTTCCCCAATGACAACGAAAGACTTGGCGCGGCGTGTGATTCGTCGTTCTTCTGTCTTGTCGACCGGGAGTGCCTTGCGTATGAGGCAATCGAGGTATGGGTTTCTCCAGTCGGTCAGAGGGTCGGGCTCCGCCTCTACATCCTCATCCTCATTGATTTGCATGACCTCGGGGTTGGGCGGGGCCACCGGGAGGTTGGTCCTAGAGCCCGAGGCAAGAGATTTGTCAGCATCCCGAGCCCTCGAGCCTGAAGCAGGTGGCTCATCGCCAGCCTACCCCGGCTCCTCGAAACAGACTGAGGGCTTATGTTGATCGCTAGCAAAGACGCCGGTCGGGACTAGATCTCGGCCGGACGCCATCTTTACGAGTTTGTTGGCTGCCTCATTAAGCCATCGGGGAATGTTACTGAGTTTGAGGCCATCAAACTTGTCCTCTAGTTTGCGCACCTCTTGGCAGTATGCCGCCATCTTGGGGTCATGACAGGTTGATTCCTTCATGACTTGGCCGACGATGAGCTATGGGTCGCCCCAAATGTCCAACCGTCGGATGCCGAGCTCAACAGCGATGCGCAGGCCATTGACGAGCGCTTCATATTCGGCCATATTGTTGGAGGGAGGAAACTAGAGGCCGACCATGTACCTCATGCGTACGCCTCAAAGTAGTGCCGTAGCTTCCTCCTTGCGATCAAGACAGCGTATAAGAGCTTTTGGATTTGAGGGTAACGGGTCTTAGAATTAGCCAAGACTTCGCTGTTGAAATAAACGGGGCGTTGCACCTTGAGTGCGTGCCCTGCCTCTTCCCGCTCCATAACCAGGGCGGCGCTGACCACTTGCGCGGTGGCCGTGATATACAGTAGGAGCGGCTCCCTTTCGACCGGCGAGACTAGGATCAGTGCCTTTGTCAAGAGCTCCTTGAGCTTGTCAAGTGCCTCCTGAGCCTCGGCCATCCACACGAACCGGTCAGGTTTCTTCAGAAGCTGGTAAAGGGGGAGACCTCGCTCGCCGAGGCGTGATATGAAGCGGCTGAGAGTTGCGAGACATGCCATGATGCGTTGCATGCCCTTTACGTTCTGAATCAGACCCATCCAGGAGATGGCCGTGATGTTCTCTAGGTTGGCTTCGATGCCACGCTCAGAGATGATGAACCCGAGCAGCATACCTATCGGGACCCCAAAAACGCATTTTTCGAGGTTGAGTTTTATGCTGTTCTCTCGAAGCTTTTTGAAGGTTTTTTTGAGGTCGACCACGAGCTGGTCAACCTTTCTGGACTTGACTACGATGTCGTCCACGTAGGCCTCGACAGTCTCTCCGATGAGATCACCGAAACACTTGAGCATACATCACTGGTATGTTGCTCCTGTGTTTTTCAATCCGAACGGCATGCTGACGTAGCAATATGATCCGAATGGCGTGATAGAAGAAGTCGTGAGCTGGTTGGACTCTTTCATCACAATCTGATGATAGTCGTAATATGTGTCAAGGAAGGAGAGGGTTTCGCACCCCGAGGTCGAGTCGACTACCTGATCTATGTGCGATAAAGGAAACGAATCATTAGGACACGCCTTATTGAGACTAGTATAGTCAACACATATTCTCCATTTCCTGCTCTTCTTTTTTACAAGAACAGGATTGGCTAACCACTCGGGATGATATACTTCCTTCATAAATCCAACCACCAAAGGCTTTGCAATCTCCTCGCCGATGACTCTGTGCTTCTCCTCACCGAAGCGGCGCAGACGTTGCTATACCGGCTTGGAGCCCGGCTTGATCCTCAAGGCGTGCTTGGTGACTTCCCTCAGAATGCCTGACATATCCAAGGGTTTCCACGCGAAGATGTCGCTGTTCGCGCGGAGGAAGTCGATGTGCGTGCTTTCCTATTTTGGGGGGGGAAGGTCCGAGCTGATGCGCCGCACCTTGCCGTCGGAGCCAGCGGGGTCGACAAGGATCTCCTTAATGTTCTCCGTGGGCTCAAAAGAGCATGCCGACCGCTTGGAATCGGGCACCTCCTCCACCGTCGCCACCTTGGTGGCGGCGAGCTCTTCGGAGGTGATGGTTGCAGCGGTGAGCTCGCAACACTCCAGGTCGCACTCATAAGCACATTGGATGGAGGTGTCGACAGTGGTGACCCCATGTGGGCCCGACATCTTCAGCTTTAGGTATGTGTAGTTGGGGACGGCCATGAACTTCGCATAGCATGGTCATCCTAGGATAGCGTGGTAGGTTTTGTGGAAACCGACCACCTCGGAAGTGAGGGTCTTAGTCCTATAGTTGGACTTATCCCCAAAAGTGATAGGTAGGTCGATCTGTTCGAGGGGTTTGGCCTTCATCCCCGGCATGATACCGTGGAAAGGTGCCCCGGTCGGTCAGATGCGTGATAGGTCGATGCCCATGGCGTCGAGCGTCTCGACATACATGATGTTGAGGCTGCTACCCCCATCCATCAGCACCTTGCTAAGGCGCTTCTTGTCAATGATTGGATCAACAACGAGTGGATACCATCCCGGATGTGGAACGCTGTCCGGGTGGTCGGAGCGGTCGAAGGTGATGGCAGACCTTGACCATCGGAGGAAGGTGTGAGTGGCCGGCTCGGTCACGTACACCTCTCGACATGTGTGCTTCTACTGGCGCTTTGATTCATACGCCGCTGGCCCGCCGAAGATCATGAGGCAGCCGGTCTCTTCCGGGAAGGTGTCTTCCTTCTCTTCGGCTTGATCCCCTAGGAGGTCGGGCTTCCTCTTCCCGTCCCCCTTCTTGGAGCCCCAGAGCAGGAACTTCATGAGCCCAAAGTCCTTGTAGGCGTGCTTGACGGGGTAGGCGTGGTTCAGGCAGGGTCCCACGAGCATCTTCTCGAAGTGATCCTGTAACACCCCAGGGTTAGGCTTGCAGTTGGCACTTGCATTGCATGAGCCTAAGCATCATTTGTTCATATATGAGCATGTAACATAGGTGATGCACTAGTGCAACATGTGAAACATGCCTATATAGAATGTGCTTTGAAATATCTACAACATCTCTTTGAAACATATGCAACATACTCTTGTTAATTATGTTTCAATGTGTGTATGTAGATGCTCATGCTTGGTAATGCAAGTGAGTGTTGATGTCACTTCTTTCATGTGTCTGACATCACTTTCTATCTATAGTGACCCCTGCAAAAGTTTCATGAAGTTTGGAATCAAAAAGTCACATGAAATGATAAGTTATATGCTTGTTTGGATTATAACTGAAACATACTTCTAAAACCAGGAAAACATGTTTTACATTCTATGTGAACTGGTGTTTATGCAACATACAAATGCAACATGTGCAACACATCTAGGACACATGTGGAACAACCTAGTGAAACAGGTGTAGCATGTACCTTGAAACAAACACATAAAACAATTGAAACATGGTGATGAAGCAACTATAGCATTTCACTTGAGTTCTATGTTTCAATGCATGTGAGGCCTACACTTTTGTGCAACCTATGCATGGTGTGTTTGTTTGGCCTGTACAACACCTTAACTGCACTTAGGACACTTAATGGAACAATGTTCATGTTGATCATTTTGCCTAATTGTGCTTCTAAGTGATGGTTGACCATGTATGGACCCTAGAACCCTTTTGTTTGACCATTTCAAAAGTGTGACCTAGAAGCTTTGTGTGACTGTGCACCCTTTTACAAAGTTGTAGAGAATTTTATAAGGAACAAACTTTGTTTAAGTGTCAAGTCATGAAAATGTGTGGAACATGCTCAAAGATGGCCCACAAGTCAGAAATAGGGGCTGATTTGGCACATGGAAAATTTGGCTAAGTCTTTATGTTATTTTAGTGATAAGTGTCCTAGTTTGGAGCTCTATATCTTCCTAAGCAGATTGAACCAGATGAAGGTCCTTTAATAAAAGTTGTAGCTTGAGTTGGATACAACAAATTTCATTTTTGGATCATACCATGATTCAACTTGGAAGGAAGTGAAACTAAGGCACTAAGTTTGAACTTACTGTTATTTCAGACTTAGAAATATTCTCAGTCTAGAATTCATAGTCGTCGGCGTTGGCATGTCGCGTTCTCAAAATTCCGTTAAGTAACTCAAGATGACCTAAAAGTAAAAGTTGGAATGCATATCATGGAGAAGCTCATGTAAGAAGATGACATTTATTTGACTCCATTTGGCCCATGAATTTGGAGTATTTGTTAATGGTTGTCGACACATTGATAATGCCGTCTTGACACGCCATTATCTCCTAAATGGTTAACCCAATGACCTAAGTGTCTTAACATAAATTGTAGAGAATCAAGAGATGATCAAATCTTGTAATTAGCCCATGTCTAGATTTGGCCCGTAGCAGGCCCAAATGGGAGCTCCAACCAGTCCACCCTGACGCCTGCCAGCTGTTCGTGTTATTGTCTCAGAGGCTGACGGGTGTCCGTGGACGTGGCCGCCATGCCAGCTCCATGCCCCCACTCCCTGGCTGCATGCCCAATCCCTCCCTTCACGATGTGGAGAGCCAAAGCTCGTCCTCAGGCCACTCACTTGCTCCCTTCCTCGCTGCTGCACGCGCACGCGCGGGCATAGACGCCGCCGCGGCCGCCATGGCAGGGCCATCGAAGCTGAGCTCCATGGCTTGCGTGCTTCGACCTACACTAGCTTCCTTCCACCCTAATCAACAGCCACACCCTCTTCCCCTACTGTGTTGCGCATCCTGTGCTCCTATTTCGACTGGGCTGTCATCGGAGCGGCGCGCCAACGTGCCTAGCGGATGCTCGTCACCAGCGCCAGTGGCCAGCACGCTGCGGGCCGTCTCCGACCAAGCCACGGCCTTCCATAGGAGCATGCGGGTCCTATGAAGCTGTAGCTCCTCTCCTTTCGATGCCGCCGCTCTCTGTCGGAGTGGCGTCGGAGCCGCTTCTGCTGCCAGCATCCGAGCTCGTGGCCAGGATGCCACGAACCACCTTCCGGCCGTCCTCAGAATCCCATAGGTGTGGGCGAGCACCAGGATGCTCGCTCTGCCCTTCACTTCTGCCGCCGGGCTGTCTCTGGTCGGATCCCGGCGTCACCAGTGATCCCCTGCCCTGCTCTGATTCGGTGTCCAGGGGAAGGGAGAAGAAGAAGGTCCTCGCGCCGTGAATTAAGGAAACTGCAGGGGGTTTTCTCTGAAATCCTAGACTCAAATAAATAATGCGGTTAGGACCTATTTGCTCGGTTTAAATAAAGTTCTTGCAGGGGCCTCACTGTGAAGTCTGTGACTCATATGAACAGTACAAGCAGAGCTCAGGTTGATTAGGCGAAAATCCAGGGGCCTCGAGGCGAAAGTGTTTTCCTTTTTCCTTTTTCTTTTATGCAAATTTTTGGCTAAAACTTTGGAAATTAGTATCTCATGCTAGGAAGCTCCAAAAATAGTAAATGAGGACTTTTTGGAATCCTTGTGAAATTGTCTATGCAGTGGATCTATAATATGTCATGTTTTAGTTTAATATTTTAGCTGTAAAAATAGATTTATGCAACTAGGTTTTCAATGCTAGTTGTATTTGTCATTTTCATAATTGCAAATTTAGAGCTCGAAATGAAGTGAAATTTTTGTGGCATTCTACTCATGTGATTTTTGATGTGTGGTAATAATTCATGAATTTTAGTTTCTATATGAGTGAGTTATTGATTCATCTTGCTCTCACATGAATTCTTGTAATAGCAATTTGTCTTTTTCGTAGAGGTTGATATATATGTCCAAATGGCTTGAAATTTGGACAGTATACTATTAGGAGCATATGTAGGTCACTG
This sequence comes from Saccharum spontaneum, assembly GCA_022457205.1. Taxonomy (NCBI): domain Eukaryota; kingdom Viridiplantae; phylum Streptophyta; class Magnoliopsida; order Poales; family Poaceae; genus Saccharum; species Saccharum spontaneum. The sequence goes on along the minus strand of CM039591.1, from coordinate 40,381,740 downwards.
TAATTTAGGTAGAATTTATTATGCACTTTTGATATGTGTTCATAATTCCACTTAATTATCTAGATAAATTAAGAAATGTATTAAAAGAAATTATTTAGGAATGGACACTATATTTTCTAGTGTTCATTAGTCATGTGTGACATGTTGGTAAAGTTGGTTTTGCACAATTATATGTTTGCAACATATGTTAATAATTATTTCTTGCAATTATTAGTTTCTGGATAGTTCTGGGGGCAATGTAAATTACCCCATGTTAATGATGTTTTCTGAGCATCTTGTCTATAGCAAAGTTGTATATAATTCATGTATCTAGCTTGTGTTAAAATTTGGTGGCATTTGGTCAAGTAGTTTTTGAGTTATAGGTGTTTAAAGTCAGATCCCAGATTTGGTTGCTCTCTGCTTGGAGCAGACCAGAGTCTGTAGTTTTATCTTTTTGACCTAGTAAACTTGGGAATCAGGCTTCGGTTATATTAAATCAATTGGATACAATTTCATAATCTTTCTAGAATGTCTTGTTGCACATCTTTTGGAGTTGTAAATCTCCTGTTGTGGTTAAATTACTCAGCTGCTGTTCTTGTGTCCAGAAGGTGGCAAATCCTAGTTCTCGTGATTTGATTAACTTTGCCATGCTAGTGTGTTGAAGTGTGACTCATGTCTTTGATGGTACTTAGGTTGGCACCCTAGGAACTTATGAGACTTGTGTCTTGATTGATGTGCTTGCCGTCTTCTATGTTATGCCTTAATGAGAATTAAAGTTAATTAGTTCTAGGTGCTTATGTGAACTTTGGTATGCTTGCTTGAGTACTTTGTTATTGCATTTCTATGTATTTATACATATGCATTGTTGCACCTCATTTAGGTACGCTAGCTGAAACACGTGAAGGACCTAATGTGGAGCTAATCAGAAGATGGTGTTGGTGGACCTATCTCGGAGATGGAAGGATCGGACAAGTGCTAGAATGAGGGAATGCTCGCCAAGCGAGTTTCTTCTGACAAACTCTGACTTGAGTCGGATCCCAGGCAAGCCCTGGAGCATTATAAGACTCCCTACTTTTCAATGCAAATACTATATATGTGTTATATGTATTGTTTCATTACGTATAGGAGTTGAGTGAAAACCTTGCTGCATCAATATCACTCCTTGTCTAGATATATGAATCCTTGAATCCTACATAGACTAGGATCGAATAGATGCTTAGCCCTGCTTTAAGCGGTAGAAGTCAGGTGATTTCCTGTCACCTGCGAGATGTAGGGATATTCATATATGGCATGGATGGCTATATTTGCTATCGTGGAAAGGAACCATGTGTTAATAAAATGAAATGAGACCGGGCGGGATGACGATAGTGAAGCAACAAGGCATGGAGGTCTTGGGTGTAGATCTATCCCTGTCTGAGTCATTTAAGGACAGATTCGCTGTACGTCCTTGAGTCATGTTGAACTCAGTCTAACACTTAGTTGGCCGGATAAGTCGTTCCGACCGCGAAGCTGAGTAATACAGTTCAGGCCGGGAATCGAATGGTAGATCACATCTTAGAGGTAGTAAGGATGTGCTTGGGGACATTGGCGTGAGACCAAGGGGGGGTTAGAGTCCCTATCACCTGGCAGAGTGTTGCCCTTGGGGATGCGGCATCAGTCGAACCCGCGACTCCTGAATTGTACGAAAGGTGGCTTATGCGACCCTGGCAGGGGCCTGTGTGGTGAGTGTTAGAAATACCCCTCCAGCTGGATAGGAACTCGATTCGAATCGCCATCGCTCCCGGTTAGTGAGCACTTGACTTGAGCAGCGGCAACGTAGATTCAATTAAATTGAACGGATGGTTAATTGGGTGACGATGGAAATGTTGCCTCAATTTATACCTGCTATGGTTAATATTGTTTGCTCCTAATAAAGTGAGTGCTCTAGTATAGGTTCTAATATAGATGACAGGTTAATGATAATTAACTTGATGCTTAAGCATTAATGATTACTTATCTATATTAAGCTTTTATGCAAAATATTGTCAAGCTAGCCCACTTTATATCAGCCTTGCATGATCCTTGGTGTCACTTTATTTCTGGTTTTTGACGGGTAAGTCTAGCTGAGTACCTTCTTGTACTCAGGGTTTTATTCCCACTTGTTGCAGGTTGTGAAGTATCATGGCTACTGTAAGAATTGGTTGGCTCCTGCCGTAGTGGCGGAGTATGATCATGGGCATGATCCTTCTGAGTTATCTTCTCTATAATGCTTTTGTTGGAAGTCGACCTTGGTACTGGCACATATTTGAAATAAGGGTGTTGTTAGTTTCAAATTACTTTGCTTCCGCTACTTTTGAACTTAAGTTGTAATAACTATGTTGAACTCCGATGTATATTGAATTACTTGTGAAATGGATATAGCATGTGGCTTGTTATGTTGAATCACTACGATCTTGGCTTGTATGTTGGTTGGTTTAAAATCCCTCGTGATTTCATTGGACTACCGGAGTTATATGGGCTCAAGTGCGAGAATTTGATCACTTCGGTGATTGTTTTTGTACTTGTGCTCTTATAATTTGGACGGTTCCATGACAGCTGGTATTAGAGCAAGATTCAACATTAAACTTGTCGTATGTGTATTTAAAATAAATGTTTTGTTTTATAAAATTAGTTTTATCAACTTATAGCTATATATAGGTTTGTGAAATCTGAATTCTAAACCTAGTATGCCAGTGGTCAATTTCCTTATGCCCATATAAGGATTATTAGGTGGCTTATATAAGTACTAACTTGGGGGTTTTTTATTTATGCATCTACGCCCAGGCCAAGGTATGAATGTGTGACAACTCTCCCACACTATGCTACCCGGTGTGTCAGATTGGAGGTAGCCTTCATATATGAAATAGCCATATATGTTGCTAGTTTACTTTTATGCAACATCGCACCTACGCTCAGGTAAGTGTGAGTTCTGAGAGCATGACCATCAACCAGCGGTCTAGGGGAGAGCTAGTTTTGGTTACTGAATTATTTACATGTTATACACATGTATATATGAAGGTACTTAATTATGGGTGATCAAATGATTCGGGTAGTTTTGGTGCTACATGTATATATACGGGGGTATATGTACATGGGAGTACTTAGAATTTTACTTCTCTGCTTTCATTGTGTGCTATATTGGGAAATGTTGGGCTGGAATGAAACTTTTCTGCAGGTACGCTAACCATGAATGCGTAAGTCGAATGTAGTTGACGACTAGCTATATATCGAGAGAGTGCGTGTTATGCCACCGACATAGAATGTGATCGCCACCTTAGGTTGGCAATCTTGTGAGGACAAATAGGACGAAGCATGCATCTTCATGATTGTTGCTTTATGCATAGCTATGCTCCTCTCACCCTTATTCTATATTATGTAACTTGTGATTGATGTGGTACACTATCTTCCTTGTGTGGAGTAAAACAAGAATGCCTTATTCCATGTTGTGTAAATAGAAAGTGCTTGAGAAAAATATGTGTTTAGCTTTGCTAGAAATAATTGTGGGTACATGCTTGAACCTATAGATGCCCTCTAGTTTAGCCAAGTGGTGGATATGTTGATCATACCAGCATTGCAAATGCTTTAGAACTCGCTTTCATAATTGTGGATTCTCATGAATGAATTAAATTGGTGTTGGTCTAAGGTAACGATGTTTAGAGCTACTAGAATAACATGTTTATGTGCTCTCTTGTTAAGTAGAACAAAGGCAAGCTTTGTTTTGCTTGTGGAACGTTGGCTGCTAGAATGGTTTCTGTTGTGGTGATGCTTTCGTGGTCATAATGGTGTTTTCTGTGGTTATGGAGAATACCAAAGTTTTAGCTAACTTACTTTTCTAGCTTGTCCTAAAATTTCATGACCCTAGGTCTTATGGTTTGAGAGTTATGAATTTTAAAAGTTTACTGCCAGGTTTTGCTTATGCTCTGAATAGATCTGAATGTTTGGTTTGTTTGACCTATGTGCATATGGAATCATGTCTTGGAGATAATAGAAGAAGTGTAGTACTTTTTCTAATCTTTCCAAAGTGTCCTATAGCACTAATTTTGATGGTCGAAATTTCTAGTTATGAGCTTGTCAAGTGGAATGACAGAATCTATCCAAATCTGGGCAGAGATGTCTTCTTTGTCTTGTTTGGCCTTGTTAGCTATAGAATCATCTTAATATGATAATAAAAAAGTTATAGACAACTTAATAAACTTTACATAAAGTTAAGGCTCAGCCTTTTTGTGTCCCTGGAACTCCAGTTATGCATCTTTGAAGTTCTTGTCAGTTTTCTGTCCATATTGGTACAAATATGAAACATCAGTATGTTTGGCCATGTTAACCTGTGATTTAGCTTTTGGTATGAATAACAAAAGGGTGGAAAACTTCCTAATCTTTCTAGAAAGTCTAGGATCACCTTTGTGGGATGTCTACAACCTTAGTTATGGTTAAAACAAGTAACTACTGTGCTGCCGTCCAGATTCTTTGAACATACTAAGTTAGCTACCTTAGTTAACGTTTGTTGGACTAAACTTGTAGTTAGTTCTTGCTTTAGATAAAGCTTGTTAGGGGTGAGCCTAGTGATTAGTAATGATTGCTGTGTGCGAGCTTTTTTTTTGGTAATAGTTGCTTGAGTTCGTTTGTGTAAGCTTCTTCATGTGTTGCTTGAAGTTATGATGCGTGTATGTATGCTTGTTATCTAGGTAGTATCCTAGTTGTCACCTCGTTTGTCCTTGGTGAGCATATGAGGGTCGCATAGCTTTATCCTAGAACAACGTTCACGTTATGTAATTGTATGGTTGTCGTCTCCAATTAGGTTCTCTTCCTTTTGAGCCTAAGCTTATAGCCGCGGTTGCTTGCTTTGAATGTTTTGTATCCATGCCTTTGCTTGACCGAAAGCCCAAAGTTTAGTTCTCCTATATGTTTGCATAAGCCGTGGATGTTTTGCAACCCTTTTTTGTGAAGACCCTTGTCGACTAACCAACCAAGTTAACTCTCATCAACGCTAGCCTTTGACCATGGTTCGTACGTTGCCAGTTGTGAAGACCGTACCCAAATCCATGTTGGACCTTCCGGTTGCCTATCCCAAAGGTTAGCTCATATGACGCAACGTCTGTTTGCCTCTCTCAAAGGTTAGCCCAAAGTTTAGTTCTCCCAAAGGTTAGCTCCCAAAGGTTAGCTCATTTGTTTGGACGGAATCACTATAAGCATAACCGCCCACCTATAAGACTCCACCCGGTCTTCATTCATTGTATCCATGGTTTATTTCCACGATAGCAAATATAGACAACCGTGACCAGATAGATCCCTATATCTCGTAGGTGACAGGAAATCACCCGACTTATACCGGTCTAAGTAGGGCTAAGCATTTACTCGATCCCGACTAAATAGGATTCGGGGTATGTATACTGGACAAGGAAGGATATAAATGCAACAAGGGTTCTAGACAACTCCTATACTTAATGCAACAATACATATATAACATATATACTCAATTGCTTTCATAAGTAGGAGGCTTAAAATGCTCCGGGGCTTGCCTTTCATGAACGATGAAGGCTCGTGCTGCGGGCACTCAAGTATGACCTCCTCGTTGCCTTCGGGTTCTGGTGGTTGGGCCTTTTGTGCTGGAGCTGGCTCCTCCACCTCCTGGCAAGTCCCCTCGAACTCCACCAACGTCACTCCCTCCGGCACACCTATTACATGCATATGCATAGAATCAATATCATATATGCATAAGAGAATGAGATGACATGATGACCATGTATGAGAATGACAGCAAGGTAACTCAAAATGATTAACATTCGTTGACCGAGTATGTGCAATGCTCTATTCAAATCACTTTAAAGAGTGGTGCATATCTCCTCTCTAAAGAGCAAGAATACACACTTACCAAGTTTGCACAACCTAAGGTACAGTTGCTCATCCTCAGTTAGAGGCCTAGCACCTGCATCTAATAACTTACTTTAATTATCCTAAGCATCTAAAACATCACAATCTTGCTTAAGCAAAGCAACTGAGCATTTAGACAACTTCAGGAATTCTGAGCATACATGCAGCAGTCAAGTAATTAATTCATAACAGGAGATTTACAAGCCCAAATGACTTTCACCAAGACATTCTAGAAAGCTTATGAGATTATCTACATTTCATCTTTAGACATTATAGCATGATTCACAAGTTAAACAAGTCAAAATTATACATTTACATAATCTGGTCCTGACAAGACAAAGAGCAATCGATTCTGTGACCCAACTTTGAACAGCTGTAACTCCTAAACCACTTGGCCAAATGCAACCAAATTTTAACAGCAGCTAGACACATGAATTATCTACAACTTTGGTATTCACAAGTTTCCGAAGAAACATCATTAGCACAGTGTAATTTACAAAGTTCCAGAAACTGTTCAGAAAACATATTTCACAAAAATAAAAGTTGACTTATATTTCAAACATGCACCTGAGTAAAACCAACTTCACCAACATGTTACACATGTCAAATGAACAACAGAAAACATGGTGCTCACCTCTAAATAAATTCTTTTAATGCATTTCTTAATTTATTTAGATATCAAGGCGTATTTATGAACCTATACAAAAAATGCACAATAAATTCTACAAAAATTACAGCAGCTAGCATATGCTCCCAGTAGACTACTGTAAAAATTTCATAGCATTTGAACATGTATGGCATGCTGTACCAAAAATACAAAATAGCAGGGCTGATTCTAGCATAAATGGGAAACCCTATTGAAAAGTGTCAAATGACAGATTTCATATTTTTCATAGTTTTACCATAACATAAGAACATTGCTTACCAAATGTCAGGTTTATATCTTATGTACAATAATTATGAAAAATAGCACAAGAAACTACTATCTAATCAAGTGAAATTGATAACTTATTAATACAATATCCAAAAATCATGATATTTTTACTACAGCATTCTCATAGCATAAGCAGCACCTGATAAAATTTTAACAGCATTTGGAGTAGTACATCAAGAGATATGAATTTCCCCTTTTCATCCATGAATAAAAGAGATAAATAATAACTATTTATTTTCTACATAAAACATCTTGTTTCATATTTTTAATAGATACTACACATCACAAAGAGCGCAACAAAATTTGAATCACTCAATTTGGAGCTCTAGAACTCCAGATATGAATTTTCAAAGTTCAAGACAAAAACTAGATTTGAATGAAACCTAAACCCTAAACTGTGCCACTGACGCGCGGGTCCCGCGAGGTCAACGGTCCCACTGGCCAGCCACAGCAGGGACAGGGGAGAAAGTTTGACCGGTGATTGCTCGTCGCCGGCAAGGTCTCTAGCGGTAGCGTCTTCACCGTCGGGTTCACCTCGTTGATAGAGGTAGGTGGCGAGGGCTAGGGTTCACCGGGGCATGCTCGTCACTAGGGATGGTGGCACGGCGACACTGCACAACGGTACACCGGCCTTCTTCGGTGATGGTGAGGCTATAGGAGGGCGGCTAGAGCTCCACAGTGACCTAGCGGAGCTACCTAGGTGCTTTAGGGTTCCGGCGAAAGTCCCGAGCAGGTTCACCCGCATGCATGGCAACTCGGCGGCGAGAGCACGACAGTGCGGTCGTCATGTTCCCCGCCGATGGAGCTATAGTACGCCATAGCACAGTGACCTAGTGTTGACACCGTTTTTTGGCACATGTCAAGATGGTCAGAGTGGGCTAATCAGCAGGAGAAAAGTTATTGTGTATGTTGATAGCCGATAAAAGACAGCTTGTGAAGAAGGCTGTCGATGAATGGTGGCGGTGTATGGAGAAGTTAGGTTGGATTGAGGTGTTGCCGATAAGGTTAAGGATATTATTGCCGATGCCAATGAAGGGAGGCTTGAAGACTACTGCTGATGGAATAAGAAGTGTGCCGATGAAAGAAGGCTTGAAGGCTGCTGCCGATGAAACAGGAAGTGTGCCGATGGAAAGGAGGTCGATGGGAATTCCATCGTAATTTAGGCGGACAAGGGAATAAGATAGGAATTAATTTCCTTTTCTATGTTTATTAGAGTCTGATTTGTATAAGAGTCATGTGTTTCCTTAGATTTGGATTTAGTGTCCTAGTCGTATTTGGTTACGTTTCTGTTGATCAGGGTATAAATATAGAGTGAAGGGCAATATAATGAGAATCAATCAATCAATATCAAAAACCAGCTTTTATTCCTATTTACATCTATTTACTTTTCGGCGACTTCGTCAATTTGCATATTTTTCCTTTTTCACGAGTTTGAAAGCTCTATGTTTGGTGTTGGTAATTAGTGACAATGCCTAAGTACTAATCCTATGCCTAAGTTGTATGTAGCATATGAGGATTAGTACATTCCAAGGTTGGTGGCAAGATGGACATGGTGATCATGATGGCCACACTTGGATTTGGACGCAACTCTACGTGATCAAGGCAAAGGTATATGCTTAAGGGTTGTGTTTTAGTAACCAAGACACCTAGTGGGTGTGGTTACATTATAGGATAGATAGCCGTACTATAAAGAGGGGAATGACGCGGCTATTGAACTCCTAAGTGCCTCTAGGTGTGCATTTCATAATCATATGCATTTGGATAGAACTAATAACGCCTTGAAAAATGATTGTGAAAATGCTAACACACATGCACATGGTGATGATCACTTGGTGTTGTTAGCACGTTTGCGAAGGTGGTGGAGTTTGAGCGGTAGAGAGGGTTTGGGGTCCTCTCTCCCTCCCGCCGAGCTTGCTCGGCGGGATTCAGGCCTTTTCAAGAAGTTGAAACGCCTATTTTCCACTACGCCGGAAGTCGGAAAAAGAAACGGAGGCGAACGGAGGTCACAGTGGTGACCGGACGCTGGACCGGACGCGGTCACTGTTTGACCGGACGCGTCCGGTCAGCGTTCAGCGTCTGCGCGTTTTTCAGTTGGTTGATCGGACGCGCAGCGTGTCCGGTCACAGTCGACCGGACGCGTCCGGTCGTTCAGGGAGCTTACTGGACTCCAACCGGACGCGGGCACTGTGGCGTCCGGTCGGTTCACCAGCGCGTCCGGTCACTGTTTCGTTAGAACGCTGCTCTGGCTTGACCTGCGCGTCCGGTCCGCGCGACCACCGCGTCCGGTCAGCGCGACTTCGGCTGTTTCAAGTGTGTAACGGCTATATTCGAAGGGGTACGTCTATAAATACTCGTTGGCCGGCTCAAGGCTCTCTCTCTTGGACTTTTGACATACTTGTGAGCACTTTGAGCTGAGCAACTCCCCTCCCACTCATCTCTCTTGCTTCTTTGCATATTCGAAGTGAGATTGAGTGATCCAAGTGCATTTGCATTGTGAGATAGCATCTAGTTGGCACTTGGTGGTTGATTTGCTGCGGGATTCTTGTTTCTCTTGGTGGTTGCCGCCACCTAGATGGCTTGGAGCAGCTTGGAGGTGTTGGCAAGAGTTGGTGATTGTTCTTGGCCACCTCCGGTGATTGTGAGGGGTTTGTGCCTACCTCGGCGAAGCGCCAAAGGCAACATTAGTAAATTGCTCGTGTCATTGCAACCTTTTGCCATTTGGTAGGTTCTTGTGGCGCCTTTTGAGAGGCTCGGTGTGAGACCGATTAGCCACCGAACCACGTGGTGAAGAGGGACACAACGGGGACTAGCGTGCCGGCAAGCACGTGAACCTCGGGATAAATCTTCGTGTCATCACTTTCACATTGTGATTGATTGATCCCGGTGTTCGGTTGTTTTGGTATTCATTGTTGATCATATTGGTTGGCTCAATACTTCGCCCCTCGGTGAAACCCTCCTAACTCAACTCCGCATTACTTTCTTAGTTATCTTTGCTAGCTAGTTTGCTTTGCTAGAGTAGCTCTTTTGTGTAGCTTGCTAGTTGTAGTTGTAGTTACCTTCTCGGTTTAACTTGTGCAGTTGAGTGCTTATACTAGAATTGTGAATTGGATAGGTGGCTTGCAAACACCCCGTAGGCTAAGCAAAACTCGCATCTCACTATTTGTTGTATTGATAAACTTGTTTAGCTTGTCTTTGTAGAAAATTTTAAAAGGCTATTCACCCCCCTCTAGCCATCAAGACCTTTCAAGTGGTATCAAAGCCGTGGTCACCGTTTGTAAGGCTTAACAACCTCGGTGTAAGATGGCTCAAGTTGTGTTCAACCATGTCGGGGGCAAGCCTCCATTCTTTGATGGTGTCTCATCTTTTGATCATTAGAAAAGAAAGATGAAGCAATATCTTGGCTCTATCAATGAGAAGGTTTGGGAGGTGACACATCATGATTATGCTATCATTGATCCCGACAACCTCACCAACAATGACCGCATTAACAACCAATGCAACACTATGGCTCTCAACACTCTCTACAATGGGATTGATGCAAAGGTCTTTGAGCAAATCAAGGATCTTGAGATGGCAAGTGAAGTGTGGACAAGATTAGAGGAAACATATGAGGGCACTTCAACGGTAAAGAGTGCCAAGCTCTATATGCTCAAGGATAAGTTTGCAAGCTTCAAGATGAAGGATGATGAGTCCATACCAGAGATGTTCTATAGGCTACAAGTTATTGTCAATGATCTCAAGAGCCTAGGAGAAGATGTGAAGGACAAGGACTTCTCACATAAGTTCTTGATGAACTTACCTAAGAAGTTTGCTATCTTGAGGAAGATGATCCAAAGAGAGGGTTTGGACAAGGTGACTCCAAACCAAGTGCTTGGAGATGTCATGACCGATGCTCAATATGATGATGATGAAGATGAAGATGAGAAGAAGGAGATCAAGGTCAAGCAAGAGAAGCCCATTGCATTCAAGGCTTCATCTTCTAAGGGCAAGAGCAAGGTGGAGAGCAATGATGATGATCCATTCGATGATGAGACCATGGCCCTCCTAGTGCACAAGATGGGGAGGTTTATGAAGAAGAAAGGATATGGTGCAAGAAAGAGAAGGGACTTCATGAAGGCAAAGGAGATGCTTTGCTACAATTGCAATAGCCCCGATCATGTAGTAGCAAAGTGTCCCTATGAAGACAAAAGATATCATGATGGGGAGTTGAAGTTGAAGAAAAACAAGAAGGATAAGAAGGAGAAGAAAGAGAAGAAGAGCTTCACTATCAACAAGAAGAAGGGTGGTGGCTATGTGGTCACTTGGGATAGTGATAACTCCGATAGTGATGATGATAGCTCTAGTGATGATGAGAGGACCACTCGGCGAGCCATTGCAAGCATCGCCCTCTCCAACAAGCCATCCATCTTCGACACTACATCAACATGCCTTATGGCCAAGCCTACCAAGGTAAAATATGATGATAGTGATGATGATTCTTGTGCTAGTGATGATTGTAGGAGTGATGATGAGGAGGATGAGGACTACTCCAAGGATGATCTATTGGGCATAATAGATCAAATGAGCAAGGGCTACAAGAGGACAACCAAGAAGTGCAAAATATTGGAGCAAGAGCTCATTGCCAAGAGCAATGAAAATGATGCCTTGATGGAAGAGCTTGTTGCTCTCAAAAAGAGTAAGGAGTGCAAAGGAATTGAACAAGAGCTTAAAGCTCTTAGGAAATCCTTTGATGAGCTAGAGGCCTCTCGTGAGTGTCTAAAGGAAGACCACGAGGACCTTGAAGTTGCTCACACTAGGCTTAAGGAAGCCCACTCCTCTCTACTTGAGCTCATTAAGGAGAAGGACCTCAAGTTGGAGAAGCTCATGAAGGAAGCTAAGGAGGAGCAAGTGATTGTCACTTGTGATATTGGACTAACATGTGATATTATTGATAATTCTTTATTTGTTGGTCCTACTAATGCTTCATGTAGCTCATCATCATCCACCACAACCAACTCTACCTCTACTACTAGTGATTCATCGCTTGTGGTTGAGAATGAGACTCTCAAGAGAGAGGTGGATGATCTCACCCGTGCATTGGGCAATGCCTATGGTGGGGATGCCCACTTGCTAAAATGCTTGGGTAACCAAAGGTTCTCTCTTAACAAAGAGGGTTTGGGCTATACTCCCAAGAAGGGCAAGGCGGCCTTTGCTACTCCAAAGCCTTGCTTTGTGAAGAGTAATGGTCGTTATTGCAATAGATGCAAGCAAGTTGGGCATCTAGAGATTAATTGTAATAAAATGAACAAGAACAACAACAAGTTTCATGCTAAAATGGATTACATTCCTTTTGATTCTTGTTATGTGCTTACCAAGGGTGAGAAAGGTGTGCATGCTAGGTTTGTTGGTACGCCAATTGTGGGTTCAAAGAAGAAGGCCATTTGGGTACCAAAGAGCTTAGTTACTAACCTCCAAGGACCCAAACAAGTATGGGTACCTAAGAAACATTAATTTATTTTGTAGGTAAATTACAAGGCCGGAGGAAGGCATTGGGTGCTTGATAGTGGGTGCTCTCAACATATGACCGGTGATTCAAGAATGTTCAACTCTCTCAAATCAAATGATAGTGGCATTGATAGCATCACATTTGGTGACAATAGCAAGGGTGATGTAAAGGCTCTTGGAAGGATTGCAATCTCAAATGATCATAGCATTTCCAATGTGCTCCTAGTTGAAAAGTTGAACTTCAATCTTCTCTCGGTTGCTCAATTGTGTGATCTAGGTTTCAAGTGCATATTTGGTGTTGATGATGTGGAGATAATTAGTGTTGATGGCTCTAATTTGATCTTCAAGGGTTTTAGATATGAGAATCTATACTTGGTTGATTTCGATGCTAGTGACACTCAACTTTCAACATGCTTGCTCACCAAATCAAGTATGGGTTGGTTATGGCATAGAAGACTTGGTCATGTTGGCATGAAGCAATTGAACAAGTTAGTGAAGCATGACTTAGTTAGAGGCTTGAAGGATGTCACATTTGAGAAAGATAAGCTATGTAGTGCATGTCAAGCCGGAAAGCAAGTGGGCAACACTCATCCATTAAAGAGCATTATGAGTACATCCAAGGCATTTGAGTTGTTGCACATGGATCTATTTGGGCCAACTACATACACAAGCATTGGTGGCAACAAGTATGGCTTTGTGATTGTGGATGATTTCACTAGATACACATGGGTATTCTTTCTTGTGGACAAGAGTGATGTATTTGACATATTCAAGAAGTTCATCAAGAGAGTACAAAATGAGTTTGAGACCACAATCAAGAAAGTGAGAAGTGACAATGGAAGTGAGTTTAGAACACAAGAGTTGATGAGCTATGTGATGAGCTTGGAATCAAACATCAATTTTCGGCTAAGTATACACCTTAATCTAATGGCCTAGTTGAGAGAAAGAATAGAACTTTGATTGATATGGCAAGATCAATGTTAAATGAGTATAATGTGAGTCATTCATTTAGGGCCGAAGCAATCAACACGGCTTGCTTCTATAGCAACCGCCTCTATTGCCACAAGTTTCTAGAGAAGACACCATATGAGATCTTAAATGGAAGAAAGCCCAACATTGCTTACTTTCGGGTATTTGGTTGCAAATGCTACATCTTGAAGAAGGGCTCTAGATTGAGCAAGTTTGAGAAGAAATGTGATGAAGGATTCTTACTTGGTTACTCCACTACTAGCAAAGCTTATAGAGTTTGGAATGTGGCTAGTGGTTTACTTGAGGAAGTTCATGATGTTGAGTTTGATGAAACAAATGGCTCTCAAGATGAGGAAAATAACTTGGATGATGTGAGAGGAACTCAATTGACCAATGCTATGAAAGAAATGGATATTGGTGATATAAGGCCAAAGCAAGTGATTGATGTGGATGACAACAAAGATCAAGTGCTCCAAAGTCCAATTACACAAGCTAGTGGGTCTCTAATGCAAAATCAAGCTAGTACATCATCTCAAGTGCAACAAGACCAACAAGTGTCTAGTTCATCATCTCCAACTCATGATCAACATCAACATCCAAGCAATCAAGTGCAAGTGCTTCAACCAACCAACATTGCTAGAGACCATCCATTAGATTCCATCATTGGTGACATACAAAGGGGAGTTCAAACTAGATCAAGATTGGCATCATTTTGTGCTCACTCTTCTTTTGTGTCAATGGAAGAACCCAAGGACATTGATAAAGCATTGAGAGATCCGGATTGGGTAAATGCAATGCATGAAGAGCTCAACAACTTCAAGAGAAATGAAGTATGGGAACTAGTTGAGAGGCCTAAAGATCACAATGTCATTGGAACAAGATGGGTCTTTCGTAACAAGCAAGATCAAGATGGGATAGTAGTAAGGAACAAAGCAAGACTAGTGGCTCAAGGTTACACACAAATAGAGGGTCTTGACTTTGGTGAAACTTATGCCCCCGTTGCAATATTGGAAGCAATTAGGATCTTACTTGCCTATGCTTGTGCTCACAATATCAAGCTATATCAAATGGATGTAAAGAGTGCATTTCTCAATGGGTACATTCAAGAAGAGGTGTATGTGGAACAACCTCCCGGTTTTGAAGATGACAAGAAACCCAACCATATATATAAGTTAAGGAAAGCTTTGTATGGATTGAAGCAAGCACCTAGAGCATGGTATGAAAGATTGAGGGACTTCTTACTATCCAAAGGATTTGTCATGGGCAAAGTGGATACTACTCTCTTCACCAAGAAGATTGGGAAAGACTTGTTTGTGTTGCAAATATATGTTGATGATATCATCTTCGGTTCAACCAATCAAGATTATTGTGATGAGTTTGGAAAAATAATGGCAAAGGAATTTGAAATGTCAATGATCGGTGAACTTAGTTTCTTTCTTGGACTTCAAATCAAACAAATGAAGGAAGGAACATTTGTGAGCCAAACCAAGTACATCAAAGATATGCTCAAGAAGTTTGGCATGGAAGATGCAAAGGGCATTACAACCCCAATGGGCACTAGTGGAAGTTTGGATAGTGACAAGAGTGGCAACATGGTGGATCAAAAGCTATATAGATCAATGATTGGTAGCCTACTCTATGTGACGGCATCAAGGCCCGATGTGATGTTTAGTGTATGCATGTGTGCAAGATTTCAAGCCTCACCAAGAGAAAGTCATTTGAAGGCAACAAAGAGAATTTTGAGGTACTTAAAGCATACACAAGATGTTGGATTATGGTATCCCAAAGGTGCAAGCTTTGAGCTAGTAGGATATTCGGATTCCGACTATGCCGGTGACAAAGTGGAAAGAAAGAGCACTTCCGGGACTTGTCAATTGTTGGGAAGATCACTTGTCTCATGGTCATCCAAGAAGCAAAATAGTATTGCACTATCTACCGCCGAGGCCGAATACATCGCCGCGGGTAGTTGTTGTGCACAAATCTTGTGGATGAAGGCAACATTGAAGGATTTTGGAATCAACTTTAAGAATGTGCCATTGCTATGTGACAATGAAAGTGCCGTGAAGCTAACCAACAATCCGGTTCAACATCAAAGAACAAAGCATATTGATGTTCGTCATCATTTTATTAGAGATCATCAACAAAAGGGTGACATTGCTATTGAAAGTGTGGGCACCGAAGATCAATTAGCCGATCTATTCACCAAGCCACTTGATGAGAAGAGATTTCACAAGCTAAAGAATGAGTTGAACATACTTGACTTCTCCAACATGAGTTGATGCACCCCAATGTTATGACATGCCTCTCCTTCGATCCCCAAGGTACAATTGGTTGACATGTCATGCATTCTATGCTAAGGACTTGCTTAGTGCATCTAGTCATAATTTACATGTTCTAGGCTCATTCATGAAAATCAAATGAATTTGAAGTTTATATGGTGCCACTATTGTTTCCATGACTTGTATGATCTAGTGGTAGCATATAACTTGTTTAAGTAGCTTGTGATCCTAAGTGTTTAATCTAGATCACTTGTCTAAATATTTGCTTCAACATGGTGCATGATAACCCTTCTAGTGAGGTGTGAAGAAGCTTGTCCTTGGATCAAACCGAGGCAGTTTATTTATGCAAGCAATCTAGGTTGAATCACAAACTTGATCCTCACCCCATAATTCAACATGATAATCTATCTAAAATTGGTCCTTTGTGGTCATTGGTGCCAAAGGGGGAGAAAATATTGTTCACAAAGATAGATTCTAAAGGAGGAGAAAACCCTAAAGGGAAAATTGATAAAAGAAGGGGATCAACTAACAACTAAAATTTTGAGCACACAAGTAGGGGGAGCAAGCTCTTAAACATGAATGTTGCATTTCCATGTGCACTTCATATGTATGATGCATAGTTATGCATTTCCTTTTTATCCGATACGTTGCTTGTGTGATGTCTCGCTAGTATAATTTGAAATGGTATATTGAAGTACTAGCATGAATAGGAAGTAGTTAGATTTTTCTTGCTTCATGTTTTCCAAAGTGGTACTAGAGCCTTGCTTATAATGTTGATCTCACGAGGTTTCTAGTTATGTTTGTGCTTTTCAAGTGGTATCTAACTACACAAGGTGCTAAGATGGTGTTTATCGCTACTCCGATGGTATCACGCTTCAAAGGTCTATAATCTAAAACACTTAGCACCTATTGGTAGTCAATGCTCCTAATCTTTCCTATCTAACATGTATGCTTCCTATATCCAAACATATAGCATACATGTAGGGGGAGCCATTGCTATCAATTTGAATTCATGATCACATGTCCATAATTCTTACACATGGTAATATACTTGGACAATGTGACATGGGTTCAATCAAAATTTTATCATAATATCTTTGTGAAAGGGTTGTCACCAATTACCAACAAGGGGGAGATTGAAAGCTCTATGTTTGGTGTTGGTAATTAGTGACAATGCCTAAGTACTAATCCTATGCCTAAGTTGTATGTAGCATATGAGGATTAGTACATTCCAAGGTTGGTGGCAAGATGGACATGGTGATCATGATGGCCACACTTGGATTTGGACGCAACTCTACGTGATCAAGGCAAAGGTATATGCTTAAGGGTTGTGTTTTAGTAACCAAGACACCTAGTGGGTGTGGTTACATTATAGGATAGATAGCCGTACTATAAAGAGGGGAATGACGCGGCTATTGAACTCCTAAGTGCCTCTAGGTGTGCATTTCATAATCATATGCATTTGGATAGAACAAATAACGCCTCGAAAAATGATTGTGAAAATGCTAACACACATGCACATGGTGATGATCACTTGGTGTTGTTAGCACGTTTGCGAAGGCGGTGGAGTTTGAGCGGTAGAGAGGGTTTGGGGTCCTCTCTCCCTCCCGCCGAGCAAGCTCGGCGGGATTCAGGCGTTTTCGAGAAGTTGAAACGCCTATTTTCCACTACGCTGGAAGTCGGAAAAAGAAACGGAGGCGAACGGAGGTCACAGTGGTGACTGGACGCTGGACCGGACGCGGTCACTGTTTGACCGGACGCGTCCGGTCAGCGTTCAGCGTCTGCGCGTTTTTCAGTTGGTTGATCGGACGCGCAGCGCGTCCGGTCACAGTCGACCGGACGCGTCCGGTCGTTCAGGGAGCTTACTGGACTCCAACCGGACGCGGGCACTGTGGCGTCCGGTCGGTTCACCAGTGCGTCCGGTCATTGTTTCGTTAGAACGCTGCTCTGGCTTGACTTGCGCGTCCGGTCAGTCACGGGACCGGCGCGTCCGGTCGTGACCAGCGCGTCCGGTCCGCGCGACCACCGCGTCCGGTCAGCGCGACTTCGGCTGTTTCAAGTGTGTAACGGCTATATTCGAAGGGGTACGTCTATAAATACTCGTTGGCCGGCTCAAGGCTCTCTCTCTTAGACTTTTGACATACTTGTGAGCACTTTGAGCTGAGCAACTCCCCTCCCACTCATCTCTCTTGCTTCTTTGCATATTCGAAGTGAGATTGAGTGATCCAAGTGCATTTGCATTGTGAGATAGCATCTAGTTGGCACTTGGTGGTTGATTTGCTGCGGGATTCTTGTTTCTCTTGGTGGTTGCCACCACCTAGACGGCTTGGAGCAGCTTGGAGGTGTTGGCAAGAGTTGGTGATTGTTCTTGGCCACCTCCGGTGATTGTGAGGGGTTTGTGCCTACCTCGGCGAAGCGCCAAAGGCAACATTAGTAAATTGCTCGTGTCATTGCAACCTTTTGCCATTTGGTAGGTTCTTGTGGCGCCTTTTGAGAGGCTCGGTGTGAGACCGATTGGCCACCGAACCACGTGGTGAAGAGGGACACAACGGGGACTAGCGTGCCGGCAAGCACGTGAACCTCGGGATAAATCTTCGTGTCATCACTTTCACATTGTGATTGATTGATCCCGGTGTTCGGTTGTTTTGGTATTCATTGTTGATCATATTGGTTGGCTCAATACTTCGCCCCTCGGTGAAACCCTCCTAACTCAACTCCGCATTACTTTCTTAGTTATCTTTGCTAGCTAGTTTGCTTTGCTAGAGTAGCTCTTTTGTGTAGCTTGCTAGTTGTAGTTGTAGTTACCTTCTCGGTTTATCTTGTGCGGTTGAGTGCTTATACTAGAATTGTGAATTGGATAGGTGGCTTGCAAACACCCCGTAGGCTAAGCAAAACTCGCATCTCGCTATTTGTTGTATTGATAAGCTTGTTTAGCTTGTCTTTGTAGAAAATTTTAAAAGGCTATTCACCCCCCCTCTAGCCATCAAGACCTTTCAGAGTTCTCATCGATTCGGCGAGCTGCATCGCTTCAGTGCGATCTTCGACGATCCTCGAGTTCCGTGTGAGTACCTTTTGGCCGTAACTTCCGGGCATATCGCTATGGTCAGGACCAAAGTGCTCGTATCTTCATCCTTGTCGGTTAACAGGTCAAATCGACTGGTACGCTTTGGATATCGATTTCGAGTATTAGCCCTTTGTGTTTGCAGATCCACTTTTGCATCAACACATCTTTTGGCACGCCTGGTGGGACAGATCTGATCAATATGTTCAATCCTGAGATCGATGCGGGGAACATCATCGCGGTATTAGAATATCTTAAGGAAGAACAGAAACAGGCTATGGAAAAGGCTATAGAAGAATACAGACAGCTTTGCTTGAAGTCATTCAGCTTGAACAAGAGTGGACAAGTCATCCAGAAGCAAGATTTGCCGTTGCCTCGGCAAGTTACCTTTGATTCTAATCCGGGTAAACTTCAAGAGATGGTTAATTCTGCAGTAAATCATGCTTTAATTAATCACTCCAATGTACTGTCCAATACTGTTCATAATGCTGTGGTTCGAACTTTCAAAGAAGGGCAAGCGTCACCGCATTACGTTGGGCCTGCCTATCATCAACCAGAGCCAGCATCTGTTAATACTCCATCGGCTCCCCCAGCCGTTGTGGGTACAGAAGTTTCTTCTCCTCCAATATCAGCAGGCTTATCTAACGTACAATCTACACCGATGCGATCAGATTCAGTATTATCAGGACGAGTTCAGCTTAATACAGATCTATCGGCATCGGCTTTATCAGGTCCTGTGCCACAGAATAACCAGATTCCTGCTAATTGGTGGGGATACGGTATGCCTCCAGAGCCATCTGCTTTTAACCCTAGGTTACCTCAAGTGTTTGATACAGCAGGAAAAGCTCCTATGCCATCGGCTGGTTCACCGATAGCTCAAGTGCCTCAATATACTACAGAAACTACTATGCAACCAACTCCAGGAAGTTTCTAGATACCTTTGGGTCAAACATCTAATTCAAGTCCATCGGCAAACTTGCTACCGATGCAACAGAAGGCTCCTGCTATAAGTCAACCTGGAGTCCAGTTCATGCCTCAAGCTGGTTGTAATTATCCAGCAATGCCAGCAAATTACCAGCCATCGGCAAATTTTGTACCGATGAACGCTAATAATAGTTGGTCAGGACAGTTTCTTACTCAACATACAGTTCAGCCAAATCAGCAAGTTGCAGGGTTTCATCAAGGTCATATGCAAGCTGGTTTTCAGAATCAAGCATCGGCAGCTCAGCCGATGAATCCTTTCCAGCAGGTTAATGGACCACAAGTAATGGCAAATATGCCGATTGCTGGAGATCATGGGTCACAAAGATATGCAGAGGGATATCAGCAAGTACCTCCTGTAGAAATTCAGCCATATCGTCAACAAGAGGTTGATGCTTTTTGGGCCGATAAAATAGCAGAGATTATGAAGGATTAGTTTGGGATAAAACCCAAGGTCAATACTTATTCTTATCGGACTCCATATCCTCCGGCATATAATTTAATTCCTCTCCCAAATCGGTACAAGGTACCAGATTTCATTAAGTTCTCTGGGCAAGATGATACATCAACCATGGAGCATGTTAATCGCTTCATTATTCAATGTGGAGAGGCGGCTAGCAGAGATGAATTAAGAATTCGTTTGTTTTCATCATCTTTGTCTGGATCAACATTCACATGGTTTATTTCATTACCGCCAAATTCTATTATTACTTTGGCTGATCTAGAAAAGCAATTTCATAAATATTTCTTTGCTGGAGTTCATGAAAAGAAGCTTACCGATTTGGTAAAATTGAGATAGCGTAATGATGAATCGATGGAAGGCTTTGTGCAAAGGCTATGAGATGTAAAAAATAAGTGTTATAGCCTGGTACTGGATGATCGACAACTTGCCGATTTGGCTTTCCAAGGATTATTGCCACACCTTAACGACAGATATGCTTCTCAAGAGTTTGAAAGCCTGAGTCATCTCGTGCAAAGGATTTCTGATCAAGATACTAGGGTTTTTGAACCAAAAAAGAATTGGAGCAAGAAGGTTTCATTTGTCGGAGAGGTAGAAGATTCTGATTCAGATGAAGAGCCAGTTATCGGTTTAGCTGAGTGGGTTAAAAATAAAAAGCCGATATCTTGTCCCTTTGGTCAAAAAGAGCCAGAGAAGTTTACTTTTGATATCACCAAAGCCGATAAGATATTTGATCTTCTGCTTCAAGAGGGCCAGATTAAGCTGTCACCTAATCATGTGATCTCATCGGCAGAAGAGTTGAAGAAAATGCTGTATTGCAAATGGCACAATGCAACTTCACACAGTACAAATGAGTGCAAAGTGTTTAGGCAACAGTTACAATTAGCTATTGAATCTGGGAGAATTAAATTTGGTAATTCCAAGATCCAGAAGCCGATAAAAATTGATCAACATCCTTTTCCAGCAAATATGTTGGATGCTGAAGGAAAGACTAAGGTGTTGACATTAGAAGCTGCTGAGAAAAACACATCAGTGGATCCCCAACATCGGATAACTACCAATGATGCAAAAAGCAAGGGGCTACTGGGAGAAAGTAGCAATTCCGGAAAGCCTCCTCGATCTGGCATTGTGATTACCCATCGAAGGCAACAGGAGGGCT
Organism: Saccharum spontaneum; assembly: GCA_022457205.1. Taxonomy (NCBI): domain Eukaryota; kingdom Viridiplantae; phylum Streptophyta; class Magnoliopsida; order Poales; family Poaceae; genus Saccharum; species Saccharum spontaneum. The sequence goes on along the minus strand of CM039591.1, from coordinate 40,360,548 downwards.
GGCATCAGCAAATGGACCGATATCGACAATAGCAAGAAGAGAGACGCCGAGAAGAGTGGAATCGGCATAAGGATCATTGGAGGTGTCCGTTTTGTATTCATTGTTGGGAAGAAGGTATTAAATTACCTACTGTTGAAAATTGCCTAGAGTGCAATGGTTATTATGGAGTTAATCGTTCAGAAAGGAGGTTTCAACCTAGCAATCAGGGTTTGTCTATCAATGAGCCGATCAGGGGTAAAGCATCAGTACATGATCGGCTGGGGGGCAGGCTTAGTGTACATGACATGCTTGGTAAACGCGCTGCATATTTTTTGAGGAACCAAGAGGAGCTTGAAGAGATGGCAAACGCAAGAGTTCCCGATGAAGAAATATTTTACAGGGATCATAATATACGTCGTGTAGAGTCAACTAGGACCTATTATCAGCCAGTTTGGAAAACTAAACTCCCTCAATGGTGCCCAGAAGGTTTGACAAAGACACAGAAAAGGAGGATGCAGCGAGAGCGTCAAGAGGAGTTATACCGAGAAGAGAATTCCTCCAATGAGAGATCTGGCAATCAGCAGTGGCAAATAAAGCACAAAAATAAAGGCCCATCGGTAGATGTCAATATGGTATTTATGTTGCCGATAGAATTTTTGGCACTTTCTGATAATGAGGAAGAAGCTGTTTTCTCTGACCAAATAGCTCAATTGACGCTAGATCCAATGATGGCTGTTTTTGAGAAACCTACCGATGATGAGAGACAACATCTCAAGGCTTTGTTTGTGAAAGGCAGAGTTGATGGGCAGCCTGTATCTAAGATACTTATTGATGGAGGAGCTGCGATTAATATTATACCTTATGTGATGTATCGGAAACTTGGTAAGGGAGATCAAGACTTAACCAAAACCGATATGATGCTAAAGGATTTTGAAGGCAATGTGTCACCGGCTAAAGGGGCAATGTGCGTTGAGTTGACCATCGGCAGCAAAACCTTACCAACGACATTCTTTGTTATTAATGGCAAGGGTGCATATAATCTGCTTCTAGGAAGGGATTGGATTCATGCTAATTGTTGTGTTCCTTCTACAATGCATTAGTGCCTCATACAATGGATTGGGGATAAAATTAAAGTTGTTCCTGGAGATTCTTCTTACATCATCGCATCGGCAGAATCAGATACTTATGAACGAACCAAGTGCATATCAGGAGAAGCTTTGGGAAAAAGAGTTCCTCAAGGTTGCCGATTATGAAATTCCACCGATCCAAGCAGTCGGTTCTGAAGAAGAATTTTAATGGATAGGTTTGCCGATGATGGAAAATTAGGTCAAGGGTTTACATCGGCTGATGATTTAGTAGAAGTAGATATTGGTGATGGTGATAGGCCAAGGCCTACTTTTATTAGTGCTAAGTTAGATTTCAAGTGTAAACATCAATTAGTCAATTTGTTAAAAGAGTATAAAGATTGTTTTGCTTGGGATTATACTGAAATGCCTGGATTAGACTGATCGATAGTTGAACATCGGTTGCCTATTAAGTCTGGATTTCGGCCACATTAGCAGCCAGCGCGTCGATGCAATCCTAATATACTTCCTGATATTAAGGCCGAAATAACTAAATTAATTGAGGCAAAGTTTATTCGGTAGTGTCAATATGCGGAGTGGATTTCTAATGTGGTTCCTGTTTATAAGAAAAATGGGAAACTTTATGTTTGTATTGATTTCAGGAATCTTAATAAAGCCACACCGATGGATGGTTATCCAATGCCGATTGCTGATTTGTTGATTGATGCCGCAGCATGACATCAAATTATCAGATTCATGGATGGTAATGCAGGTTATAATCAAATATTCATGGCTAAAGAAGATATTTCTAAGACTGCTTTTAGGTGTCCAGGTCATGTGGGATTATTTGAATGAATAGTTATGACGTTTGGTTTGAAAAATGCCGGTGCTACTTATCAAAGAGCTATGAACTTTATTTTTCATAAATACATCGGCACATTAGTAGAGATCTACATCGATGACATAGTGATTAAGTCTGGAGATATCACAAAGCATCTAACCGATCTACGAAAGATACTGGAGTGCACAAGGAAGCATGGACTAAAGATGAATCCTAATAAATGTGCATTTGGTGTATCGGCAGGACAATTCTTGGGTCTTATGGTGCATCAGCGGGGCATTGAAATTAGTAGGAAGTCTATTGAGGCAATCAACAAGGTGGTTGCTCCTGCCAATAAAACTGAATTACAATCTTTGATCGGTAAGATTAATTTCATCAGGAGATTCATATCTAATCTGTCGGGTAAGATCAAGGCTTTCAGTCCATTACTAAAATTGAAAGCCGATCAGGAATTTAGATGGGGAGATGAGCAGCAGTTAGCCCTAGATGAAATTAAGAGATACTTAACAAATCCTCCAGTGCTAGTTCCACCTCAACACGGGAAACCTTTCAGATTGTATGTGTTAACTGATGATACTGTTATCGGTTCAGCTCTTATTCAAGAATTTGAGGGGAAAGAACGTGTTATTTATTATTTGAGCAGACGGTTAGTGGATGCTGAAACCAGGTATTCGGCTATCGAGAAATTATGTCTGTGTCTATACTTTTCTTGTATTAAGTTGAGGCATTATTTGTTATCGGCTGAGTGTACTGTCATATGCAAAGACGACGTGGTCAAATATATGCTGTCGATGCCGATATTAAGTGGTAGAATCGGCAAGTGGATTTTAGCGTTATCAGATTTGACCTGTGTTATGAATTGGCTAAGGCAGTTAAGGGGTTGGTTATGGCTGATTTTGTCACTCAACATTGCAATACAGTGAACTCTCTGGAGATTGCTCCTTGGACACTTTTCTTCGATGGGTCTACATGTGGTGAAGGAGCAGGTATCGGCATTGTGTTAAATTCCCCTCAGGGGAGGAAGTATGAGTTTTCATTGCCGATTGTTGCTACATCAACAAACAATCAGGCTGAATACCAAGCTTTGATAAAAGGGTTAGAATTGCTTAAGGAGATACGTGCCGATGCTGTTGAAATCTTTGGTGATTCTATGCTAGTTATAAATCAGTTGGCTGGAATTTATGAATGCCGAAGTGAAGTTTTAATTTCATATTATGATAAATGTCTGCAATTATTGAAAGGGTTTAGGAATTTTCATCTGGAACATGTTTCTCGATTGCATAATGAAGAGGCTAATCGATTAGCTCAGCATGCCTTAGGGTATCAGCCTATTCAAGAAGTATTAACATCGGCAGTCGATACCGATGACTGGAGAAAGGAAATTGTTGATTATTTAAAGGATCCATCTAAAAAGGTTGAAAGACGTATAAGATTCCAAGCTACCAAGTATGTGCTCCTTGATGATGAATTATATTACCGAACCATAGATGGAGTTTTACTCAGATGTGTTAGCAGTGATGAATCAAAAAGCTTGATGGGTGAGATTCATGAAGGAGTATGTGTGGCTCATCAGTCGGCTTTCAAGATGAAATGGATGATCAGAAGAAATGGATATTATTGGCCGACTATTCTCAAAGATTGTTTTAAATATTTTAAAGGATGTTAGGAATGTCAAAAATTTGGTAATATTCAAAGAGCACCCGCATCGGCTATGAACCCCATAATTAAGCCTTGGCCGTTCCGGGGTTGGGCTATTGATCTCATCGGTCAAATTTATCCGCCATCGAGTAAGGGGCATAAATTTATTCTGGTTGCTATCGATTATTTCACAAAATGGGTTGAAGCAATTCCTTTGAAAAAGGTGACATCGGCTAATATGATTGATTTTGTGAAAGAGCATATTGTTTACCGATTTGGTATTCCTCAAACCATCACTACCGATCAAGGTACCATGTTTACATCGGGAGAATTTGATGAGTTTGCTGTGAGTATGGGGATTAAAGTTTTAAATTCTTCTCCATATTATGCCCAAGCTAATGGTCAGGCTGAGGCTTCTAACAAAGGAATTATCAAGCTCATTAAGCGCAAAATTAAAGAAAATCCTAAGAGGTGGCATACGGTATTAAATGAAGCCTTGTGGTCATATCGGATGTCGTGTCATGGTGCAACCAAGGTAACACCTTATCAGTTGGTATATGGACACAACGCAGTGTTGCCTTGGGAGATTAAAACTGGCTCTAGGCGAATACATTCTCAAGATCAATTGATAGCCGATGACTATGATACCCTTGTGAAAGATGAGTTGGAAGATGTGGCAGGTCATCGGTTAAAGGCTTTAGTTAGCATCGAAGAGAATAAGAAAAGAGTAGCCAGATGGTACGACAAGAAGGTGAAGATAAAGGAGTTTGTCGATGGGGATTTGGTTTGGAAGTTGATTTTACCGATTGGGACTAAAAGTTTAAAGTTTGGAAAATGGTCGCCTAATTGGGAGGGTCCATATCGGATAAATCAATCTGTTCCTGGTAATGCATATATTCTCAAAACCCTCGAAGGGGTTGTGTTTCCTAGAGCATTAAATGGAAAATATTTAAAGAAATATTACCCTAGTATCTAGATAGATGCATAAAAGTATAATTGCCGATAACAATCCTATCGGCTAGAGTTAAACAAAGTATCAATGTGTCATAGATTGCCGATGCACTAAATGAGAATTACAGATTTAACAAAGATTGGATAGCCGATATTGCACGCAGGCGAATCTCATTGGCTTCCTTCAATTCTTTAGCATCTTCATCAGCAACCCCCTCCACAGGCTTAAGTTTCTTTTTCAAGGCCAAGGCCTTGTGAGCTTGGACATCCCTTTCTTGCTGAAGGGCTTTGATGACGTCAGGGAGCTGATCTTCTTCTTACCTGGCGTGAGTTAGGGATGTTTCAACTTCTTCCAGTTTAGCTAGAAGAGCTGCTCTCTTTGCCGATAGATCCAGAATCTTCTGCTTAAGATCGGCACCTGAGGTCTGCAAGTTGCTGATGCTTTTGTGCTTCTCATCGACAGTTTGTTTTAGCTATAGCATCTCTTCCTTGAGCTGGGCTTGAGTTGCTCTATCAGCGATACGGTGAGCAGCCCGTTGATATTGTAGTTGTCGGCTCTCTAGATGGACTGCTGGGAAGAGAGTTTCTTCGACATCGGCAGGAACTTGGCCACGGATTGTCTTGAAGATGGTTTTTGCAGGATCTGAATCGTTTACCAACTGAGAAGTATCTTGTTGTAACAGATCTAGAAGGGCTTCCAGCTTGGCATAAATTTCTGCCGATATCGTCCCCAGTGCTAGGGAAGAACTTACTTCTTCTACATCATCATCGGAGATGTCGATAGCGAAAGAAAATAAGCTATTGGGAGAATCTTGTTCTTGTGAAGAGGAAAGGAAGTCAGAGATCCTACCTAAGGATAGATATGGATATTATAAATCGACTAGGTCAATCGGTTTACCTGCTTCAAGGCGATTTCTTGGGCCTGGCTGGAAGGAGCAGCTTAAAGGGGGCCATGTGAAAGATCGGCAGAGCTGGCCGATGGGATGTCTTCTACGACTTCATCAATAGTTGGCCCTTGGGGTATGATGGCCGATAATACATTTTGTGCAGAAGGGTCAACTTGTTCAACTACATCGCTTGGCTGACTAATAGAGCAGATGCGGGGACTGGCATAGATTTCTGTCATTTTTGCTGAGCCTCGGCATCAGTTAAAGCTTTATGCTTTACTTGGGTCTTAGTGATAGTTGGCTGGGGGCCATCGGCACTTGTTGATTGTGGAGCTTGAGCGCCTGGTATGCTTGCCGATGTGCCCATTTGCTGCTGCAAAACAAGTGTAAGATTGGATGTTTAACAGATAAAATGTAAAGTTAAAAGAATACCTCTGAAGGCTGACTGGAGGTAGTGGTGCTTGGTGTTGGAGGACTTATCGATGATGATCCAGCAGCGGCTCTTACACCCTGATGGTTACATGATTAATATCGTTTGTATCGGCATGAGTAAAAATAAACGAGGTTATTACCTTGAAAGCCTTGATTAGGCTTGAAGCGGCAGCCAACGAAGTAGCCCTAGCTGTTGCTAGCTTTGATCTAGAGGTGATGGTCTTGGCACGTGTCCTCTGGAAAGTCAAAGCGGCTAAGGTGGGGGCGTTGTAGCCGATCGCTGAAATTGGGAAAATAGGTTGGAGGTTGAAAGGTTTCCCACTCTTGCTTATGGATGGAACTAGGTCATCGGCCTATCACAAGAAAGATTAGCTGCTGATATATGAAAAAGGAGAAACAAAAGGAAGTTAAAAGAAACTTACTGCATCATCGGGAATGGCGTAGTCGGGATCGATCATGTGCCGATATGTATGGGCGGATGTTGTGAATAATTGTTCCTTCCATTCTCGCCACCATTGCTTATATGATTCGGTAATAAAAGACGCTGGTGACCAGATGGAAAGATCAACATCTGAGATATCGGCATCGGGGGCGAGTCTCACTACCCTACTCCATTCTGTTCCGCTGGTGATTGTTTCTCTGGGCTTGATCACATCGGCAAAGCACAGCTTGATTGGCAGTTGCCCAAAAGGCAGTTGACGGGATACTGCCGATGGATTGTAGAACTCATAGGTGGTATTGGAATTTTTCCCACTACCAAATGTGTTCACCGAGATTGCCCTGGGAGTGATGATGGCCATCATAAGCTCATTGTCTTGGTTCAGCTCGTCATCGGCAAAGTTGAAGAGAAGGGGGAACTTGTTCTCTTCATCGATATAGGGTACCCAAGCCCTATGATCGCGAGGGAGACCGTTGTAGAAATTCTGGAAAAATCTGCCGATTTGATCTTCATTGGCCTCTGTTCCAGGGAGGACAATTATGGCTTCACCGAAGTTGAGAGGGGGGCGTGTTGCAGATTCCTCATCCTCAAGAACGTAATCTTCGGCGATTTCTCGTGGGAATTCTTGGGCGAAGAAATCCCACTGCAGACGTTTGTGCATATGGGCATTTAGCCACATATTGATAAACCACCATGGGCCTCCCAAATTGTCGATGAGTTCACCAAGCAAAAGCTTCTGGGATACTTGGTGGAGGAGGTGATAGGTGGAGCTCAAAAGGTATCGACCGAGCGGGAACCTTACACCGTTGGCCAAGAGTTCGGCTGCAGGAAGGAAGGCGTTGGTTGGTCCTACCGATCGACCGCAAAAGATAAATTTCTCCAACCACATATTCAAGAATGTGGCGTGTTCCCTCTGGTTAACAGTGCCAGTCCTTCGGTATTCCTGGATGTATCCTGTCCAGCCGCCGATGTTGCGTGTGTTCACTCTATGTTCGGCTCTCCTACCATAGATGGAAGCCTCATCGACAGTCAAGATGTCCAAGCCAGTGAGCATGTATACATCGGCAAGAGTAGGGGCGGCTGGACCATGGCCAAACATGAAGGTGTTTGTTGTATCTGACCAGAAGTAAGCAGCAACAATCATCATGGATTCATTCTTCTGCATATCGGCAATAGACAGCCTAATGCATTGGTCTATTTTCCGCTCTACCTAGTACACCTGCATCGACCTGTTAACCCTCAAATACCAATCTTTCCACCCTTTGGTGGGTTTGGGCCAGGATCAGAATGTGTCCTTCCATAGATTCAAAGAAAAATTTTGGGCTTTGAAGGGAATTCTGTTAGCTTCTACATTGATCAAATCAGTTGGATCTGGGTCGCCCATTGGACCTAGGCATTGGAAGTGTGGTTGGTCGGTTGGAATAACCAGTTTGTTGCGTAGTTCCTAAATTCGGAGGATCAAAATAATGAGAAAAGAGGGAAAAATTACTAACTATATGAACTCGCAAAGACCAAAAGAATCAAGGTAAAAGTAACGGAAGTAGAACGAACCGCAGGGATGTTGAAGTTGATCGCCATTACTCTGAGGAAGATGAAGGCACAGGCTGGGAACTTGAAGGTGATGCTGGAAAGAGCTCTTATTGGTTGAGGTCGCGCGGTTGTTCATCGAGGTCACCGCCGGAGAGAGAGAATGCCAAAGGTTGGAGTCTGAGGGTAGAAGATGAGCGTTCCGGAGAAATCTATTTATAGGCTGCTTGGAGTAGGGGTATTCTGGACTTATCTCTATGTCGCGCGCGTGTAGGTCGAGGTGGCTCAGATGGATATGGTAACTGTTCACATGACAATCAAGGGATTGTACAGAGGATTTGATGGCAAGTGATCATGACTTGGAAAAGATCTCAGTACAAAATCTTTTAATTCTAAATTGGTGGCGTTAATTATGTTAAGATCTTGCTGATGGATTGTTATTTCGGTATCTTAACCATAATTAGGGCAAGAGTGGTTGGAGATTGTGCGATATTTGCTGATATGTGTGAATCAGAACTAGATTTGATTAGATTCAGTAACAGATTATGTCATGCTTGAAGAATGGGTTGAGAAAAATAGGTAAAGGCAAGCATTGTCTCGAGTAAATTTCGGAGCATCAATGTTTTATACTCCGAAATTAGGGGGCATGTGTTGACACCATTTTTTGGCACGTGTCAAGATGGTCAGAATGGGCTAATCAGCAGGAGAAAAGTTATTATGTATGTTGATAGCTGATAAAAGACAGCTTGTGAAGAAGGCTGCCGATGAATGGTGGCGCTGTAAGGAGAAGTTAGGTTGGATTGAGGTGTTGCCGATAAGGTTAAGGATATTATTGCCAATGCCGATGAAGGGAGGCTTGAAGACTGCTGCTGATGAAATAAGAAGTGTGCCGATGAAAGAAGGCTTGAAGACTGCTGTCGATGAAATAGGGAGTGTACCGATGGAAAGGAGGTCGATGGGAATTCCATCGTAATTTAGGCGGACAAGGGAATAAGATAGGAATTAATTTCCTTTTCTATGTTTATTAGAGTCTGATTTGTATAAGAGTCATGTGTTTCCTTAGATTTGGATTTAGTGTCCTAGTCGTATTTGGTTACGTTTCTGTAGATTAGGGTATAAATATAGAGTGAAGGGCAATGTAATGAGAATCAATCAATCAATATTAAAAACCAGCTTTTATTCCTATTTACATCTATTAACTTTTCGGCGACTTCGTCAATTTGCATATTTTTCCTTTTTCACGAGTTCTCATCGATTCGGCGAGCTGCATCGCTTCAGTGCGATCTTCGACGATCCTCGAGTTCCGCATGAGTACCTCTTGGCCGTGACTTCCGGGCGTATTGCTGTGGTCAGGACCAAAGTGCTCGTATCTTCATCCTTATCGGTTAACAGGTCAAATCGACTGGCACGCTTTGGATATCGATTTCGGGTATTAGCCCTTTGTGTTTGCAGATCCACTTTTGCATCAACACCTAGCCTAGGACACACCTAGAGCTAACTCTAACACAAAGGGGGAGGAGAAAAGAGCAAGAGACGAGCACGGCATCGAGCTCATAGTGATGGCGGCCATAGTGATCGGCGCTCTCGGTGGATATTGAAACGGCCGATTGGCCTCTACCTTTGCTCGAGGGGCTCGGCTAGGAGGTCGAGGATGTAGAGCGGAGCAAAGTGGAGCTATGGGCGAGTTGGTGTGGGCAATGATGCGGCGGCGTGCGTGCATGAGCTCGTCGGAGCTCGCGGTGGAGATGGCGGTGCTGCCGCGGCTGCTGCTCTCACACGTGAAATGGGACAGGAGGAGCGAATGCGGTCGATGGCAGTGCATGGGTGTGACACGGTGACTTTGCTACCCTCGATGGCCTGACCGGTGGGCCTGACACCGGCGTACGGCCACAAGATGGCGCGCCTGGCCTGCGCCCGGTCGGCCACTGAGCCAAGGCTGAGATGGCCATCAGGCTTGCCATCAGGGCGTGACAAGCGATCTTTGATGCCCAACAACTCCTAAACTAGCTCGAGTTAGCTCATGGTGTAATTGACAAAATTGTAGAGCTACATGTGAACTTGAACTTTGTCAATTGTAGCTCGAGCTGGTTCGGCATGGTTTGCATGTTACAACACCTCAAAGTGAGGTACATCGAAACTGCTAAGCAGTTTACACTTAGCCAATTTGCTAAGTGCTAAATCAGCATGTATATCTGACTTGTGGGCCAGTTTTGAGGGTGTTATATTCATTTTCATGAGATGGTCATTAAACAACTTTTGTTCCTCATGAAATTTACTACAACTTTTCTTAAGGGTGCAACTGCATGCATTCACTCTAAGCTATACTTTCTAATTGGTCAAGCAAAAGATGTCTAAAGGTCAACTAAAGTCAAACCATCACTTGGAAGCATAATTAGGCAACATGGTTAGCATGAACATTGTTCCATTAAGTGTCCTAAGCATAGTTAAGGTACTAATGAGCCTAGTTGACCATCACTTGCATTAACTACACATGACCATAAGCATACATAGACTGAAACATAAAAGAACAAAGCAATGTTTCACATGTTTCATAACAATGTTTCATATAGATGTTTCATGTATATTGCTCATGCATGGATGAATGATGCTTATGCTCACATAATGCAAGTGCAATGATGCAAGCATAACACTGGGGTGTTACAACACTCCCCCTTATAAAAATCTCGTCCCGAGATTTGGAAAGTGTACCGTTGAGCATAGAAAGTAGGATAAGTGTTTCGCAAATAATCCTCCCTTTTCCACGTTGCATCACGCTCACTATGATTACTCCAAACCACCTTGTATAGTTTAACCACTCGGTTTCGAGTTACTCTTTCTTTGACTTCTAGAACAGTCACGGGCTTTTCTTCATAAACAAGATCAGATTTTAATTTGATACGCCTCACTTCTACTCTTTCCTTAGGTACACGAAGGCATTTCTTCAGTTGAGAGACATGAAAGACCAGAGAGATAGCTCCCAACTCAAGAGGTAACTAAAGCTTGTAAGCTACCCTTCCACTCTTATCGATGATCTGATATGGGCCTACATAACAAGGCGCAAGCTTCCGTTTCACACCAAAGCGCTTTACTCCTTTCATAGGTGATACCTTTAGATATACGTGGTCACCTACTTCAAACTCGATAGGTTGTTTTCTCTTATCAGCATAACTTTTCTTCTAGCCTGAGTAGCTGCCATATGTTTCTGAATGGTACGGACCTGCTTCTCGGCCTCTTCAACAAAATCGATGCCATAGTACCTCCTTTCCCCAGGTTCCACCCAGTTCAAAGGAGTTATACATTTCCACCATACAAAGCTTCAAAAGGAGACAATTTAATACTCTCTTGATAGCTATTGTTATAAGAGAATTCAGCTAGCACCAACCATTTCTCCCAAGAACCTTTGGAAGAGATAACACAAGCTCTAAGCATATCTTCCAAAATCTGGTTAACATGCTCTGTTTGTCTAGAGGTTTGCGGATGATAAGCGAAACTGCGGATTAAGTGGGTGCCTAAATTTTGATGTAAGCGTTCCTAGAAATGAGCTGTGAACTGGGACCCCCTATCAGAGACTTGGGCACAACATGAAGACATACAACTTGTTGGAAATAACTGTCAGCATATAGGTGTGGATGATAGTTGGTCTTCACAGGAATGAAATGAGTGGATTTCGTCAAGTGATCTACGATCACCCAAATGGAATCGAAACGTTTCTCCGTCAATGGTAAGCCGATAATAAAGTCCATAACAATCTCTTCCCACTTCCAACCTAGGATAGATAGAGGTTGAACTAAACCAGGTTTCATGTGAATAGCATTGTTGTTCTCTTGAGTTAGAGCATCACTGATGAACTCATTAAAAGTTGCACACTTGCTATTGCCCATGGATTTCATCAGCTTGGGGCAAAGTCCCCGCTTGAAGCTAGCAATCTTCTTAGCATCTATATCCACAAACTCAGTTGCATACCTGGACAGGTTATTGAAAGCCTGCAGGTAGTCATCCAGACTCTTGCTTCCCTAGTTTAGCTTCATGAATTCAGTATGCTTGATAGCCATATGACCAGGAGGAATATAATGCCCCCTGAAAGTTATCTTAAATTAATCCCGGACAATCTCAACATTAGTAGGCAAGATATTCCTATGATGACTCCACCAGATGCCTGTAGGACCCTACAACTGGCGGGAAGCATACTCTGCCTTCATGCCTTCAGTAAGTCTGAGCAAGCGAAAGTTTTCCTCGATGGTATTCAGCCATTCATCAGCATGAAGTGGCTCTTCTGCCTCTTTAAAGATGGGAGGCTTAGTGTCCATGAAATCCTTAAAGTTGCTATACTGGTTAGGCTCAGGTCCCTGATGAACATTGTGGCCTTCACGATTGGCCATCTAGCGCATAGCATCAGGTAAGGCACGCTAGCCTTCAACGAGTGTCTGCATGAGGTCCGCAGGAGTAGGTGGAGGGGGAGGAGGTGGTGGAGGGTTCTAATTCTCATTGCCACGACCCCCACCAGAATGGAGGTTTTGAGCCATCTACAAAATGCATAGCCAGTGAGCACTAATGATGTTTGGAAAATTTTAGATGAATTGTGTAATTATGCCAAACTGAACGCATTGGAGAGAATAAATTCATGCAACAAACAAAGGCACAATAATTCATTTCTACAACACAACACCATCAATCACATCACTTGACACAATATTGCGATGCGCTCAACAAACGACAAATTCACTAACAACAAAGACAGAATTATTTTAAAGGCTCACATAACATGGAGCACAAGCATGATTGATAGGTTACATCCCAACTGTCAAGGTTCCAACCATACATAAAAGAGACATCATGGTTCGATATTACATCACCAAGATCCACTAGGATAATGATTACATGTTCAGAACATGAAGGTCAACAAAAGATTGGAACTAGCGCATCTAGCTAAGTGCTAAGCTAAACTATGCATCATCATCAGAATTAGCATCAAAGATGGCCTCTCCATCCTCATCGCTAACAGACTCAATCTCTTCATCTTCGTCTTCCTTGACTTCTGCCATGACAGGTGTAGCGACACCAGGACCATCATCCTTCATGTCGTTGTCATCAGCCACTATCACCTGAGGGCCCAAATCTGGATAGACTGGTGTAGGGTGAGGAATTGGATCCCTCTCATTGTTAAGACCATGGATCTCAATTAACCCTACCTCAGTACGATCATTGAGGTAGTTCTCCCGCTCAACAGCATGGATACGGTCCCTAATCCATTCCTGATGCCTCTCCTCTACCAACTCGAGGGTTGCATCCCTATGACAGGTCACCTATACCAACTGCTCTTCAAGCTCATCTCTCTCACGGGATGCTTGCCCCCACTACTGCAGGAAATAATTTGCAATACCCCAAAGCTCATCTACCTCTAGCTGAGCTTGCCCACGTGTCTCCACCCTACGGTGATACTTGCGGGCACGCAACCTAAACTTGCGCTGAGCTGCCATTGCCTTACCAGCCTCTTCTAATACACTAGAGAGGGTGTCCTGCCTGACCCGACAAAGCTTAAAGATGGCCATCATAGCACTCATTTCCACATTGTCACTCTGACACACGCTCACCACGGCCTCAAACCAAGGCACGACCAGCTTCTTGAGTCCAGTCAGCATCTGTAGGAGCCACTTGAGGAATGGATGCAGCTGGTCCACCCACCAACTCATCTCCAAAACTCTGTTCTATGTACATAAGCACATCAAGAACAGCCACTTGAGTGGCTTCCCATGGGCTTTGCCCATTAGACTCGGTGCTCCACCCATGCCACAACGGCCTCGTGGGGTTCTATGACACCACCAAGGTCACATCGTATCATGGCGCATCTCCAAATGGCACTCTCTGCACCTGTAACAGAACCGACCAAATTATAAGAGCACAAGTACAAAAACAAGCGCCGAAACGCTCAAATCTTCGAACTTGAGCCCATATAATCCCGGTAGTCAATCGAAACCAGGAAGGATTTCAAACCAACTTGTTTACAACCCAGATCGCATCATTCAACATAACACATCACACGTTACATTTCACAAGTAGTTTGGAAATTCACTTACAACACACGGAGTCGCAAATTATTACAAACCGAGTTCATAAAGTAGCAGAAGCATAACACACGCACACTTAGTTCAAATACCACTGCCAGTCTTACAGATCAACATCCCACAAAAGCATTTAGGAAAGTAAACTAATAGACGATCACGCCCAAGTGATCTAGTCCTCATCACCCGCAGGGTGGAGGCAGTTCTTGCAGAAGCCCTGATAAAGCATGTCATCTGCAACAGGAGGGAATAAACCCTGAGTACTGGAATGTACTCAGCTAGACTTACCCGTCGAAATGGAAAATAAGAGACACCAAGGATTATGCAAGGCTTTCATAAGAGGAGCTGACTGACATCACATTTGCGGAAAAGCATAAGTAATTGGAACTCTTTTAACCTGTACTAGCAGTTATTTTTAACATTAACCTATAATCTATCTTAGCACCTGTACTAAACATTCATTTGATTAAATCAAACAATAATATCCATAGCAGGTATAAATTGCGGCATCATTATCTCATTCGCTTAACCATCTGTTCAATTTAATGAGATCTTCGTACGTTGCCACTGCTCAAGTTAAGTGCTCACTAACCAGGAGCGACGACGATTCGAATCGAATTCCTATCTAGCGGGAGGGGTATTTCTAACACTCACTGAGTCACGCCTGGCGAGGGCTGCTCAGGTCACCTTTGGTACAGTTCAGGAGCCACGGGTTCGATTGATGCTGCATCCCTAAGGGCGACACTCTGCTAGGTGTTAGGGACTCTAACCCCCCTTGGTCTCACGCCAATGTCCCCAAGCACATCCTTACTACCTCCAAGATGCGACCTACCATTCGATTCCCAGCCTGAACTGTATTACTCGAATTCGCGGTCGGAACGACTTATCCGACCAACTAAGTGTTAGACTGCATTCAACATGACTCAAGGACATACAGCGAATCGGTCCTTAAATGACTCAGACGGGCATAGCTTCGCACCCAAGACGTGAAGTGTCTTGCGGCTGCACTATCGAACTCCCACCCGGTCTCAATTTCATTTTAAGGCATGGTTCCATCCACGATAGCCAACATAGCCACTCGTGACCCATTCCTACATCTCGCGGATGACCGGAAATCACCCGACTTCTACCGGACTAAGCAGGGCTAAGCATTGACACGTGCCTAAACTTAATTTAGGATTTAAGTACGATATCTGGACAAGGACAGGTATAATGCAACAAGTGTTTTCACACGACTCCTATAACTTAATGCAGTAAACAAGTAAAAGTACTCAAGATTGATATATAAAACAATTGGGTCAGCATGCACCGGGGCTTGCCTTTCAGGAACGAGGAAGGCAATGATCCGGACACTCCAGTAGCTCGTCAATGGCGTTTCCTTCGTTGGCTGCCTCTTCGGGTTCTCCCGGCTGCTCCTGAACCTCCTCCAGAATCACTCCCTCGAAGTCGAGGAGTGTCACTCCCTCCAGAACACCTATTGCATGAATGCACAATAAATCTTATGGATGGATAAGAAGGAATGCAGCATGCTCGGAATGAAATGCACTATAGCAAATCCTAGTGCTCTATTGAAATCACTTCAATAATAAGTGCAAATCTCTTCTCCGGTAGAGAAGTACTTACCTAATCTACACAACCTAATGTATAAATGTTCCTCCTCAATTAATGCCCAAACACCTAACAATCAACAAGAACAATATTACTCAAGGTTACCACCAACCAAGCACAAAATATCACAACACCACATTCTGGACAGCAGCTAAGTATTTCCATCACAACTGTAGATTAAAAAATCCAAATGGCATGATACCAGACAATCTGGAAAACTTATAAAATGCTCTACAATTTATTTTTAGACCACAACACTTAATTCAAAATTTTATATAGTCGAAATTCTAAAGTTACAGAAATCTGTCCTCTCCAAACAGAGAGCAGCTATTTCTGGACAGCCACTTTAAACAGCTACAACTCCTAGACTACTTGGCCAAATACCACCAAATTTTGACACAAGCTAGTTTAACAAGTTTACTATCACTTTGGTATTCATAAGTTTCCTAGCAAACACCTTTATCAGCAGTCCAGAGAACCTAGAAATGTGAAAATTAAATATTTATTCATGTGTCAAACTACCCTTATGACCAAACTAATGACACTACTAGTTCACTCATGTGATGAAACCACCAAAAAGTAAGGTGTGCCAACCCAAAACATTTATTTTAACCCCTTTCTTAATTTACTTAATTAATTAAGTGGGAAATTAAACTTATATGCAAGTTCCTTAGAAAATTCTACAAAAAATACAGGAGGCTCTTTGCCCTACTAGGAGCCTACTGTAAAAATTTGAACTAAATTTATTCACAGAAACTCCCTACACAAAATTCACAAGACAAAAAGGCTGATTTTTGTATAATTAATAAATCACATTGAAAACTATCAAACAATAGAAACCATATTTTTCTTATCAAGCTTAGGGTACCAGGACACTCTCAATAAAATTTCATGAGCATTGCACATACAGAACAATTATTAAAATTCATTCAAGTAACTTCTAATAGAACATAACAACATCATAATTTGAAAAGTACTCAAGCATCAATACCCAAATTTTTACCAGAGCTAGTATATACATGAAATAACATACTCACCAAATTTCATAATTTTTGGAACAATACAACTCAAGTTATCCATTTAACAAGTTTGTCTTCATTTTAAAACACATTTCAAAGGCCTATTTAAATCTTCTAGAAACTAAATAGCACATGTATATTTGATATTTTTCCTAAATACTACACTTCATACAGAGTCCAACAAAATTTGAATCACCTCAAATGGATCTATAAAATGGGAGATATGAAATTTACAACATAGCATATAGATCTGTGAATTGAATAAAAGAAAAACACGAAAATGAACCCTAAACCGCTACTGGGCCGGCTACTCCACGCGCGGCCCGCTATCCCGAGTGCGGCTTCACGCGGTTGACGCGGCCCAACTGCGTGTGCGGCCCGCGATGGCCATCCCGCTCGCGCGCGCGACTGCCAGGCGGGGCCCGCCCGTTAGAGAGAGAAGGCAGGGGAGGCAAAGATGACGGCAGAGCTCGTCGCCGGTGGCGATTCTGGTGAGGTCGAGTGCACCGACGCGTTCATCTCAATGGTGCGAACCTAAGGGTACAACCTAAGGGGGCTATGGCGGCAGCTAAGGCGGTCGGTGACGGCAATGGCAGCTCACGGTCGTGGCTTGCCGGCTCCAGTGAACTAGACGGCGGCGCGACCCTATTGGCCGGTCCCGTGAGCATCAGTGGCTCAAGGAGGGCTCAAAACACCAGAGAAGGGAGGCGGTGAGATGCTAGAGGAGTACGGCCATGACACGGTGGTGCTCCGGCGAGAAACGTCCGAGGCAGACGGTGGCGGATTCGGCAATGCGGCCTTACCTCCACATGATTGGCTCAACTAAGAGGTGGAGGAGGTAGAGGGGTCCAAGGCGGAGTGGTGGGCGAGATTTGCTGGACAGTGGTGCAGTGGTGAGCGCGCGCGAGCTCGCCAGAGTAGGGGCGGCAATGGTGGCTCGGTTTCTCCACTTTGACGTGGAGAGAGCGAGAGATAGGGGCCGAGGCACGAGTGAGGCGAGCGTCGGCTTCGTGGCGTCCTTGAGGACCTCGCGGCCTGACCGGTGGGGTCACGGCCGCCACCACGCATCCACGCATCGGCATGGGCCTGCGGCCGGTCGGCCACACTGAACTGACGAAGCTGAACTCGACTGAATCAACGATCCTGGTGACCGACTGACAACCAATTTTCAACGCCCTAGATCTCCCTGACCAGACCAAATTAGTGCAAACTATGAACGTGAAAGTTGGAGATGGATATGTGATATACAACTTCGTCAATACTGGCTCGACCTGGTTTGGCATGGTTTGAGAGTTATAGGTTTCCAAAGTAGGGTACTGTGAAACGGTTTTTAGTTTAAGACTTAGTCAAATTTGCTAAGTCACAAAACAGCCTCTAAGACTGACTTGTGGGCCATTTTTGAGCATGTTCTGGTTATTTTCATGAGATGGCCATATTAGAACTTTTGTTCCATATGAAATTCTCTACAACTTTGCTTAAGGTTGCTTCTCCATGCAAGATCTCTAAGCTAGACTTTTTAAACGGTCAAACCAAAGCCTTCTAGGGGTTAAGAGTTGGTCAACAACACCTAGGAGGGCATTTTGGTCATTTTGGTCAAAATGAACATTGTTCCACTAATTACCCTAAATGTAATTAAGGTGCTATAGGACATAATTAGCCACTCTACACCTTGGTTACACAAAATTCCTAGTGTCACATAAGTTGAAACAAGCAAAACAATTATTTCCACCAAAATGTTGCACTACCATGTTGCACATGTTTCAAGACCTTGTTGCAACAATTAAACTTATCATGGTATACTAACAACATTGCCATGTTTCCAAGTATGAGACCCCAAGTTGTATCTACAAGTTGCACCACTCACATTTCATAAGCAAGTAAATTTTGAAACAAGCATATTAGGGTATGTTGCATACTCATGTTGCAAGCAAAATAAAGACATGAATGAGATGAATGATGCTCATGCTTATGAAATGCAATGCAATTAAGGAAGCCAAACACCTGAGGTGTTACAGCCCTCCCCCCTTATAAAAATCTCGTCCCGAGATTTGGAAAGTGTACCATTGTTGATAGAATTCCTTATAACCCTGACGTAAATAGTCTTCTCGCTCCCATGTAGCATCACTCTCACTACCCTAATTACTCCACATTACTTTATACCACTTAACCACTCGACTCCTAGTTACCCGCTCTCGAGTGTCAATCACACGGACTGGCTTTTCTTCGTAAGTTAGATCAGATTCTAGCTTGATATCCCCTAATGGAACTCTTTCTTCAGGAACCCGAAGACACTTCTTTAACTGAGATACATGGAAAACATTGAAAATGACGCTCATTTCAAGAGATAACTAGATCTTATACGCGACAGCTCCACTCTTGCCTATGATCTAGAAA
This sequence comes from Saccharum spontaneum, assembly GCA_022457205.1. Lineage (NCBI taxonomy): Eukaryota > Viridiplantae > Streptophyta > Magnoliopsida > Poales > Poaceae > Saccharum > Saccharum spontaneum. Next base: position 40,341,710 of record CM039591.1, on the reverse strand, counting down.
GGACCCACGTATCTCGGTGCAAGCTTCCGCTTCACACCAAAACATTGTACACTCTTCATAGGGGAAACTTTCAGATAAACGAAGTCTCCAACTTCAAACTCGATCAGTTTTCTACGGCGATCAGTGTAACTTTTCTGTCTAGATTGAGCTGCAACCATATGTGTTTTGATGGTACGAACTTGTTCCTCAGCCTCCTTGACAAAATCAATACCATAATACCTTCTCTCGCCAGCTTCTATCCAATTTAGTGGGGTTCTACACTTACGACCGTACAATGCTTCGAATGGGGCCATCTTAATGCTCTCTTAGTAACTATTATTATATGAAAACTCATCTAGAGGCAACCATTTCTCCCATGAACCCTTTGACAAAATAACACATGCCCGTAACATATCCTCCAAGATTTGGTTAACTCGTTCAGTCTGACCTGACGTTTGGGGGTGATATGCAGAGCTTCTCACTAACTTGGTTCCCAGAAGATGATGCAAGTGCTCCTAGAAGCGAGCAGTGAACTGTGGACCATGGTCAAAAATGATAGTGCGAGGGATCCCATGGAGCCGGACTATCTGATTGAAGTACAACTCAGCATAGACAGTAGGACGATAGTCTACTCGGACAGGAATGAAGTGAGCCAACTTGGTTAAACGATCTACAATTACCCAGATAGAGTTATGATTCTTGACAGTAGGAGGAAGTCCAACAATGAAATCCATACTTATCTCCTCCCATTTCCAACCTAGGATAGAAAGTGGTTGAAGCAATCCAGCTTTCATGTGCATAGCCTTAACCCTACAGCAGGTATCACACCTAGCAACATATGCAGCTATCTCCTTCCGCATTTTGGTCCACCAATAGTATGGCTTCAAATCGTAATACATCTTATTGCTACCAGGATGGATGGACAACTTAGAGGAGTGTGCTTCAGACATGATATGATTTCTAAGCTCTCGGCCCTTAGGCACAACTAACCTATCCTTGAACCACAACACACCCTCTTCATCTACCCTGAAATATTTAGTTTCTTGCTCTTTCATCTTACGCTTGATGTGGAATATACTAGTGTTAGTCTTTTGGAGCTCAATAATTCTACTCTTGAGAGTGCAACTGATAGTGATGTTGTACAGAATTGCTGGGTGTAGAAGGCGAGACCGATGAAAATCACTTTTGACTAAGGAGTGGCAATGAGACTTACGGCTTAAAGCATCGACAATAACATTTGCCTTGCCAGGATGATAGTGCACTTGGAGATTATAATCTTTAATCAACTCAAGCCATCTTCTTTGACGCATATTCAACTCGGGTTGGGTGAAGATATATTTGAGGCTTTTATGGTCAGTATAGATATTGCAAACATTGCTCAACAAATAATGTCGCCAGGCTTTCAAAGCATGAACAACTGCAGCGAGTTCTAAGTCATGCGTTGGATAATTCACCTCATGCTTCCAAAGTTGTCGATAAGTATATGCAATTACTCGGCCTTCCTGCATTAGAACACCTCCAAAACCTATGCCTGAGGCATCACAATACACATCAAATGGTTTCTCGATATCCGGTTGCGCCAAAATTGGAGCCGAGGTTAGGAGGGTTCGCAGTTTGTGAAAAGCCGCATCACACTCAGGAGTCTAGACAAACCTGGTGTCTTTTTGCAGCAACCGAGTCATTGGCTTGGATATTTTGGAGAAATCCGGGATGAAGCGACGATAATAGCCAGCCAATCTAAGAAAATTCCAGACTTCGTGAACCGAGATAGGAGCCTTCCAGTTCAGTACTTCTTGTACCTTGGCGGGATCCACCATAATTCCCCCATCGGACAACACATGCCCAAGGAAAGGTACTTCACGAAGCCAAAATTCACACTTACTGAATTTTGCATACAGTTGATGTTCACATAGTCTTGTGAGGACTATACGCAGATGTTCAGCGTGGTCTTCCTCATTTTTAGAATATATCAAGATGTCATCAATAAATACCACCATGAACTTGTCCAATTCGGGCATAAACACCGAATTCATCAAGTACATGAAGTGTGCGGGGGCGTTGGTCAAGCCGAAGGACATAACAAGATACTCATAAAGACCGTATCTTGTAGAGAAAGCTGTTTTTGGAACATATTCAGGATGGATTTTAATTTGATGGTAACCAGACCACAGATCAATCTTGGAAAAGACTTTAGCTTTAGACAACTGATCAAACAAGATGTCGATGCGCGGTAGAGGATACTTATTCTTGACAATGATTGCATTCAGAGGCCTATAATCTACGCACATTCGCAACGACTGGTCCTTCTTCTTTACAAAGATAGTAGGACATCCCCACAGAGACGAACTAGGACGAATCAGCCCCTTCTTCAAAAGTTCATTCAACTGCACCTTAAGCTCAGCTAGTTCATTTGGAGGCATCCTATAGGGTCTTCTAGAGATGGGTGCCGTGCCAGGCAACAACTCTATTTTGAACTCCACATCCCGATCTGGAGGCAGTCCCGGCAAATCATCAGGAAAAACGTCAGGAAACTCACACACTACGGGAATATCAGCTAATATCTTCGCTTGCATCGCATGAACTTCACTAGAAAGATCAATTTTCTGAGGAAGTTGCACTAAAAAACCTTTTTGATCAGTAGGATCTCTGAGCATAACTACCCGGGTGGATGTATCAATGAGTACCCCATTCTAACTCATCCAATTCATGCCCAAAATAACATCTATGCCTAATCCAGGCAAAACCACTAAGGTAAGCGAGTACTTTTGCCCCTCTATTTCAAATTCTACACCTCTTACTACTTGACTTGTGGAAATATTCCCACTTGCCGCTCTAATGCAATAACCCCCACCTTCAACAGTATGTAATTTATGTGCAAACTTCGATGCAAACATAGGACATAAAGGAATGCGAAGCACCTGAATCAAATAGCACCACTGCGGAATGTTGGTCAGCTAGGAACTTACCAGCAGTGACTACCTCACCAGATGGAATTTCTTCAATACTATTATAATGAACATGCCCCTGACGGCCACCTTGATTTGCATTCTTCTTAGGATATGGACAATTCCTAGACCAATGACCTGGTTTGTTACAGTTCCAACAAGGCATGTTGCTTGGAGGGACACTAGAGCTGCCTTGGCCAGAACTACCCTTTGATAGAGACACTGTATATGCTTTGCGAAACTCAGTCTTAGCTGGAGCCTTCTTCTGCGGGGGAGGGAACTTAGCACTTGTGGCAGGAGGGTGAGGAGGAGCCCTCGGTGCAGCTGGAGCTCGGGACTGTGAAGCACTCGCCTCAAGGGCCCTCTTGCAGCTCTTAGAAGCAGCATAGATAGAATTATTGTTCTCTTGGGTCAGGGCATTACTGATAAAATCATTGAAAGTAGCACATTTGCTAGTGCCCATGGTCTTCATCAGCTTTGGACTGAGGCCACGCTTGAAGCTAGCAATCTTCTTAGCATCAGTATCCACAAACTCAGTTGCATACCTTGCAAGGTTGTTAAAGGCTTGCAGGTATTCCGTCAAACTCTTATTGCCTTGGGTTAATCTCATGAACTCAGTGTGCTTCATAGCCATCAAACCTGGAGGAATGTAATTCCCACGGAAAGCCATTTTAAACTGGTCCCAAGCGATCGAGACATTAGGAGGCAACGTGGAGCGGTAGTGACTCCACCAAATACCAGCCGGGCCATGCAGTTGGTGGGAAGCATACTCGGTCTTCAGCTCCTCAGTTAGACGAAGCAGACAAAACTTCTGCTCAATGGTATTCAACCACTCATCAGCTTGCATAGGTTCTTTCGCCTCCTTAAAGAGCGGGGGTTTGGTGTCGAGGAAATCCTTGAAGTCACTATGCTGATTTGGTTCTGGTCCCTGACGACCGTGCCGAGCATCCCGGTTGACTAGCTGGCGCATAGCGTCTGCTAACAGGCGCTGACCTTCAACCACCGTCTGCATCAGTTCTGCTGGGGTGGGTGGTGGCGGAGGGGGTGGCTGTTCCTCATCCTCAATGCCACGACCACGACAGAGGTTGTACGCCATCTGCAAAATGCATAGCCAATGAGCACTGACGATGTGGAAAATTTGTAGATGAATTGTGTAAATATGCCAAACTGATTTCATTAGAAATGAATTCGCAAACAACCAAGGCACAGTAATTAATCACAACCACACAACCTCATCAAGCGCATCAATTGACGCAATTATGCGATGGACATAACAAACAAGATATCTTCCGATGAAAAGATGGAATTTTTTATTAAAGGCTCACTGTTGACGGTCCTTAAGTACCAAATATAGTTATTAAATAAATAAAGAAAAGGATCCAAATGCAACCAACACCTAGACTTAGGGTTTTATCTGACAGAATTCCACGAGTTTTGGTGTTTGTCTGTTTCTGCAGGGGGTTATCAGAAAATACGGAGGAAAGGCCCACATGCCGGGTTTACATAGAGATAATAACGTGTTCACCGATTTTCTATCATCTAGAAGACTCCAGAAGCCACGAAATCGAACGGGAGGCTGAACGGGCCCGGAGGCAGGGCGCCCGCCCTGCTCCCTAGGGCGCCCGCCCTGGCTTGAGAGCCAATCAGGCTCCGTCTCGCGGATTATGCTCCACCGACCTAAGGGATCAAGGAAAACCGTGCGATTAATGTCGGTTTGATCCGACGGCCCACGTTCACTTGAGGGGGCTATATAAGCAGGACCCCTGGCCCCTGGAGGAGGCACTCCCTCATTCTCAATTCTTCAAACCCTAATCTCAGGAGGAGAGTCTCTGATCAAGCCCTAGAGCCACCACATCAACTAGATCTCTAGTATAGCATAGCTACATAGGATTAGAACTAGAAGGAGTCAATCTTCGATTGGTTTCCGGATCTGTCAAGAGGATTCTTGGTAATTCCTTTACTGTTCTTCATTGTTCATCTTTGTTCTTCAATATTATGAATACAACTTTGTTCTATTTCAATATATTGATTATGACTATGCTCTACTTGTTTATGTTTGTGATTATATTGTTCTTAGTTTATCGTAGTTATATGCTTGGCTTAGTTATATTGGAATTATATACATGTTTAGGATCGTATAGCGTTTATCCATCGGATCCATGGGTAAATGATAAATATTGTGTAGGCGTGGTGCTTAGACCATATTTATCTGTGATTGCACCTTATATGCCGGATCGTGGGGTGGTCCGCGATGGTGACAGCTTCGTTGGTTCTTATATAGTCCCCCTCCCGTGTGTAAGGCAGGCAGAGCAACATTATTATGGGGGAGTGATTGCTATGTTTCTCATCTTCCTTGATAATATCACTATGCATGGGCGTAGTCCTTTCTTGCAATGATTGCCAAGTGTACTTGCACTAACTATGATATGCTAGACTTTATAGTTAAGAATAACTTAGGAAATATCCTTGTAGTTCGTCCTAATACCATGCTAATGACTTGCTAGAATATCTGTTGAGGTGCTTATCATTATTATATGTGGCTAGCTGATCAGATTAATTATCTTTGTCACCATTCATACTTTATCTATATTTTATGTGACACTTACCCCTATATGCAATAGATAGATGAATGCTCTCACTTATACATGCAATGATTGATACTCATTCCTATATTCCATTCCATAATCAACATTGATGTTAGTAATCCCTTCCCAGTGGTAAAAATATAAATAACGATACCTGGAATACTTCCCGGTTAAAATGCTACATCGGTATTAATCTGTGCGCTTGCAGATCTTATTTATTATTTATTTAGAAGAGCAGTTGCATATTTCAATACCGCGTCTCTCATGTCATGCTGGGGATGACAACTTGGCTTAAGTGGCATGAGGGATAGGTTCGGCATTTTTGGCGCCGTTATCAGAATTAGAAAACTAAGTCTACTTTTGGTAATGACGTTAAGAATGCCCAACAAGCATTTTTGGCGCCGTTGCCGGGGAAGGTTGATTTACTAACAAGGAATGAATACGGAATTTGAGTCTTCATTCGCATCATTAAGTGATTGAGATCATCAATTCTCCCATACAGATTTACCCCTGTATTTTTCCATTCTTATTGTTTTGCAGGGTGATGTATGAATAGAGGACATCTTCCAAAAAATTTTGTTGACAACCCCGAAGCATTAATCAGAGGGGCAAGAGCCAAGCTCAAGAAGTCAACACTTCGACGCAACACTTCATCCAATCTAGAAGACCACCGAAGTTTCATCCGGAATTTGTCAACAGAGTTCGCAGCCATGGCGAGCAAGACGATCCGTGAGTTCTCAGCTCCCACTACGGACAACATCCGCACTGGACCTGCCGCGGCCATCGATAAGAACTTTGAGCTCAAGCCAGGGCTCATCAACATGGTACAAGCCAACCAGTTTTGTGGGAAGACGCACAAAGATGCAAGTGCTCATCTCCAACACTTCATAGAGATTTGCAGCACATTCACTTTATTAGATGTTCCCAGAGACGCCATACTATTTCGCCTTTTCCTATTCTCACTATTGGGGAGAGCGAAGCAGTGGTTCTACGCGACGAAGGATAAGAACACTACGTGGGCACTCTGCTCTACGAACTTTCTGGCTAAGTTCTTTCCCATGGGCAAGACCAATGCTCTCCGTGGGAAGATTACAAGTTTTTAGCAACAACATGATGAATCCGTTCCAGAAGCATGGGAGCGCTTTCAAGATTACATCCTAGAATGTCCCCATCATGGAATGGAAAGCTGGCTACTTATGCAGACTTTCTATCATGGGCTCATCACTAGTGCTCGTGAGACCATGGATGCTGCAGCTGGAGACGCATTTCTATCACTCACCATACCACAAGCTACAGCCCTTGTGGAGAAGATGGCGTCCAACCAAGGTTGGAACGAAGAGAGGATCCAAACACGTAAGAAGGGTGGAGGTATGCACCAGCTCAAGGAGGTAGACATGCTGTCTGCAAAGTTAGACCTACTCATGAAAAAGCTCGATGACAAAGCTGGAGACAAAAGAGAAGTCATGAACGTCTACGACTCTCACATGACTTGTGAGGAATGTGGAGACACTGGACACTCAGGCAATCACTGCCCTGAGATGCTTGAGGATGCAAGGTACATCAACAACAACAACAACTACAACCGTCCTCAACAAAATCAAGGTTGGAATCAACAGAGGCCTAACTACTCAGGTAATTATCAAGGTAATAACTCTTACAACAACAATAATAATTTTCCACCCCTGAGAGAGTTAGTGTCTAATCAAGGAAAGCTAATGGATAACTTGTCTAAGAAATTGGCATCCAATGATAAAATACTAGAAAACATAAATAATAGAATGGATAATTTCTCTACTGCCATCAAAAACCAAATTAGCTTTAATAAAATGATTGAATCTCAGTTAAATTAAATAGCTGCTGCTGTTCCTGCTACTAACCCCGGTATACCATCACAACCGGAAGGATTAGAATCTGCAAATCTTGTAGACATGTTTGATGCAGGTAACTATTGGAGTAATCCCGCTGTCGGAGTACATAATGACCTTCTGCCAGTCAAGAGAGGCGATCCAGGACGCCCCGTCATCCCGATCTCCATCGGCATGGTGGACTTCCCAGAAGCACTCTGTGACTTTGGCTCCAGCGTCAACATTATGCCCAGGGTACTCTATGAAAAATTCTTTACATATCCTTTATCAGAAACAACTATGTGTTTGCAGCTTGCAGATCGGACACTAAGCTTTCCTAAAGGAATATTAAAGAACATGTGTGTCCGAGTTGGTACCTCGTACGCTCCAGCTGACTTCGTGGTGATAGAGACCGGGTCCTATGAGAGGTCACCAGTTATTCTGGGAAGGCCATTCCTGAACACCTTGGGAGCTGTCATCTACGCCAGTGCTGCGAAGATCAACTTCAACATCAAGGGGAGGAAGGAGACGTTTTTCTTCAAGAACAAGATTACACAAATCCCAGAGCAACCCCAACATGAACCAAGGAAGAGGACCAACAGGAGGAACAAGCAGAACAAGAACAACCAAGGATGGACCGAATCAGCTAAGATGGTCACTGCAGTTCAAGGAGGTCAAGAAGGTCGACTCAAGTCGCCCTTCCTGAACAAGAAGGACGACCCAGGTATGCCAAGCATTGAGTGCTCAATCAATGGATACTCCTTTCAGAAGGCGCTCTGCGACACTGGATCAGGCGTCAACATAATGGCCACAGTCACCTATCAGCTCTTGTACGGGACCATGCCCTTAAAACCAACATACACTCAGCTCCAGATGGCAGATCAGACATCCCGAAAGGTCAAAGGTATAGTAACCGATGTCCCTGTTAAAATTAACGATCATTTTGTCCATACAGACTTTCAAGTCATTGACATTGGAGACGACGAGTACGATCCACCCATCATCCTAGGAAGACCGTTCCTAGGCACCGTCAAAGCAATCATCTACATTGGAACCGGAGAAGTCCATATGCATTTCCCCTCTGAGAAGATACGCCGCTACTTTAATGACCCTAACTATATAATTGAAGATTCTAAGCAGGTCAGGACAAGAAGAAGGTGACGTAACCGTAACCAAAGGAGGCAAACCATCAAGGACGTATGAGCAGACTATGAAGGAGAGGTCATAAGGCCCGAGGATACACAACAGGAGACCGAAGTACCAAGTCGGGTATGGAAAGCGAAGACAGTTACACAAGAAGAGGAGGCACTGCCGGAACCACCGTCTACGCCACCCAAATCCCAGGACAACTAAGAAGAAAAGAAGTCCTGTTCGGAGGACTTAAAAACACCGAACGCCGTGCCAAGAGGTAAACTTGGTAGTTATCATTTTCCCTTTAATTATTGCTCAGTTAATCATGTTCATTCTGTCTAAAAAAATGTTGAAAACAGTAAGCCCCATGTGAGTATGCGAGTGGCATAAAACCCATTCACTGTGGTGGTATAAAAAAATAATAATATATTTTTTCTATAAAAATGAAAATAAAAATAGAGAGTGACATTTATCAAGGAAGCTCAAACATGATAAAGGCTAGATATTTATGCTAACGCTTAATCAAGTTCCACGAAGCTTTGTTGTCTATTTGAGCTCCACAGAATTCAGGAAGACTAGCAGACGGAGGATATCCTAATCGTTGTCAGGGTGCTGCCGACATTCAAATACACCTCTGCACCTGCTAGCTACATCAGAAGAAATTACATCAAGATCCAGCTTGGGGGAGAGCACCCCCATTTATCCCGATAAGTATTTTTATCTACATTTATACCTATGCTTTATTAAAATAAAAAGATGCATAATCATGAAAACCCAAATAAATATTTTGTGTTTATATATATTTGCTTAGTTTAATAAATAAATAAAGTAGCTATGCTAAACTGAATCTTGAAAATAAAACTCTAGCATGGATATGATGAATAGTTGCTCTGCCTAATTTTCAAATTTGTTCTCTCTCTAGTTTAGACATAACTGTTATAATTTAAAACTGGCTCTAAACCTGAACTAGTGGGAAGAGAACTTGATCTGAAGTCTAAGTTGTTAACGGATATGATATGGGAAGGTTGAGCTGCTGTTTATCTGTTCCTAGAGATGCTAGAATTCTGGAGAATTTTATCTTTGAAAATCTTTAAAATGTTGCATGATGAGTTCCTGTATGATGAGAGTTTAAATTCCTACCACAGCCATATATACATGCTTGTTAGATTAAGAGCCGCACTTTTACTACTTACTGCTTATGGGCATTGAGTGTGGTCGAGCTGTGTAGACCCTTAGGAACTTGTCATGTGGTTAAAATCAAGATTCACTTGCACGTTCACTCATACATGCTGCTTCTACTCCGGAAGTACGCATCCACATATATCCACTCATTTCCATCTCCAGATTCACCCAAAATTATTCTACTCCTGACCCGGGAGAGAATAGCCAAAAACATTATCCCATTCCTGTTATTCCCTGTGAAGTTAATGCTCAAGTCATTTCTACTACCACTTGCTATATTTTCAAAAGAGGGAGATTGCTCTAAAAAAATACGAGGAAATAAAAAGGAGCAAGTGCTCGGAACCTCGAAGAAAGAAAAAGTGAGACGAGAGGTAAAAATGGACAAGTGTCCGACAGTAGAATTAGGGGTACAATACCCACCTGAGAGAAAAAAAAAGAGAAAAAAAATAGGGCATCTTATTCCCCTCAAAAGTTTTAAAAAGCAAGAAAGGTATGTATTCCCTCAAAAAGAGCATTAGACTTTTGTTATCACCATACACCACTCATTCACCACACATGCACATCTTGATTTGACTTATTGACTTGTTTCTCTGGATCCATGGTTTGACTATGCAATAAATGTTCTATGAGTATGTATACTGTATCTCCCACCTATGAGCTCCAGATATCAAAGCCTTATTAGAGTAGGGTGAGAGAGAAGGCAATGTCACTACGCCTTATACCATAAATACCACATACTTTGAGAGAGAAGGCATATACCATTACTGCCTTGGTAAGGATCCAGAAATACCACAAAAGAGAGACCCGAGAAAGTCATACAAGGAATCTCTGAGTTTTATTTGAAAAATTTGCAAAAAACTCCAGAGCTATAGCTGATCAAGAATAAGAGACATGGCGTTTGACTAGACCGTTCTATCTTTTAACCACTCAAGATGCAGGTGACGGTTGCAAGCCCCATGGTGAAAGGTAAAATGAGTAAGTTTTAAGTCTTGATAGTTTACTCTAACTCAGGGATGAGACCTTATTTGAAAGCATATGTACCGTCAACGTTCAAAGGCGTTGCAGCAACTTCTGCTCCATAATGAGTCTATCCTTGCTCAGGGACGAGCAAGAGGTAAGCTTGGGGGAGTTTGTTGACGGTCCTTAAGTACCAAATATAGTTATTAAATAAATAAAGAAAAGGATCCAAATGCAACCAACACCTAGACTTAGGGTTTTATCTGACAGAATTCCATGAGTTTTGGTGTTTGTCTGTTTCTGCAGGGGGTTATCAGAAAATACGGAGGAAAGGCCCACACGCCGGGTTTACATAGAGATAATAACGTGTTCACCGATTTTCTATCATCTAGAAGACTCCAGAAGCCACGAAATCGAACGGGAGGCCGAACGGGCCCGGAGGCAGGGCGCCCGCCCTGCTCCCTAGGGCGCCCGCCCTGGCCTGAGAGCCAATCAGGCTCCGTCTCGTGGATTATGCTCCACCGACCTAAGGGATCAAGGAAAACCGTGCGATTAATGTCGGTTTGATCTGACGGCCCACGTTCACTTGAGGGGGCTATATAAGCAGGACCCCTGGCCCCTGGAGGAGGCACTCCCTCATTCTCAATTCTTCAAACCCTAATCTCAGGAGGAGAGTCTCTGATCAAGCCGTAGAGCCACCACATCAACTAGATCTCTAGTATAGCATAGCTACATAGGATTAGAACTAGAAGGAGTCAATCTTCGATTGGTTTTCGGATCTGTCAAGAGGATTCTTGGTAATTCCTTTACTGTTCTTTATTGTTCATCTTTGTTCTTCAATATTATGAATACAACTTTGTTCTATTTCAATATATTGATTATGACTATGCTCTAGTTGTTTATGTTTGCGATTATATTGTTCTTAGTTTATCGTAGTTATACGCTTGGCTTAGTTAGATTGGAATTATATACATGTTTAGGATCGTATAGCGTTTATCCATCGGATCCATGGGTAAATGATAAATATTGTGTAGGCGTGGTGCTTAGACCATATTTATCTGCGATTGCACCTTATATGCTGGATCGTGGGGTGGTCCGCGATGGTGACAGCTTCGTTGGTTCTTATATAGTCCCCCTCCCGTGTGTAAGGCAGGCAGAGCAACATTATTACGGGGGAGTGATTGCTATGTTTCTCATCTTCCCTGATAATATCACTATGCATGGGCATAGTCCTTTCTCGCAATGATTGCCAAGTGTACTTGCACTAACTATGATATGCTAGACTTTATAGTTAAGAATAACTTAGGAAATATCCTTGTAGTTTGTCCTAATACCATGCTAATGACTTGCTAGAATATCTGTTGAGGTGCTTATCATTATTATATGTGGCTAGCTGATCAGATTAATTATCTTTATCACCATTCATACTTTATCTATATTTTATGTGACACTTACCCCTGTATGCAAGAGATAGATGAATGCTCTCACTTATACATGCAATGATTGATACTCATTCCTATATTCCATTCCATAATCAACATTGATGTTAGTAATCCCTTCCCAGTGGTAAAAATATAAATAACGATACCTGGAATACTTCTCGGTTAAAATGCTACATCGGTATTAATCTGTGCGCTTACAGATCTTATTTATTATTTATTTAGAAGAGTAGTTGCATATTTCAATACCGCGTCTCTCATGTCATGCTGGGGATGACAACTTGGCTTAAGTGGCATGAGGGATAGGTTCGGCATTTTTGGCGCCGTTATCAGAATTAGAAAACTAAGTCTACTTTTGGTAATGACGTTAAGAATGCCCAACACTCACATACAGGGAGCACAAACGTGACTGACAGGTTACATCCATATCAATGGGATTTCAACGTTACATAATGGGGTGTCTGGATTCGATCTAAACTTCTAGCCAAATAGGAACGACTAACCAAGAAATGACCACGAGGAGACATCCCATTGGTAGAGTTCCATGGTGGATCATGACTAGCCACCTCGATACCAGCGCGTGCCAAGCAGCACAGCCTTATGTCGCGGCCACAGGAGGCCCTCGGTTTTGTCGCGGCACCGGAGGGTGCTAATCGTGACACCATCACCGAACACAACACAATGAGACATCCATTTGTGACCGAAATTTAACATGTTCAAACTAACATCCAGGATAACATAGGGTTTGATATTACATCCCAAAAGCTAAGTTATTACAAAGCCCCACTCTCACACATGGAGGGCACAAAAGATAACTCTAGCGCCATAGCTATGCGATGACTACTCTAAGCATCGTCCTCGGAGTCAGTGTCGAAGATCTCCCCGCCATCCTTGTCACTAACAGGCTCTAGCTCCTCATCATCATCATCTTCTTCTTCTTCTTCTTCTTCTGGTGGGACATCCGGTGGCCCATTGACCTCCATGTCATCATCACCTTCAGCCATGAAGACTCCAGAGCCCATCTCCTCATCCTCATCATTGTCGTGAGGAAGCAGAGGATTGAGCTTGTTGTTTAGGCGGTGCACTTCCTCATGCAGATTTTCATTATATTCTTTCGTGGCTTCTAACTGTTGCTCAAGCTCCACCTGACGAGCTCTCAGGATGTTCTCTTCGTGCCAGGCTTCATCTCACTGGTTCATCACGTGGACCAGCATGCGCTGACAGTTGCGATGAGCCACAGTCAACCTCTGGACCGCAAGTGTCTCCTGATCTCTGTCATGTATCTCTTGCTCCAACTGTTGCTGAGCCGCATTTCTAGCAGCAGTCACCTCGGCCAACTCGGCCCTCAACCTTTCCACCTTGGTGGGCTCAGGGCGGGGCTCACGTGGAGTGAGCTGGTGGCGAGGAACTCTGCCTCCAGTGGACTTGCGAGCGGTCCTCTTGGTGCGAGCCATCTGTAGCAACAAGATATAACTTAAAGTGAGGATAATTTAGGGGATACAAAATTTAATTTAGTCGGGACCATCGAAATTTTTAAGGAGGGAGTAAATGAAATGTATGACATGAATTAAACATGATGCATGCACGTTCCGTACGCCCTCTCACCCTAGTAGAACCATAAACTTCTAACGCTAGGCAGTGGCATACATACGCTCTCTCATATAGGCGAAACTATCGGTCTACTCGTTTGCGCTGTTAGTGTACCTACAGAAAATCTCATTTCAGCCCAATAGTTTCCCAATATAAGCACACAAGTAAGCAGTAAACTAAATACTTTCCATATACACATCCCCGATGTATATATTTCAGTATCACAACTACCCGACAGATATACCCACAATTAAGTACTTTCATAATTACATGGTTTGAACATGTAAGTATGGAAGTAACCACAACTACTCTCCCCTAGATCGCCGGTTGGATGATCATGCTCTCACAACTCACACTTACCATAGCATCGAGGTGTTTGATCCATACATTACCACCCAAGTGGATAGCATCCATACAATATCACGGCGTATGGATGACGAAACAAAAACAAACAAGACCCCCAAGTTAGTCTTTTAATAAGCCACCTAAGATTCCTTATTTGGGCTTAGGGATGTGATCACTGACATACTTATAGAAATAAATTTCAGATTTTTAACACTTTTCGCAAACAAACACTTTTGTTTTCAAATACTCGTAAGATGTGTTTAATGTTGAATTCTGCTCTGGTACCAGCTGTAACAGAACTGACCAAATTATAAGAGCACAAGTACAAAAACAAGCACCGAAACGCTCAAATCTTCGAACTTGAGCCCATATAATCCCAGTAGTCAATCGAAACCACGAAGGATTTCAAACGAACTCGTTTACAACCCAGATCGCATCATTCAACATAACACATCACGCGTTACATTTCATAAGTAGTTCAGAAATTCACTTACAACACATGGAGTCGCAAATTATTACAAACCGAGTTCATAAAGTAGCGGAAGCATAACACACGCACACTTAGTTCAAATACCACTGCCAGTCTTACAGATCAACATCCCACAAAAGTATTTAGGAAAGTAAACTAACAGACGATCATGCCCGAGTGATCTAGTCCTCATCACCCGCGGGGTGGAGGCAGTTCTTGCAGAAGCCCTGATAAAGCATGTCATCTACAACAGAAGGGAATAAACCCTGAGTACTGGAATATACTCAGCTAGACTTACCCGTTGAAATGGAAAATAAGAGACACCAAGGATTACGCAAGGCTTTCATAAGAGGAGCTGGCTGACATCACATTTGCGGAAAAGCATAAGTAATTGGAACTCTTTTGACCTGTACTAACAATTATTTTTAACATTAACCTATCATCTATCTTAGCACCTGTACTAAACATTCATTTGATTAAATCAAACAATAATATCCATAGCAGGTATAAATTGTGGCATCATTATCTCATTCGCTTAACCATCTGTTCAATTTAATGAGATCTACGTTGCCGCTGCTCAAGTCAAGTGCTCACTAACCGGGAGCGACGGCGATTTGAATCGAATTCCTATCCAGCTAGAGGGGTATTTCAAACACTCACCGAGTCACGCCTGGCGAGGGCTGCTCAGGTCACCTTTGGTACAGTTCAGGAGCCATGGGTTCGACTGATGCCGCATCCCCAAGGGTGACACTCTGCTAGGTGCTAGGGACTCTAACCCCCTTGGTCTCACGCCAATGTCCCCAAGCACATCCTTACGGCCTCCAAGATGCGACCTACCATTCGATTCCCGGCCTGAACTGTATTACTCGGATTCGCGGTCGGAACGACTTATCCAGCCAACTAAGTGTTAGACTGCGTTCAACATGACTCAAGGATGTACAACGAATCAGTCCTTAAACAACTCAGACGGGCATAGCTTCGCACCCAAGACGTGAAGTGTCTTGCGGCTGCACTATCGAACTCCCGCCCGGTCTCAATTTCATTTTAAGGCATGGTTCCATCCACGATAGCCAACATAGCCACTTGTGACCCATTCCTACATCTCGCAGATGACCGGAAATCACCCGACTTCTACCGGACTAAGCATGGCTAAGCATTGACACGTGCCTAAACTTAATTTAGGATTTAAGTACGATATCTGGACAAGGACAGATATAATGCAACAAGTGTTTTCACACAACTCCTATAACTTAATGCAGTAAACAAGTAAAAGTACTCAAGATTGATATACAAAACAATTGGGTCAGCATGCACCGGGGCTTGCCTTTCAGGAATGAGGAAGGGCAATGATCCGGACACTCCGGTAGCTCGTCAATGGCGTTTCCTTCGTTGGCTGCCTCTTCGGGTTCTCCCGGTTGCTCCTGAACCTCCTCCGAAATCGCTCCCTCGAACTCAAGGAGTGTCACTCCCTCCGGAACACCTATTGCATGAATGTGTAACATCCCAGTTTTCGGAAACCCAAAAATCACAACTGAAAATTTTTTCGCAAACATGCCCATGTTTGGTGAGTGTCATATAGGAAAAACACCCATGTAGTTGCACAAGTAGCACCTACATAGCAAGTAGAACATTTGCATTTGATTATCTACTCATGAGTTGGAGTTTATTTGGTTTATGTGTTAATAAAATCAACAACTTGTTTTACTTTTAAATTAATCTTGCTAATTAATTATTTGAGGTTAATTATTTAACAACCCAATCAAGGTGCCTACCCTTGGATGGAACCCTAACCTACCCCAGACCCCTAGTGTCTACCCCTAAGGGCAAGTACACAAGTGGCACATGTGTATTTGCATATAAGTGGCCTTGACTTAATTAGAAATGGAAATAGGAAAACCTCAGATCAGCCCAGCCCACAAGCGGCCGCAGCCTGCCTCACCCGCACGCCCGTAAGCCAGCCTGCCAAACCAACCGTGCCCGCCAAGCCACCAAGCCGCCCGAGGCAGCTGGCCTGCCGAGCCACCCTGTCTTGCCCGTGGGCCGGCCCACTAGCACAGCGGCGCCCTCCCGCGTCGTGCCGAAGGAGCAACCGAGTGCCGCCTCTGCCAGATGGGCCACCGTTGTCATCCCCACCCCTTTCCTCTGCCACCGCCGCGAAGCAGAGCAACGCACCGGAGGGATCCGAGGCCCTACCTCACGCCATCACCACCCGATTCGAGCAGTTGGGAGGCAAGTTTGCCGATGGGTGCCACGTCCACGATCCGAGGCTTGCTTTCCCCTTCCCCAGTGGGCACCTTGCTGTGCTAATGACACTGCCGTGGCCCACGCTGCTGACACCACCCGAGCGGCGCTTTTGACCGGAAGGGGTTCGAATTGGAGCGCCTGGAGCCATTGCTACACGCCAAGCGATCGGAAACCCTAGCCTAACAGCCCCCGATCACCTCCACGTGCCCCCACTGCCCCATCTGCCGTTCGTCGTAGCCATGGCCGCGGCCTCGCTATGAAAGAGGAGCGCCCCAGTGCCTTAGCATCTTCTCATTCGCCTCGCCACTGCCTGGTGGCATTCCAACACCCACATAAGATGCGGAGAAGAAGGGGGGAAAGGAGGGGAAGAAGGAAGTCGAGGGATCGAAGCCGGAGAGGACGCTGCCGTCCTCTTCCCGGAGGAGGTCGGCACGGCACCGCTTCGACTCGACACTGCCCCGGCTTGACACTGCACCACCATCCTGTCTTCCACGCCACCGCCGGTGAGAACCACGCCAACCTTCTCCACTTTGCCCGACTTGGACACGCCAGCGCTGCCGTGCCATTCCCATACCGGGGATGGCCAAGGCAGGGCCTTTGGTTTCCACACCGCACGCGCACACTCGCAAGCTCCCACGCGAGCCAAGCACCGTCGCGCCGAGCCCCGAGCACCACCGCATGGCCGCCGTTCTCGCCTACTCTGGCCGCCTCGCTATGCGGGAAAAGATCGCCAATATTCACCGTGTGCACGCGAACTCATCAGCGTGCCTAGATAGCCCTGGAGCCTACCCTAACCATGTTCTCGCCGGAAGCCACGAGTCCGCTGGACCGCCGCCGTGAGCTGTGCTTCGCTGCAGACTCCGCCGCAGCAAATGGTCATTGGAGCCGTCTTTGTTGGACTTCCAGGGACCCCCAATCGTAGGAAAAGGAGTCCCTTTAGGCCCCGCTGCAGCCGCTTCAACCTCACCACCGTTCGTAGCCGCCGCGTGCAACCGAGGTCGTCAGGGACCGTGAGACCCCGAAATGGCCCCCTAGTCGTAACCGCCGTGTGTAACCGAGGCCATAGGGGCCACTAGCGCCTTTTGCCAGCAGCCGTAGAGTGAGAGCGCGTGGCCTCGCCGCCGGCGGTAGCGCCACCGTGAGAGCAGAGTGGGGAGGTGGAAGGAGGGCGGAGCTGTGCGTGCACTTGGTGCATGTGAGCCGGAGAGAGTGGGAGGAGAGGTGAACCTAGTCCATGTAGACTGAGCCTATGGCTCACCATGTGGGCGACCTGTCCACCATGAGCCAGCCCCCGGTAGACCAAGGCCCGTTTTTGAACCCGAGCCGCGACGTGGCATCACCTAGGAGCGCCACGTGTCCGGGCCTGGGCCGGCCCAACCCGGCCCAAGTTCGGCCCTGACCCCGCCTGCTGGAGCCCAGACCCGGCCCGGTCAACCTTGATCGTTGACCGTAGACCTGGTCAACATTGACTGGGCCCACCTGTCAGTCTCTCTATTCACGGACCCCACGTGTCAGTGACACTGTTCACCACAGCCAGTCACAAGCCGCCACGTGTCAGCCCCTGAAATTTCAACCCCTTTATCTTTTTCAGAAAATGTATTAACCTTTAAAAATTCATAATTAATTAACCGTAGCTCAGAAAAATGCCAAACCAGAGTCTAAATTTTTCTAAAAATGAGCCCTACATCATAGGCCTATGTTTGAGTGCATTTGGATCTTTTGATTTTCAGTTGCTTCCTTGTGCATCTCTATAGGAGTCGCTAACGCGGCTATATGTTACGTTTGGCAGACCTGGAGGAGCCACCGACTGAGGAGCTCAACCCCGACTACACCGACGACTTGGGTGACGACCTGCCAGGTGCCACGCCCCACCCATTCGTAGATCCTATTACGCATTGCAAATACTTAGAATTGCTAGTGCTTTACTTTCATGCAATAATATTACTGATAGGTTGCATGGTAGTTTACTGCTTTTTGAGCCACTTACCTTGTTGCAACCTTACACCTGCTCACCCTGCTGTTAGACTAGATGCTGCTTTATCACTCGTTACTTACTGCTTTATTCTTACTCGCATTATATCTATGATGTGATGCTGGTGAGTGAGAGGCGTTTGAGATAAGGCATGAGGTGCCGTAAACCTGTTAATAACCTGGTAATGAACCTGGGGAGATCTTGGCGTGAGTCTTGGGTGCGTATGGTGAGGGTCGAGTCGACCGAGCAGGATCTACGACGAGTCGTGAGGACGAGTCTTGCCAGAGGATGCTACCTGGGCGTTCGCCATGTGAAGTGCCTGTGGCGGGTACATGTGACAGGGAGAGATCCCGGGGTGGAGTGTCTTCGTAGGATGAAGCCCTGGGATGGGAGGTGCTATGATGGCACGGGGTGCCAGGTGTTCCGTTGAGCGGAAAACGGTTTTTCCCCTTGTGAAGATATCCTGCTTAGTCACCCTAAGGACTGATACGTCCATGGACCGGGTCTTAGGAATCCTTGCACATCCCCTCACTTCTGTGGGGAGGAGAAGGACGTTCGACTTGCTAGTGCGGTGCCACTACTATTGAGAGGTTAGCGGATAGTGTAGGGAGGTACGGGCAAGAGGACCCACACCCTTCCAAGACAGCGTAGTACCTAGGGGCCAGGTACTACGTCTCACAGTCTCAGCGTGTCGGTGGTACTCCGACACGGCCCTAGTTCTGAGTAATAGGGTGGTACCGTTTCTAGTCGGAAGGCGGCCCGAAATCAGCTTAGACGAGGCATCGTCGAGGATAGCTATCTTGTGGGATGTGTAAACCTCTGCAGAGTTTCTGGTTGATCGATCGATACAAATGCCGACTTGTCGGCTATGGACCTTTCCTAAGTACAGCTTCACTTGACTAGAGAGAGGAGTCCTTCTACCTTCCCCGGGATTTCAGTGTGTGATCCGGCTTTGGCCGTTGAGGCATGGACGAGAGGGAGTTGTCCATGCCGATGAGAGAGTGAGATGAGATGTGATGTGGAGATGTGTGCTGGGATGGGATATCGTGTGTGAATGAGATGGGTTAATATTTGATAAACTTATATTATTAAAATATTGATTACTCGCATAGGAAACCATAGCCAAAGATAGGTTTCTCTTCTCAACCCCAATTGCATCCAGTTCCACAAAGCAAATGCATCATAGGGTGGGCGATGTGTGGCCAATACCAAGTGTACTGATAGATTTTTGGTAGGCTTGGAGCTCGAGTACAATGAGGAGGACGACTGGGAGGAGTAGGGGTTCACCCTGCGCTCAAGCTTGGTGCGAGGAGTCCTAGTTTCTGCTGCTATCTACGAGAAGCTGTTCCAGATGCTGTGTGTGAGCATGTTCCGCCCAGTGTGGCGATGATAATAATTAATGTAAACCTTCTATTTGTACTCTGATATTCGTGTATGACTCTGTTATTCGACTGAGATTTGGGTAATGGCATGAACTTGTTCATCTATTACACATCGAATCTATGGCATTCCCTTCGCGGAATGCAGGATCGTTTCACATGAATGCACAATAAATCTCATGGATACATAAGAAGGAATGCAGCATGCTCGGAATGAAATGCACTACAGCAAATCCTAGTGCTCTATTGAAATCACTTCAATAATAAGTGCAAATCTCTTCTCCGGTAGAGAAGTACTTACCTAATCTACACAACCTAATGTATAAATGTTCCTCCTCAATTAATGCCCTAACACCTAACAATCAACAAGAACAACAGTACTCAAGGTTACCACCAACCAAGCACAAAATATCACAACAACACATTCTGGATAGCAGCTAAGTATTTCCATCACAACTGTAGATTAAAAAATCCAAATGGCATGATACAAGACAATCTGGAAAGCTTATAAAATGCTCTACAATTCATTTTCAAACCTCAACACTTAATTCCAAAGTTTATCTAGTCAAAATTCTAAAGTTACAGAAATATGTCCTCTCCAAATAGAGAGTAGCCATTTCTGGACAGCCACTTTAAAATTTCATGAGCATTGAACATATAGAAAAATTATTAAAATTCATTCAAGTAACTTCTAATAGAACATAACAACATCATAACTTGAAAAGTACTCAAGCATCAGTACCCAAATTTTTACCAGAGCTAGTATATACATGAAATAACATACTCACCAAATTTCATAATTTTTGGAACACTACAACTCAAGTTATCCATTTAACAAGTTTGTATTCATTTTAAAACACATTTCAAAGGCCTATTTAAATCTTCTAGAAACTAAATAGCACATGTATATTTGATATTTTTCCTAAATACTACACTTCATACAGAGTCCAACAAATTTTGAATCACCTCAAATGGATCTATAAAATGGGAGATATGAAATTTACAACATAGGATATACATCTGTGAATTGAATAAAAGAAAAACATGAAAATGAACCCTAAACCGCTACTGGGCTAGCTACTCCATGCGCGGCCCGCTATCCCGAGCATGGCTTCGTGCAGTTGACGCGGCCCAACCGGGTGCGCGGCCCGTGATGGCCATCCCACCCGCGCGCGCGACTGCCAGGCGGGGCTCGCCCGTCAGAGAGAGAAGGCAGGGGAGGCAAAGACGATGGCGAAGCTCGTCGCCGGTGGTGTTTCCGGTGAGGTCGAGTGCACCGACGCGTTCATCTCAACGGTGCGAACCTAAGGATACAACCTAAGGGGGCTATGGCGGTAGCTAAGGCGGTCGGTGACGGCAATGGCGGCTCACGGCCACAGCTTGCCGGCTCCGGTGAACTAGATGGCGGCGCGACCCTATTGGCCGGTCCCGTGAGCATCAGCGGCTCAAGGCAGACTCAAAACACCAGAGAAGGGAGGCGGTGAGATGCTAGAGGAGTACGGCCATGACACGGTGGTGCTCCGACGAGAAACGTCCGAGGCGGACGGTGGCGGATTCGGCAATGCAGCCTTACCTCCACGCGATTGGCTCAACTAAGAGGTGGAGGTAGAGGGGTCCAAGGCGGAGCGGTGGGCGAGATTTGGTGGACAGTGGTGCGGTGGTGAGCGTGCATGAGCTCACCAGAGTAGGGGTGGCAATGGTGGCTCGGTTTCTCCGCTTTGACGTGGAGAGAGCGAGAGAGAGGGGCCGAGGCGCGAGTGAGGCGAGCGTCGTCTTCATGGCGTCCTTGAGGACCTCGCGGCCTGACCGGTGGGGTCACGGCTGGCGTACGGGCGCCACCGCGCGTCCACACGTCGGCACAGTCCTACGGCCGATCGGCCACACTGAACTGACGAAGCTGAACTCGACTGAATCAACGATCCTGGTGACCGATTGACAGCCAATTTTTGACGCCCTAGATCTCCCTGACCAGACCGAATTAGTGCAAACTATGAACAGCAATGTTGGAGATGGATATGTGATCTACAACTTTGTCAATACTGGCTCGACCTGGTTTGGCATGGTTTGAGAGTTATAGGTTTCCAAAGTAGGGTACTGTGAAACGGTTTTCAGTTTAAGACTTAGTCAAATTTGCTAAGTCACAAAACAGCCTCTAAGACTGACTTGTGGGCCATTTTTGAACATGTTCTGGTCATTTCATGAGATGGCCATATTAGAACTTTTGTTCCTTATGAAATTCTCTACAACTTTGCTTAAGGTTACTTCTCCATGCAAGATCTCTAAGCTGGACTTTTAAACGGTCAAACCAAAGCCTTCTAGGGGTTAAGAGTTGGTCAACAGCACCTAGGAGGGCATTTTGGTCATTTTGGTCAACATGAACATTGTCCCACTAATTACCCTAAATGTAATTAAGGTGTTATAGGACATAATTAGCTACTCTACACCTTGCTTACACAAAATTCCTAGTGTCACATAAGTTGAAACAAGCAAAACAATTATTTCCACCAAAATGTTGCACTACCATGTTGCACATGTTTCAAGACCTTGTTGCAACAATTAAACTTATCATGGTATACTAACAACATTGCCATGTTTCCAAGTATGAGACCTCAAGTTGTATCTACAAGTTGCACCACTCACATTTCATAGGCAAGTAAATTATGAAACAAGCATATTAGGGTATGTTGCATACTCATGTTGCAAGCAAAATAAAGACATGAATGAGATGAATGATGCGCATGCTTATGAAATGCAATGCAATTAAGGAAGCCAAACACCTGAGGTGTTACAGCACCCATGTGTAACGGGGCGCCTCAGGGTACCCAACTAAACTCAGCACCCTCCAAAGCAAGGTAGGCGTGCCAAACTGCTCCAAAAAGGTTCCGCTATGAGGAGGAAACATGAGCGCAGCCATATGTAGCAAAAAGGATGCAACTCTTGTGAGAGGATCTTTTTTGAGAGACAAAAATTTAATATTTGGGATAAGCCATTATAAGGGAGGGAGTAATGCAAGAATGTAATATTTATGAGTGAAAATGATGCATGCACGTTCCGTACGTCCTCACAAACCTTAGGAAAAATTTATAAGTCTAACAGTATAGGCGATGGCATACCCACGTTCTCTCAATATACGCGACTAGCCAGTTTATAACGGTGCGTTGTTAGTGTACCTATAGAAAAATTTCATTTTAGCCCAACAATTCCCCAAATATATAGCACACAATGAAACAGTAAGCTAATACACTCGCCATACCCCAGATACATATATGTCGGTGTCAATCTACCCGAACCATCAGATCACCAGAGAATCACCCACACTTAAGTACTTTCATAGCTACATGGTTTATGACTTGAAGCTGATCCAGTAACCAAAGCTAGCACTCCCCTAGGCCGACGGATGTTCAGCCATGCTCTCCCAGCTCACACTTACCTGAGCGTAGGTGCGACGTTGCATAAATGTAAACTATTGACATATATGGCTAATTCATACATGAAGGCTGCCTCCGACCTCAGACCACAGGACAACATAGTGTGGTCAAGTTATCACTCATACATACCTTGGCATGGGCGTAGATGCAAAAATTAAAACCCCCAAGTTAGTACTTAAATAAGCCACCTAAGAGTCCTTAATTGGGCATAAAGGATATGACCACTGACACACTTTAGCTTAAAATTCTGATTTTTTTTCACAAAAGCTTTTGTTTTAAATACACAAATGACATGTGTTAATGTTGAATCTTGCTCTGATGCCAGCTATCATGGAACTATCCAAATTATAAGAGCACAAGTACAAAAACAATCGCCGGAGCGATCAAATTTCCGCACTTGAGCACATATAATCCCGGTAGTCCACGAAATCAAGAAGGATTTCAAACCAACCAACCAACAAGCCAAGATCATACATGATTCAACATAACACATCACCTGTTACAACATTTCACAAGTAGCTTGCGGCAACTCACATACATCGGAGTTCAAATAAGTTATTACAAACCCAGTTTAAAGTAGCGGAAGCAACATAGTTTTGAAATCACAACACTAGTAGTTCAGATACATAGCTAGTTGTAACACCCCATGTGTTTATCACCAGTTAAGCAATGGGTTTGAGCTTAAACATGATGGATTAAGAGGTGCTAAAGATGCCAAGTTCAAACCTATGGAAATGAGCCGCAATCTAAACCTGGAAATTGCACCGTTGCTTTACATATAGCCCCCTTTCAAGATATATGCACGGGTGGTGCTATTGGAGTATCTTCATGTGACTCACCTCAATACCTATCTATATTGGTCACTGGAAAAGTTTCATGAAGTTTGGAGTCAAAAAGTCACATGAAATGATAAGTTATATCCTTGTTGGAATGACTTTACTAAGTGTTGGAATTGCATTATTAAGTGGAGGGAAATATAGATCATCAACCAAACCTTGCAATCTTACCCAAATGACTCTATATGAACTCTGCAACAAAAGTCATGAAAGGTTCATGTTGAGCAAATGGCCAGAAAATGCCTCAATGGATCAAAACGGATAGTTTAAGTTTTATCGTGATCCTACTTTGGTCAAAATAGAACTATAGGTTCAGTGCATGTTTTGGAGTTTGCCCTTTAATAAAAGTTGTAGTACATGTTATATACAACAAACTTTATTATTGGAAGTGAAACAGAGGCTCAAAGTTTCAACTTGCTGCTGTTTTCAGCACTTAGAAAAATATTCTAAGTCCTTGTAGTGACAGCAGCAAGTTGGCTACTTTGTGACATTTTATCGTCCAAATTCATGTGGTAACTCCATTGGATTCCTTAATATGAGTTGGAATACCTTTCATGGTGGAAACAATGAAACAAGTCTCATAAAATTTGGAGTTAATTTGGATCTTCAAAAATAGCTCCCAAAACAGCAGAAGTTTACTTTGTCACTAGACGGACATCGACATGTTGGCATTCCGCATTCTCCAAATTTTGTTAAGTAACTTGAGTTGATCCCAATATAAAAGTTGGAGTATATTCTTTGGAGAAGAGCATGCAAAAAGTTGGATCAAGTTTGACGTAGATTTGATCAAGTTTTGACCCTTGCCTCTAATCGCTGTTAACTCACTGACACTGTCACTTTGGAGCATAATTACTCACTAATCTACAGCTCTAATGGCCATGCAACCTTAATAGAATTTGTAGAGTGTTATGTGTGCTCCAACTTTGCTTTTAGGTTCATGTCCAAAATCGGCCCGGAAGGAGCCCAGAACGGCGTCCCACTTCGGCCATCCCGACGCTCGCCACGTATTCGATGGATTGTCACCGTGGCGACCATGCAACGAAGCCGCTCACCCATCGCGTCGTGGAGCGCCTGAACTACTCAGCGACCTCCCCACTCACCCAGCACTCGCGCTCGCCACTCGCCTTGCCAGCAGCGCGTGCGTGCACTACGCCAAGCGCGGTCACGCCATGGCCGAGCTCGGCCCCATCATGTCCCCGCTGCTCAGCCCTTCCTTCGTCCAAGCCAGCCGCGCCATCATCTTCCCCTCACCGAGCTGCCCCTCCCGCGCCTCTTCCCCGGCTCCAACTGCCGTTGCAGCGCCGCTGCCGCCTACTACCGCCGCCGGAGAGCCGCTGCTCCGCATGGCCCGCCTCCTCGGGCCACCTCGAGTCAGGCCGTGGTCACCCACGGGTGCGCGCCGGCCTCCTCTCGCTTCCCCTCCACTTCCCTGCTGCCGACGAGCCCCTTCTGGCCGCCACCGGTGGTTCCCCGGCTCCTCTGTTTTCAAATCGCGACGAAGGACCTCATGCAAGAATTTGACAAAAGTGAAGGGCCTATTTGCACTGTCATAGACTCAGAGGAATAGTGCTCCAGGGACCTGTTTGTGTTGATTTTGCAGAAACTTTGAAAATACATAGTAAATCATAGGAAATTCATAAAATAGCAAATAAGGACTTTTTGGAATCCTTGTGAAATTATCTATGCAGTAGATCTATATTATGGCATGTTTTAGTTTGAAGTTTTCTCTGTAAAAATAGATTTATGCAGTTAGGTATTAATGCTAGTTGAATTTGTTATTTTTCATAACTGCAAATCTAGAGCTCCAAATGATGTGAAATTTTTATGGCATGCTACTCATGTGATATTTGATGCGTGGTAAAAATTTCATGGTCATTGGTTGCTATTTGAGGGAGTTATTGCTTTATCTTGCTCTGACACGATTTCTTGCATTATCATTTTGTATTTTCCATATAGGTTGCTATACATGTTAAAATGACTTGAAATTTGTACAGTAGACTATTGAAATGTTTTGTGAGCTACTGTAATGTTTTTGGAATTTATTATGCACTTTTGGTATATGTTCATTAATTAACCCTATTATCCAAAATAAATTATGAAATGTATTAAAAGAATTTATTTAGCAAGGGACACTATGCTTTCTGGTGCTCATTAGTCATGTGTGACATGTTGGTAAAGTTGGTTTTGTCCAATTATATGTTTGCAACATAAGTTAATATTTATTTCTTGCAAATGAGGTTTCTGAACAGATTTGAGAATGTTGTTATTTACCCTATGAAAATTATGTTTTCATGTCTTGTGTGATATAACAAAGTTGTTGTAAATTTCATGATCTAGCTGCTGTTAAAATTTGGTAGCATTTGACCAAGTAGTTTAGGAGTTATAGCTGTTTAAAGTTGGGTTACAGAATTGCTTGCTCTCTGTCTTGTTAGACCAGTTTCTGTGTTTGTGTAAATTCGACATGTTAAACTTTGGAATCATGATGTGATGATTATAAATGAAATGTAGATAATTTCATAAGCTTTCCAGAATGTCTTCTTACAAGTCATTTGGATTTGTGGAACTCCAGTTATAGCTAAATCTTGTAGCTGCTGTGTGCATGTCCAGAAATTGATAGATTCCAATTATAGTTGTTTGATTGTATATTGTTAAGTGTGACTTATGCCTTTGAGGGTAGTTAAGTTAATACACCTGAGATCTTGTAAAATTTGTGTGCCATGTCTAGTATGCTTACTATATTCATATGTTGTGCTTGGGTGATGAGTTAAATGACTTAGATAATCACAATTGTTGGTATGAGGTTGTTTTACTTGCTATCTTAGCATGATGTTTAGTGTGTAATGCATCATCTATTGCATTTCTATGTGTTCATACACTTGCATCTTGCATCTCATCTAGGTACGCTAGATGCACCATGTGAAGGACGAGATGTGGAGCCTAACCCGAAGACGGTGTTTGGTAGACCTATCCCGAAGACGGAAGGACTGGACAAGTGCTAGAATGGGAGGTGCTCGCCAAGCTAGTGTCATCTGACAACCACTGACTTGTGTCGGATCTCAGGCAAGCCCCGGAGCATTCTAAGTCTCCTACTTTATAAAAAACAATTCTTATTATATGAGTTATAAATATATTGTTGCATTAAGTTATAGGAGTTGAGTAAAACCGTTGTTGCATTTATTATCCTTGTCCACCTGGTTATCTTCTACCCTGTTAGGTCAGGATCTAATAATTGCTTAGCCATGCTTAGACCGGTAGAAGTCGGGTGATTTCCTGTCACCTGCGAGTTTATAGGTGGATACCTGGTTATGGTTAGCTATATTTGTGATCATGGAAAGTAACCAAGTGTTGGTAGATAAAGGAAGACCGGGCGAAGTCTTATAGGGTTTTGGACTATAGTGATTCCGTCTGTGTCGATTAAGGACCGATCGTTGCTCGTCCCTCTTGTCATGTTGAATGCATGCCTCACATTTAGCTGGCCGAATAAAGTACCTTTCGACCACGAAGCTAGTGACACTATTCGAGCCGGGATAAACTCGGATTGGAGACTGGTGCTGAAGGGGGTATGGCGGGGACGCGAAGAGTGAGCCTAAGGTGTGTCCTGGCAGTCGGGCGGTCCCTGGGTAGTGCGGTCCATGACTGTTATCCCGCGGCTACTTGGAAAGTGTCATTGGTGATCTAAGCAACCCTAACGGGGAAGCGTGGTTTGTGTGAGGAATAAATCACCAGCTGGTTAGGAATCAATTTGAATCGCCATCGCTCCTAGATAGTGAGCACTTGACTCGTGCTACAGCATCGTAGTAATTATGATGGAACAATGATGGTTATTGGATGGTATTGAAAATGCTAAATTTAAATTGGTAACTGGATGTATTGATTAATCAAGTGATTGCTATAGTATAGGTGCTTATCTAGTTGGATAGGTCATACTAAAAATGATGCAAAATACTTAAATTAGTATCTTTATAGTAGCTTTTGCTTTTCTACAAAATAAGTCAAGGCAGTCCACCTTATTGAAACGATCTTGATTTTCCTCGAAGGGAAAATCCACAGATACGAATTATAATGTGATAGCCCACGAAAGAAACCCATCACATTATCAATTATCAGATGATATCATAGTCATACATCTCAGAATTACAAATTACAAAGTTTTACAACACTTGTTAACACACCTATTACATCATTATCTAGCGGAAACTCACGCGTCTTCATCAGAGTTGTTGTAGCGCGTCAGCAGGTGAAGGCTCCTCCTCCACGGCAATCATCAGAGTTGGCGTAGAAAGACAGCGGGCGTAGACTCCATCTCCAAAACCAAACTTGAGCGTAGGAACGAGACCACCTAATCTTTCTAACTTCGTTATTACTGCAAGTCAGGAAAACTGCACACCGCCAGATGTGTGCAGGCCATGGTCAGCACCGATGAGCTTTAGTGGAAAAGAGAAAAAGGGATCTGGCGATCCTAAAATATTTGGCTGTGGGTTTCCTATAATGCATGTTCATTAATAAGTATATAATAATAGTTCATCAAGTTTTAACCCATCTCTTACACATGTTCTCCCATCCCATCACATCTCAACACCACACCACATCTCATCTCACTCTCTCATCGGCATGGACGACTCCCTCTCGTCCATGCCTCAACGGCCAAGGCCGGATCACACTGAAACCCAGGGAAGGTAGAAGGACTCCTCTCACTAGTCAAGTGAAGCTGTACTTAGGAAAGGTCCATAGCCAACAAGTCGGCGTATGTATCGATCGATCAACCAGAAACTCTGCAGAGGTTTACACTACCCACAAGATCACCATCATCGACGATCCGGGTCGTCTAGGCTGATAACGGGCCGCCTTCCAACTAGACACGATGCCACCCTATCACTCAAAACTGGGGCCGTGTCAGAGTACCTCGTACACCGGCACGCTGAGATTGTGAGACGTAGTACTTGGCCCCTCGGGTACTACGCTGTCTTAGGAGGGTGTGGGCGCTCGACGCCCGTACCTCCCTACACTATCCGCTAACCTCCCAATAGTAGTGGCACCGTACTAGCAAGTCGAACGTCCGTCTCCTCCCCACAGAAGCGAGTGGATGTGCAAGGATTCCTAAGACCCGGTCCACAGACATATCAGTCCTTAGGGTGACTAAGCAGGATATCTTCACAAGGGGAAAACCGTTTTCCGCTCAACGGAACACCCGGCACCTCGTGCCATCACAGCACCTCCCATCCCGGGGCTTCATCCCACGAAGACACTCCACCCCGGGACCTCTCCCTGTCACATGTACCCGCCACAGGCACCTCACATGGCGAACGCCCAGGTAGCGCCCTCCGGCAAGACTCGTCCTCATGACTCGTCGTAGATCCTGCTCGGTCGACTCGACCCTCACCACACACCCAAGACACACGACAAGATCTCCCCAAGTTCATTACCAAGTTATTACCGTGTTCTCGGCACCACGTGCCTTACCCACTTGCAATCCCTTCTCCAAGCATCACATCACAGATATAATGCAAGTAAGAGTAAAGCAGTAAGTAGTAAGCGAGCGTCTAGCCTAACAGCGGGTGTGCAGGGGAACAGGCTGCGACAAGATAATGGCTCACAAAAAATCTACCATGCAACCTATCACAGTTCAATTGCATAAAAGTAAAGCACTAGCATCTACATTTTAGCATGCCTAATAGGATCCTCTAGAGTAAGGTGCTGCCATGACACCTGCGATGTCGATGAGGTAGTGGTACACATCCATATCAGTTGGTGTAGATGTTCAGCGCGGACCTCCATCTCCGGGGTCAGCTTTAGTCCACGGGTCCTCTAGAGTTGACGCACGTCTAACTGATAACCCTATAAACTATGAGTTATCACAAAGATCCCAAAAGAACGAAGAAGAACCAAATTCACTCATACATGGCTGTGAACCTATGGCTTGTTCTAAGCTTTGGTAGGCACAAGGTGGCTTTGGGTCTAGGTTAGGTGCCATGGTGAGACTCGGTTCGCCATGGATACATGGTTGACGGGCCGCTTACGTTGGCGTCAAGTTTGTAGGGCTATAGGGGGTTGGACAGCCGTGGTTAAGTCAAGCTGGGTTCAAGTAAAGGCGAAGCTATTAGGTGGAGGTCTGTCTAAGCCGAGGGCTTTAGTCAGTCCCGATATTACCATACTTGAACACCGAGGTGCTCGCATGGGTTGTAGGTCGGGGCTCGACTTGATCATGTTGTGGTCAAGTCTTGGTGGTGCATGTGATCGACTCGGTCCCGAGGGCTTGCGGATGGCAGTCGTCGACACGGGTAGGGCTTGATGCCGGCAGCACAGCGACGTCGGCGGGGTTCAGTTCAAGGCTTGCCGAGCAGACAAAGTAGGGATTGGCCATGCTTGAGGTATGTTCGCCGACTTTGGCTCCTCGGTCAAGGTGATGCCGGCATCGCGGTGGTCACAGGTCCGTGGCTTGTGCATTGACGTGATGGCTGCTGAGACAACGCAGTCCATGTTCGTGCGTGCATCAGAGCAGTGGTCATGGCCGCGAATTGGAAGGCGGTGGTGCTCGCTGGTCAGGAGGCGGGTGCGCAGTGAGAACAGGGTACTTCGGCACTGCCATAGCAGCCTGCAGTGGTCGTGTGTCTTGGCCATGGCCATGGTGGGCTGCACAGTGCCGCGGGTGATCCACGGCCGCCGTGATGCCAAGCTGTGCGTGCGCAGCGTGTGTGCAGTGCCCGTGACATGCCTGTGCGGGTTCAAGGCCAAGGCAAGCAAGGGCGAGGTCTTGGGGATGGTTAAGGAGATGAACATCGTGCGTGCAGGTGATTAGTTGTTACCTCAGCTACAGGCGGAGAGCGGAACAATCGAGTTCTGCAGTGGCGTCGGAGCCGCGCAGGCTCCAGTGGTCTTGTGCGCATGCGTGACGGCCCTGGGCCGTGCGGTGGCCGCAGGTGGCCACCGGTGCGGCACCGCGCGTGCGCTAGCTCGAAGGCCGGTACAGGTGTGGAGGCGACACGAGTTCGACACTCGGTGCAAGGTCGAGGGCAAGGTTAGAAGAGGTGGGCGCACGCCGGGTGTTCGACATGGCGCCGAAGGAGTCCGGCAGCAACCGCGGCATGGCTGTGGCACTGTGTTCGTGCGGTGCAATCTGTGTGCAAGACGGCAGCCATCCATGGCTTCGGCTAGGCGGTGCAGACAAGGGCCATCCCTGGGCAGAGGTGACGTGCCCAGAAGGGCGTGTTCAGGTGGCACTGGCATGCCCGCGGCGTGGAGCGGCCGTGGCGGCCAACTCCTGCCTGTGTAGGTGGCTGCGGCCGCGAGTGTGCGGGGCTTGGTGAGCCGCCGGTGGCACGGTATCGCGTGACGTGTGCCCGGTGCCCAGCGGCATGTGCTTTCGTGGCAAGGAAGCAACGATGTGAAGGCCGGGTAGGCTGTGTGCATCACGCCATGACACAAGGGCGAGGCTTTATGGCTTGCTCACCGGAGGGCTCGATGCCGGGCGTCCACG
Source organism: Saccharum spontaneum (assembly GCA_022457205.1). Taxonomy (NCBI): domain Eukaryota; kingdom Viridiplantae; phylum Streptophyta; class Magnoliopsida; order Poales; family Poaceae; genus Saccharum; species Saccharum spontaneum. The sequence continues at coordinate 40,309,911 of CM039591.1, read as the reverse complement.
TGGTGCAGGTCGGGTCCGAGGCCGGCAGAACACGATTGGGGCCGTGGCCTGGGGGGTGTCGCGGGTACTGGTGAACGTCATGGTCGTGTGCGGTTCCGGGGCGGCGTGGCTGTGTCGAAGTCACGACCATGGCGAGGATGCTGGAAAGGGGGCGGCTTCACTGTGATACACAGAACGCGGCACCAAGGCCGATACAGACAAGGTCCTTGACGAAGAAAGGACAAGAAAGGAGGGTGGCAGCTTGGGCTAGGACGTGGCTCACCGGTGGTTGGCTTGTCCATGACGGGGCGCCGGGAGGGTATAGAGCGGTGCCGATGGCTGCGACGTCGTCGACGAGATGACGTAGGCGGCACATGGGTCTTGGTGGCTTCCAGGCGGACACGCGGCGAGGGCGACCGTGAAGCCGGGGCATTGACGTGCTCTTCGCCGCGGCCCGCGTTCGCGACGTCGCGGTGCGCGATGTAGTGCAGACGTGCAGCGGAGGTTTCAGCAAGGCGTCCTCGGCTCCGAGCGAGGAGGTGGCTGGGCTCACGCTGCTACGCGGCTTCCCCTGTGGATGATGGAACACGGCACGAAAGACGACTCAGGTTGGAACGACCATGGAAGAGCGCAAGGTGGGAACTTTGGCAACAAAAAGGGCTCCCCGGCGGTGGTGAACTCACCGGAGTTCGTGGTGAAGGCAGTCAGGATGGTCGCGGGGGTGGTTGACGCGGTCTGGTGCGATGCAGGGCTCGACGTGGGAGCCGCCGGGGGCGAAGTAAGCGTCGTCGTGGCCGTGCAGCTTGACGACGCGACCTCCGCTGTGTGGCTACTCGACGGCGAGAGCTTCGGCAAGGGCGATGACGAGTCCGTGCATGGTGCAGACGGCTTCGGTGGTGAAGACGTGGTGCGCTCGCGTCGCTGGGGTCTTCGGCGCACACGATGCAGAGGCGAGGTCGCGACGCTCGGCGATGGGTACCAGGGCGCGGCGTCGATGGCGAGGCCTGGTGCAGGCAGAGCTTCGCGGTGGCGTCGTGGCTGGTGACGGCGCCGGTCCAGGGCGCCTCGGCCATAGCATTCTTGGACTACGGAAAGAGTCAGGGGAACAGGGTCTGTGGCGGCGGCGTCTGGGAGTAGGAGAGGGGCGAGGCCAGTTGGGGCTCTTATAGGCCGGCTTCTAGGGTTCCGCAGGGGGCAGGCGAGGTGTTCCGTCGTCTTGCCGTTGATGTGACGGCCGGCGCGACGTGGCGGTCATCCAAGATGCAGGGCAAGTGGACGGTCCGAGGAGCTTCGAGAAGAGCTCGGGCTCCAGTGCGGTCAAGGGCACGGTCTTGGGCGCACCCAGCAATTGCGGCGCAGGGCGCGGCCTGGGGAGGGCCCGTGATGACGCGTGCAAGGGCATCCGAGGGGCCAGCAGCTGGCTTCAGCCAGGTTCCATCGATGGCCGACGGAAAACGGAGCGGCCTGCTCTGCTTTGGACGGAAAAGCAGAGAGGAGCTTCCGGAGGTGGGCTGCTGCTGCGGGGTTAAATAGGGCACCGGCTAGGTTTCCAGGGTCTCTCGACGATCCTCGTCGTCCGTGCACGGGAAGGGGGCACGCGGCAGCTATCCAGCGATGCGGGGTAGGTGGCCGGCTCGGAATGATCCGGAAGGGAGCAGGGCTGGTCCGCGGACGCGGGTCACTGCGGTGGGCGAGCGGGGATGCGTCCAAGCTGTCAAGGGCTCGTCCGCAGTCCGTGGCGCGGGGCACGGCTCCGCAGGGTCCGCTGCTGGCGTGGACGCGAAGGGTATCCGAGGGCGCTGCTCTGCTTCGCTCGGGCAGTTGGACGGAAGGAACGGAGGACACTGGTACGGGGAGAGGAAGGAGAAGATGGCGACGCGAATCGATGGAGTGGCGACGGAATGGAAACGGAGAGGGCCAACTCTGCGGCTGGCTCCTGGGCCCGGTAGACAGCGCTTGCGTCTCCGCGACGCGCAAGGGCGCAGCTTCCTCAATCACGCGCTGAGCACGAGCGGCAAGGGAGAGGGAAGAGTTTAGCGCCGGTTGGACTTGGTGGCGAGTTGGGCTCGAAGCAGTGCCTGGCCCGGACGAGGAGTGCAGGCCAGGGAAGCCGGCGTGCTGTAGCTGCTTGCGGTTGGCATAGTAGGTATATACGTGTATACATATACATATATATACACACACTTACAAAGACTTCGGCTTAGAGAACTCAGGTGCTCACGTAATTAAAGAGCAAGGCACAGTAGCATGCACGGTTGGGCAGGTAGCTGGATCCGGAGCATCGCCATTTGGTGATAGGATAGGGTGCGTACGTACTACTGGCTGGCCGTGCGACGAGGAGATAAACCATGAGCTGGGCCTAGAGGGAGATGCAGGAGGAAGCTTTGGCCCTAGAAATTAATTAAGAAATGATTCTCCTTTTTCTACACATGGAATTTAGAAAAGAGATTGAGCAACATGGAAAAGGATTTTTCCTTTCGTGACTCTTATGACCATGGGACACGGCTTTGGGGGAGATGTAATGTAAAGGGAGTTTTCGAGATATTCCAATGGGAGAAAGAGGAGCTGCTATGGACCTGTGTACTCTGACACCGACAAGACTCAAACACGAAACCCACACAAAAGCGCGAGCACTCTCCTACACACAAATCTAGATGTATGCAACGTCTTGTTAGCGAGTTAGTCTCGGGTTAGACCTAGGAGCTATATGCTTCACACTATTGCAGGAAAAATTTTAAAAAGTTTGTATTTTTGGTTGGCCGAAAATCCGGGATGTTACACTTATACAAGCCTTGCATACTCCTTGGTGTCATGTTATTTCTGGTTTATGACGGGTAAGTCTAACTGAGTGCCTTCTCGTACTCAGGGTTTATTCCCACTTGTTGCAGGTTGTGATGAATCATGGCTACTGCAAGAATTGGATGGCTCCTGCTGTAGTGGCGGAGTGTGGTCATGGGCATGACCCTTCTGAGCTATCTTATCTCTCATGCTTTTGTTGGAAATTGACCCTGGTACTGGCATGTATTTGAATTAAGATGATATTAGTTTCAAACTACTTTGCTTTCGCTATTTTGAACTTGAGTTGTAATAACTCTGTGGAACTCCGATCTATGTTGAATTACTTGTAATAATGGATGTAGCATGTGACTGTTATGTTGGACCACTACGATCTTGGCTTGTATGTTGGTTGGTTTGAAATCTCTCGTGATTTCATTGGACTACCGGAGTTATAGGAGCTTAAGTACGGGAATTTAATCGCTCCGACGATTATTTTTGTACTTTTGTTCTTATAATTTGGGTGGTTCCGTTACACCAGTCCAAAGTCATATCCCACAAAAGCATTCCAGATGAGAGGCACTAACAGAGACCATGCCCAATGGTCTAGTCATCATCCCCCATTGGGAGAAGACAATACTTGCAGCAACCATAATAGAAGATGTCATCTGCAACAAGAGGGAATAAACCCTGAGTACGAGAATGTACTCAGCTAGACTTACCCGTCATAAACCAGAAATAACATGACACCAAGGAGTATTCAAGGCTGATATATAAGTGGAGCTCGCTTGACAACATTTGGCATAAAATCTTAAGTGACATAAGTAATCATTTATTGCTTAAGCATCAAGTTAATAATTATTAACCTGTCATCTAGATTATCACATGTTCTACAACAACCACTTGATTAAGGAGCAAACATTAATAACCGTATCAGGTATAATAAGGCCATCATCAATATCATCATTTCTGAACCATCAAGTCATTTAGTGTGACTACAATGGAGATACTCCCATCAAGTTTCTCACTAACCAGGAGAGACGGCGATTCGAATTGATTACTACCTAGCTGGGGAAATATTCCTAACCCTCACCCAGGCTTACTTTGCAACGGTAGCCTTAGGTCACCTTTGGTACAACTCAGAAATCGTGGACCCGATTAGTGTTGCATTCTCAGGGATACCATGCCAGCAGGACGATCAGGACTTTTAAACACCTACCCTTGGAAAATAGTAGTGGCTCCCCTCCGATGCGCACTCGAACAGACCGGCTTCCGGCCTGAGCTGAGCTACTCGGCTTCGTGGTCGGTTCATCGGATCCGGCTAGCTATGTGATAGGCATGCGTTCAAAATGACAAGAAAGGCTCCATGCTTTAGTCCTTAATCAACACATACAGAGTTACTATAAGAATAACCGCCCACCTATAAGACTCCACCCGGTCTTCATTCATTTTATCCATGGTTTATTTCCACAATAGCAAATATAGACAACCGTGACTAGATAGATCCCTATATCTCGCAGGTGACAGGAAATCACCCGACTTATACTAGTCTAAGCAGGGCTAAGCATTTACTCGATCCTGACTAAATAGGATTCGGGGTATGTATACTGGACAAGGAAGGATATAAATGCAACAAGGGTTCTAGACAACTCCTATACTTAATGCAACAATACATATATAACATATATACTTAATTGCTTTCATAAGTAGGAGGCTTAAAATGCTCCAGGGCTTGCCTTTCACGAACGATGAAGGCTCGTGCTGCGGCACTCAAGTACGACCTCCTGGTTGCCTTTGGGTTCTGGTGGCTGGGCCTTTTGTGCTGGAGCTGGCTCCTCCACCTCCTGGCAAGTCTCCTCGAACTCCACCAATGTCACTCCCTCCGGCACACCTATTGCATGCATATGCATAGAATCAATATCATGTATGCATAAGAGAATGAGATGACATGGTGGCCATGTATGAGAATGAAAGCAAGGTAACTCAAAATGATTAACATTCGTTGAACGAGTATGTGCAATGCTCTATTCAAATCACTTTAAAGAGTAGGTGCATATCTCCTCTCTAAAGAGCAAGAATACACACTTACCAAGTTTGCACAACCTAAGGTACAGTTGCTCATCCTCAGTTAGAGGCCTAGCACCTGCATCTAATAACTTACTTTAACTGGCCTCAACATCTAAAACATCCCAATCATGCTTAAGCAAAGCAACTGAGCATTTAGAAAACTTCAGGAATTCTGGGCATACATGCAGCAGTCAAGTAATTAATTCATAACAGGCGATTTACAAGCCCAAATGACTTGCAACAAGACATTCTAGAAAGCTTATGAGATTAACTACATTTCGTCTTTAGACATCACAGCATGATTCACAAGTTAAACAAATCTAAATGATACATTTATAGAATCTGGTCCTGACAAGACAAAGAGCAATCGATTCTGTGACCCAACTTTGAACAGCTGTAACTCCTAAATCACTTGGCCAAATGCCACCAAATTTTAACAGCAGCTAGACACATGAATTATCTATAACTTTGGTACTCACAAGTTTACCAGGAAACATCATTATCACAGTGTAATTTACAAAGTTCCACAAACTGTTCAGAAAAGCATATTTCACAAAAATAAAAGTTGACATATTTCAAACATGCACCTGAGCAAAACCAACTTCACCAACATATTACACATGTCAAATGAACACCAGAAAACATGGTGCTCTCCTCTAAATAAATTCTTTTAATGTATTTCTTAATTTATTTAGATATCAAGGTGTATTTACGAACCTATACCAAAAGTGCACAACAAATTCTACAAAAATTACAGAAACTAGCATATGCTCCTAGTAGACTAATGTAAAAATTTCATAGCATTTGAACATGCATGGCATGCTGTACTAAAAATACAAAACAACAGGGCTGATTCTAGCATAAATGGGAAACCCTATTGAAAAGTGTCAAACGACAGATTTCATATTTTTCATAGTTTTACCATAACATAAGAACATTTCTTACCAAATTTCAGGTTTATATCTTACGTACATTAATTATAAAAAATAGCACAAGAAACTACTATTTAATCAAGTGAAATTCATAACTCATTCATATAGTATCCAAAAATCATGATATTTTTAGTACAACATAGCATAAACAGCACCTCATAGAATTTTTATAGCATTTGGAGTAGTACATCAAGAGATATGAATTTCCACTTTTCATCCGTGAATAAAAGAGATAAATAATAACTATTTATTTTTATACAGAACACATCATGTTTCATATTTTTAACATATACTACACATCACACAGAGCACAACAAAATTTGAATCACTCAATTTGGAGCTCTAGAACTCCAGATATGAATTTTCAAAGTTCAAGACAAAAACTAGATTTGAATGAAACCTAAACCCTAAACTGTGCCACTGACACACGGGTCCCGCGAGGTCAACGGGCCCATTGGCCAGCCACAACAGAGATAGGGGAGAAGGTTTGACTGGCAATTGCTCATCGCCGGTGAGGTCTCTGGCGGTAGCATCTTCACCGTTGGGTTCGCCTCGTCGAGCCGCGTCGATAGAGGTAGCTGGCGAGGGCTAGGGCTCACCGGGGCATGCTCGTCGCCGGCGATGGCGGCACGGCGGCACTGCACGTCGGTACGCCAGCCTTCTCCAGTGATGGCAAGGCTATAGTAGGGCGGCTAGAGCTCCACGGTGACCTAGCGAAGCTACCTAGGTGCCTTAGGGTTCCGGCAAAAGTCCCGAGATGGTTCACCCGCATGCATGGCGACTCGGTGGCGAGAGCACGGCAGAGCAGTCATCGTGTTCCCCGTCGGTGGAGCTACGGTACGCCGTAGCATCGTGAACTAGGCTAGGACACACCTAGAGCTAACACTAACACGAAGGTTAGGAGAAAAGAGCAAGAGACGAGCGCGGCATCAAGCTCGCCGTGATGGCGGCCGGCGCTCTCGGCGGAGATTGAAATGGCCGATTGGCCTATACCTTTGCTCGAGGGGCTCAGCTAGGAGGTCGAGGATGTAGAGTAGAGCAAAGCAGAGCTATGGGCGAGGTAGTGCGGGCAACAGTGCAGCGGCGCGCATGCACGAGCTCGTCGGAGCTCACGGCAGAGATGGCGGTGCTGCCGCGGCTGCTCCTCTCGCACACAAAATGGGATAGGAGGAGCGAATGCGGTCAATGGCAGTGCTTGGGTGCGACGTGGTGGCTTTGCTACCCTCGATGGCCTAAGTGGTGGTCCTGACACCAGTGTACGGCTGCTAGATGGCGCACCTGGCCTGCGCCCGGTCGGCCACTGAGCCAAGGCCGAGATGGTCATCAGGCTTGCCATCAGGGCCTGACAGGCGATCTTTGACGCCCAACAACTCTTAAACTAGTTCGAGCTAGCTCATGGTGTAATTGACAACATTGTAGAGCTACATGTGAACTTCAACTTTGTCAATTGTAGCTCGAGCTGGTTCGGCCTGGTTTGCAAGTTACAACACCTCAAAGTGAGGTACATCGAAACTGCAAAGCAGTTTACACTTAGCCAATTTGCTAAGTGCTAAAACAGCATGTATATCTGACTTGTGGGCCAGTTTTGAGGGTGTTATATTCATTTTCATGAGATGGTCATTAAACAACTTTTGTTTCTCATGAAATTTACTACAACTTTGCTTAAGGGTGCAACTGCATGCATTCACTCTAAGCTATACTTTCTAATTGGTCAAGCAAAAGAGGTCTAAAGGTCAACTAAAGTCAAACCATCACTTGGAAGCATAATTGGGCAACATGGTCAACATGAACATTGTTCCATTAAGTGTCCTAAGCATAGTTAAGGTACTAATGAGCCTAGTTGACCATCACTTGCATTAGCTACACATGACCATAAGCATACATAGACTGAAACATAAAAAGAAATGCTTCACATGTTTCATAACAATGTTTCATATAGATGTTTCATGTATATTTCTCATGCATGGATGAATGGTGCTTATGCTCATGTAATGCAAGTGCAATGATGCAAGCATAACACTGGGGTGTTACAACCCTCCCCCTTATAAAAAGCTCATCCCGAGATTTAGAAAGTGTACCGTTGAGCATAGAAAGTAGGATAAGTGTTTCGCAAATAATCCTCCCTTTCCCATGTTGCATCACGCTCACTATGATTACTCCAAACCACCTTGTATAGTTTAACCACTCGGTTTCGAGTTACTCTTTCTTTGACTTCTAAAATAGTCACGGGCTTTTCTTCATAAACAAGATCAGATTTTAATTTGATACGCCTCACTTCTACTCTTTCCTCCGGTACACGAAGGCATTTCTTCAGTTGAGAAACATGAAACACCGGAAAGATAGCTCCCAACTCAGGAGGTAACTGAAGCTTGTAAGGTACCCTTCCACTCTTATCGATGATCTGATATGGGCCTACATAATGAGGTGCAAGCTTCTGTTTCACACCAAAGCGCTTTACTCCTTTCATAGGTGGGACGAGACGGGCGCACTGAGGATGTGCCGGCTAAAAACCTAGGGCCTTGGCGGTGGGGGGCTCCGGCTTCGGCCCTCATCGCTATCGTAGCGGCCACCGTGGCGAGGGTTGTTGTGGTGGCTGGCCTCTCCTCTCTGCTCCTCCGGCCCGTGCCTGCGGGCGTTCAGAGTGTCACGTGTGTCGCAGTGGTGGTCGAGTCGGTCATGCACCCGGGCTGAGATGGCCCTTTCACCGTCGCGCACCGGCTTTTGGACGGATGCTGCCTTGCCACGGTCTCTGGCAGGTCTTTCCCCATCTGTGGGGGTATAAACCCTCGGTACCACAAGATGGTACATGGCCGCACCATCTAAGGTGGCTCGGCCCGTAAGATCAAGGTGTATATCATAAGATTACAGGCTGTACTAGATATTGTAATAGTACCAAATAGGCTATTCTGCTTGTAACCCTTCTTTTCCCGCGTATATAAGGAGAGGAAGGGGTCCCCTAGAGGACAGGTCATACACCACATAACTCAATACAATATAATAGAGCACAGGATGTAGGGTTTTACGTCATGCTGGCAGCCTGAACCTGTATAAATCTTGCATCTTGTGTCCTGTTACCATCCGGTTCGTGTCTTGCGCACCTGTCTACCGACAAATCACTACCTTGGGCATACCCCTTGGTAGACTGCTGAGCACGTTTCGTCGACAGTGGCGCGCCAGGTAGGGGGTGTGCGTACAGACTCCTAGGTGAGCCAGATGGGAATTTTTTCGGTTAATTTTTGACTAAAAATCGGGTGAGTCATTCTACATTGTTGATTCGATCAGTCTATTTTTTGAATATCTAATACAAATTGATTTTTCTGCATGTGACGATTCATCTCCCTCATTCGTGATCTACTTCGCTAACATCGCCCTAGAGTTCGCTGGAATTAATATCGAGAATTAACTCGACAACGATGGATTCGGCGACTTCAGCGGCAGAAACCTTTTTAGACCACCGGCGGTACCAACACGGCAACTCATCAGCTCGAGGCAGCACGTCTCAATGTCGAGACCACGGAGATCAATTGGCCATTAATCATGCATCCCTCGTTCCCGATGGACCACATGAACAAGCACGCAACTACACATGACAACGATCATCCAAAAGCTAAGTGATTTTTAATTTTTAATTAAGATACACACATCTCTGCGTACATCTACATACATGTGCTTCAAGCTGCTGGCAGGAATTCGGTTATGTTTTTCGATGTCGTAGCTGAGCTGTTGAGCGAACTGCGCAGAGCTCCGACCACATCCGTCCGAGCTCCGACCACATCCGTCCGAGCACCGACCACGTCCGTACGACTCCAACTCCGCCGAGCACTGACCACGTCCGTTCAAACTGCCAAGCGAGCTGCTTGGCTTAGTTCGACCACTTGTCGCATCGATCGCTGCGAAGAACGACGCTACAACAACCGCGACCACCATCATCATGACTGGTCAGAAAGTTCGAGGGCTGGACAATTTCATTGCCACCGACCAAATTTCTGTCCAAAGATAAGTACACTTCTGATATTCGTATTTAATACAATTTCTTCCAACCACTCTAATGTGCTTACCTGAAGATCACTTTCTATTAATATTTTATAAAATACCAGTTGACAGAGCACCATCCTTTCTCGAGTTCTCGGAGCCAGCCCCGTCTCCGGCTTCTCCCTACGTGTGCACGAGACCCGCTCTCTGCGCTCCGGGTAGTCGGTGGGCGCTCCCTGGTCCGACCTATGTGCTCTTACGTGCGAACAGGCTCCGCGCCTCGCACTCGGACCTCAGGCTAGTCAAGGCCGTACAGATTCTACAGGATGACGTATCTACCGACTGATATAACTAAAATAGAACACTTATACATTTCAAACTTAGTTATCCTCCACACAATATACAAGCTTTAAACGTTTTTTCCACAAAAACACAAACAAGCTTACATTGCCATAACAATACATTATTACAAACTTGCCTGAGGACGAGGCACAAGTTTACAATAAACTAAACTGTTATATATATATATATATATATATATATATATATATATATATATATATATATATATATATATATATATTGCAGGAATTTCGGGCTACGTTAGGGGACCTCATCGTTCGCTCCCCGACCAATGCTCGGGGACTACGCCTCCTCTACCTCCTCGACCAGCGCTCAGGGACTGCCTCCTCGACCACCAGACTAGTGTTCTCCCTCGACCACTCGACCAGTGCTTGGGAACTCATCATCGAGCTCTCGCCGAGCTCTCGCCTCTCATCGCCGAGCTCTCGTCGCTCATCGCCGCTCATCACCAAGCTCTCGCTGAGCTCTTGCTGCTCATCGCCGAGCTCTCGCTGCTCGTCGCCGCTCCTCGCCAAGCTCTCGCTGCCCATCACTGAGCTCTCATCGAGCTCTCACCGCTCATCATCGAGCTCCTGCTGCTCATCGCTAAGCTCTCGCTGCTCATCACCGAGCTCTTATCGCTTATCGCCGCTCGTCGCCAAGCCCCCGCCGCAGCTCTCGTCGCTCATCGCTGCTCGTCACCAAGCTCTCGTCACTTTTCACCGCTCGTCGCCGAGCTCTCACTGCTCATCGTCGCCAAGCTCTCGCCGCTCGTCACCAAGCTCTCATCGAGCTCTCGCCGCTCCTCACTGAGTTCTCGTCGCTCATCGTCGCCGAGCTCTCGCCACTCAAACCACATCTCTAGCCATGCTCGTGGACTGGTCTAGTAAACATAGCTTCTCTCAAACCACCGAGCATGTTATACTCCTCAACCACGCTCAGAGACTTGTCGACCACATCACACGTTGTGCTTGGCACGCTGTGCTCGGGGACTGTTTCGACCACTCTCCGACCATGGCTCGATGACTGATTTCCTCGGCTACATGTGACATTAGACTCACATACAATTGAGAAGTCATTTTTTTCTTAGACCTTGCTACAAGGCTTATACTTAGCCTTGCAGCAAGCTCGGGGACTACATCGGTACGATGCACCTGCCGGTGCATCTCAGTATCAAGTTGCCACGGAGTTTCATTTAAGACCTTGGCACCACGTGCCTACGTCACCTACTACCAGGCTCGGAGACTAAGTGGGCACACTTCACCTTGCGGTGAATGTGCTTGTTTTTCGACCCCTACGTCTCTGATGATCAAAGACGCTACTCTTCAAGACACACTTACGTTTCTTCACAGAAACTCAAGTGGGCACACTTCTCAGGAAAGAGAAATCTTTTTGTTTTCTCAAGAGCACCATACATTCTTCGGACAACCTACTTCTCCGGCAACAACGCTTGCAACAACTTCTCGGATGCCACTTTGACTGGTCGAAGACGTCAAGAACTCAAGACTCACTGTTCGGAGAAGGTTAAGATGGCGTTTGTCGCATCAGAATACATGGTGCTCGGGGACTAGCTGTGGGGGTATAAACCCCTGGTACCACAAGATGGTACATGGTCCGCACCATCTAAGGTGGCCCGACCCATAAGATCAAGGCGTATATCATAAGATTACAGGCTGTACTAGATATTGTAATAGTACCAAATAGGCTATTCTGCTTGTAACCCTTCTTCTCCGCCATATATAAGGAGAGAAAGGGGTCCCCTAGAGGACAAATCATACACCACATAAATCAAATACAATATAACAGAGCACAAGATGTAGGGCTTTACGTCATGCTGACGGCCTGAACCTGTATAAATCTTGCGTCTTGTGTCCTGTTACCATCCGGTTCGTGTCTTGCGCACTTGTCTACCGACAAATCACTACCTTGGGCATACCCCTTGGTAGACTGCCGACCACGTTTCATCGACACCATCGTGAGGGGGTTGGAGGATAGACGCGTCGTGGCCGTGTCGCGCCAAGGGCGCACGCTAGATGGCATTGCGTCATCGGGACACCGAGCTTTCCGCCTGCTGCACCGCCGCGTGCTCGAGCAGTGTGCGTATTTTGCGCTGCGCCTGGCGTCCCTTAGGCATTTTGGGCTCCAGGAGCCCTTGAGTAGTGCCACCGCTGTGGCTATATTCTTGATTGCCCGGGCAAAGCGTGGGAGCCTGTTGTTGTCCTCGACGATTCTATGATGCACGTCGCGGGCCTAAGCGTGCACTTCGTCATGGTGCTGTGTGATCTCATGCTCGAGCGCCGCGCGCTCCTCCTCTAGATAATGTTTTCCTAAACGCTAAATAGTAAACAATCGGTCACCCTTCGTTTAGCGTTTAAACCATTTAAACGGTGTTTAAACGTAGTTAAACGGCCTAAACGATTTTGTACAATAACAATAAAATATACATATTTATGTAGGTAAAAATAAAATTTGCTAGAACCCATACATATTTACACATGTAAAAATCAAATATTCTACCAAATAATCTTGTTGGAAGAAATCTAAATCCCACAACACTTCATATAATTACAATGTTAGTTAGTTTCATGTTGATTGTGATAGACGTAGTCCTTTAATTCACTTAATTATGCATGAAATGGTTGCTTAGTTCATTTAATCATGTTTAATCTGATTTTGTTTAGACCGTTTAGACGAGATTGAATAATTAAATGGGTTTAAACGGCCCAACCGTTTAATTCATCGTTTAGGGCCTAAACAACACGGCTGACTTTTGTTTACCGTTTAAACGGTGTTTAAACGGACTAAATGACCGTTTAGGTGAATAGTGCCTCTAGATGGAGTCGCGTGGTTTCGAGCTCTCGCTGTCGCTCCCGCAGCTGGTTCATACGTGGGTGGGGCAGGACCTCCGCGTCCATCGTAGCCCTGTGCCCATTGGCAGGATGCGGGGGAGTCCGGTTCCCCGCGTGAGAGGTACCATCGTTGGTGCTCGCAACGCGTCCCTCAGGGGTCGCCTCTCGGCGAGCGTCATCGGCGAGGAGATCATGGATCGATTCCACGACGTAGTAAGCCATACCCACGAACTCATCGTTCGCGGGCGGCAGACAAAAGCGTCATGCCATATGGCGCTCGACGATCTATGCGGTGTTGCGCAAACCATAAGGGAATGCCATCGAGGCACCCTGGGTCAAAGTGTCCGGGGAGAGCGGCTCTCTGCCGACGAGCTACATCATGATGTTGACAAAGGAGAAGGTGAGAGCCCGCAGGTCCTCCCAGGACGGGTGAGGTCCTAGGTACGCGGCGAGCTGGTGCTCCAACCTCCCAATGTCGAAGTCGAGGAGCTGGTCGCGCTCTGGGGCACGGGCCTCCAGAGCACTCAGCTGCAGCTCCTTGAGAGCCTCAATGATCGCGTCGAGGCCAATGGGGAGAGGGGACTGAGCGGGTGTGATAGCTTGCACCAGCTCTCCCTCCACAGTGATGATGAAGTCTAGACTCTCGAAGCGCACGTGCGCACCCGGGGTCCAATCGATTCCGTGGCTGGCCATCCAAAGCCTGATGGAAGCGACAAAATGCGCAAAGGCCCCTACCTAGCATGCCAACTATCAGTGTTCGAAAGCACCGGCTAGTAAATTTCTATGATTGCGTGTTTGGGCTCGGATGGTGTGCAAAGAGGACATGAAGATGTATACTAGTTTGGGCTGAATGACCCTATGTCCAGTGGTGAGCTGCTCGTGTTACTTACACTTGGGTCTGCAATAGGGGTTACAAACGGTCAAGAGAGGGATGAGCTCCTTGGTCTCTAGTGAATGTAGTGGAGTTGAAGTACTTTCCGTTGGTTGAAAAAAGATCCCCCTAAAGGGGCACCCGGTCTTCCCTTTTATAGGTCAATGGAAGGACCCAGAGTACAAGAGAGAGAGAGAAACAATGGAGTAGACAGCCCCGGAGCTGCGCCGCCCATCCCCCCGGTGGGCGGGTCCTGCAGGTCTTGCATATGACAATAGAAGTGCGGGCGTGCTATGGTTATGTCTGTCTCCAGAGCTACAGTCGGGGGTTGCCGTTTTGGTCGTGATTCCCCCGTCCATCACTGGCGATACAGGCGGGCGTCGTTGCTTGATCGTGCCGCCTTGTCCTTCCCTGTCATGCGACATGGCCGACCGATCCCCTCGTTTGGAGCAGCACAGGGATCGAGCAGCACTGTGCGAGTCTACCCGACACTGTTGGAGATATGAGTGCCTGTCATGTCGAGGCACGCCCACCCATTCTCTAGTGTTAGGGGCATGGTCGGGGGCCCACCACCCGTGTCCGTGGCGATTTCGGGCAGCAGGGCCCCCCTGTGGGAGCCCACGCCCGAGGCCAACCCCGTGGCCCTAGGGCCAGGCGGGGCGGTTCTGCTCCCAAAGGGTCAGGCGAGACGGACCCCATGCCCCTAGGTTCGGATGAGGTGGAACTTCCCCCTGGGGGTCGGGCGTGGCTGGACCCGTGCCCAAGGGGTCGGGCGAAGCGAAGCCCCACTCTTAGGGTCAGTCGGGGCAAGACTTTCCTTACTAGAGGGTCAACCTGGTTCGTGATTACGTTCCTGATCTATCGAAAGGCCAGTTCTTAGCGTCATCTTCGGGCATAGGGGTCATTGATACCCGACATCTGTACTTTACTTACTTTGGAGCAATAGTACCTTTCCAACTCTCAAAAGGGGTGAGAAAAAGTAGTCGGGGGAAGGCTGCCTAAGCTCTATGAAATACCAATCCAAATGTGGTGGATTACAACGGCCTGATAGAGCTGTCACATCTGGGGCTACCACAACTAACCGTGAGATTGGGCGCAAACTCAGGTAAACTCTAGCCTAGACACCACGTCTATGCTAATGTTTACTACTCTAATCTAGATCTTAAGACTAGAGCACTCAATACAAGCGGAGTTCCAGTAAATAAAATATAATAAGAACTAAACTTAATCAATTAGAGAACTTAGAAATAATAATTGAAGAACCTGGATGTAACTCAATGTTGAATCAAATCCATAGAGGTACAAAGTCGAGAAGAATCTGACAGATCTGGCTTCTCCTCAAATCTCTCTCCTCTCCTCTCTCTCCCTATTTTCTCTACTACAACTAATCCTGATGAGAAGGATATGAATTAGGGTTTCAGGATAGCTCTAGAGAGGGGGGTAGGGGCTGGTATACATAGGGGAGATGGAGTAGGAGGCAAGGAATTGCCACGTCATCGATCCGCGTCAACTCCCTCGATCACCATTGGATCAACCGACCTAAAACTACCTTAGAATCAACGGTGTAGATCGTAGAAAGGAGTACGAGGCAGCAAAAGGCGAGGGGCCCCCCACTGGGCCAGGTGGCCTCCCTAATGGGCGGTCGGCCCACTATGGTGGAGTTTTGGCCCAAGCTTTGTCGTGGTGTCTTCTGGAACCTTCTAGAGTTGTCTTTCGTAGTTTTCGCGGGTTGAATCATATGTTGTTGTCAGTTTGCTTGTTTGGAGTGTATGACAGTGGTCCTAGGGCTATTTTCTGGATAAATCCTCCTACATACAAATATTCACCAAAGCTCATGGAATTGATTAGTTTAAACCCTTATACCTATGTTTGGTGATGGAATTAAATATATATGCAGGTTATGTTGATGGTTTATAATTGATGTTAGTAACCATCAACGAGCCCCCAAGCTTAATCTTTGCCAATTCCTAAGGAAAGCCAAACTCAGCAATGGATCAAGAGTTGCTACAATGCTTTCACGCCTCAAAAGTATACATGCGTTCAATCAAAAATTCGCCTCTTGATTAGAATAAACTATTCTGACATTCAAACTTACCCGTATTACCTTCAACCATGGGGCTTCTGAGCGTTCACTTGGGTCTTAAGCAATTGAAAGATAGAATGATCAAGTCAAGCACTATGTCTCAAGTTCTTTGTTCAACCATTATTCCAGAGTTTTTATAAGTTTTTAAAATAAAACTCAGAGATTCCATTGTATGGCACTCTCAAGTCTCAATATATGTAGTATTTGTGGATCCTTACCAAGACAAAAGTGATGTTATACCTTTCTCATCCCACAACTAGGGCTTATGTGGAGCTCATAGGAGTGGAGAAAGCATGAAAGAGCATACTTGCAATACATATATTGTAAAGTCAAACAATGGATCCAATGAGAGTTCAGCCATACAATCAAATCAAGATGTGCATGTGTGTGGATGTATGGTGGATATATATATGGTGGCTAACCTAATTCTACTTTGCTCCTTGAAAACGTATCTCTCTTTTGAAACTTGAAAACATTTGCTAGAGAACAGGGGCTATCTTATTCATTTCTTTTTCTTTTCTTCTTTGTTTTCAAGCGGGCATCTAAGTACCCGTTGTTTTCAATATCACAGACACTTTTGTGTCCATTTTTTCTCAATTTTTTTCTTCTTCTTATTTTTATGAATAACTTTTGCATAGCCCCATGTCTCTTTTCTGCAACAAAACTTTGAGAAATAACAATAAGAACTTGGAGCATTTATTTGGTGGATGGAAAACCTAACAAGCATGTTTTTGTATTCACTCCTAGTGTAGGAGTAGAACATTTTTGGGTGGATCTAAATGGAAAGCATGTTTTTGCGCCTACCCCCAGTGTAGGAGTAGTGCATATGTGGGTAGTGTGAAAGTGATCTTGATTTTAAGAGCATGATAAACCTCTCATATGGGTCAACAAAGCTTGACTAAACTCAATACAATTTTAAGCAGCATATAAGTGGAAGTTTTCCTAATCTAAATATTATGTATGGCTCTGGTAGGAATTCAAGCTTTGTTGTACAAGGAACTCATCATGTAGAATTTTTTAAGTTTTTCAAAAGATAAATCGTAGAACTTTAATATCACTTAGAACAAGATAAACAGCAGTTCAAACCTTCTTATATCATATCCGTCAATTACCTAGACTTAGATCAAGCATATGCTACCCACGAGTTTCAAGTTTAGAGTAATTTCTTATATCAAAATAGTCATATCCAAAACTCGAGAGAATTCAAGGCTGAAAACTAGGTACTTGAAAGGAATTACAACAAAGCAACTATTCATCATTTCCATTTCAAGAGATCATCTTCAGAGTCCTTTTTATTTATTTAGCTCTTAAAATAAAAGGTAAACTTTAATAAAAACTACACACACCTTTTTATTTTGTTTTCTTTTACTACTAAATTACACATTATTATTATAAATGACTATTGCAAAGATACATTTTTATTTTGTTTTTAGTTATGCATTTTTAACATAAAATTAAAGTAATAAAACAAAGGGAAATAAATACTTAGCTAGATACAATAGGGGTGCTTCTCCCCCAAGCTGGTTGTTGACGTGGTAGCTCAATGCAGTAACCGGATATGGAGCTCTCGTTTTGTTGGATTAACCATCTCGAGTCCCATAGCTGTTGAATATCCTGAAGTTGTGTGCAGACTCCTTTACCAGTTCATGATGTGCTTCAATGTTTTTTCGTCAATGGGTGTTGGCATGACCTCCACACTTCTTCAAAACTATACCTGGCTTTTATTCATAGACAGAAAATGGTGAAAACATCAGGGACTCTTCTAGTGAGAGACACCAGAGAGTCACAATTTTATTGAACTATTGAATTAGCCTAAGATCTAGAAGAAAATAAAAACAAGATTGAACTTTCTAGATTGGATCATTAAATTGCAAAAATTCAATCAAGTCAATTTCTTCTAAGTTTTTAGGTTCAAGAAAAATTTCAAACGTTGACTATTTACTTTGAATGTGTTACATGTATCATCTTGGAGCCTGACAGCACCATGTGATGAGGTTTCAATCACCTTGAATGGCCCTTCCCATTTGCTTTGAAGTTTACCATGATCAAAGAGCTTTACTCTTGAGTTGAATAGTAGAACTTTATCTCCAGGCTTGAACTCCTTGTGCTTGATTCTCTTGTCATGCCATCTTTTTGTTCTTTCTTTGTAAATCTTGGAGCTATGATAAGCCTTCTCTCTCCATTCTTCTAGCTCAGATATTTGCATCTGATGATTCTTGCCAACTGGATGGAGATCCATGTTCCACTTCTTGATTTCCCAATGGGCCCCGAATTCCAATTCAATAGGCAAATGGCATGTTTTTCCATGTACAAGCTGATAAGGTGACATACCTATGGGTGTTTTATATGCCGTTCGATATGCCCACAGTGCATCATGAAGTTTATACTTCCATTTCTTCCCCATCTCGTCCATGGTCTTTTGTAGAATGTTCTTGATTTGCTTATTTGATGTTTTAGCTTGACCGCTTGTTTGGGGATGGTAAGGAGTTGCAATGTTGTGTTTGACTCCATATTCTACCAAGAACTATTTGAAAGCTTTGTTGATGAAATGTGACCCTCCATCACTTATGACCATTTGAGGTGTTTCAAATCGTGGAAATATCACTTCATGGAACATTTTCTTAGCGTGCTTGGAGTCGGCGTTTCGACATGTTAATGCTTCTACCCATTTGGACACATAGTCCACCGCCACCAAGATGTATTCGGTGTCTCTAGACTTTGGGAATGGTCCCATGTAGTCAATCCCCCAAACATCAAACAACTCCACTTGGAGGTTGTTCATGAGTGGCATTGCATCCCGAGCATTGATGTTTTCATGTTTCTGGCATCTGGCGCATCTTTTGACAAATTCCTTTGTATCTTGATACATTGTTTGCCAGAAGAATCCACTTTGCTAGATCTTAGCATTTGTATGGAATGCTCCATAATGTACTCCATAGGGTGATGCATGACATCTCTCTATGATTTTCTTGGCTTCAACCATGTGGACACATCTCCGTAGCAATCCATCAGAACAAACCCGATAGAGATATGGATCATCCCACAAGTGGCAACGACTTTGATACTTGAGTTTCCTCTTGTCCTCCCTTTGTGGTACATAACCTGCAACTATATAATTCACAATATTCGCATACCATGGGTCAGAGTCAATTACCCTGAAGAGCATGTCGTCCCTTAGATAGTCATTAATAGGTGACTTATGTGTTTCCTTATATTGAAGCCTAGACAAGTGATCGACTACCGAGTTCTCTACTCCTTTTTTATCTCTTATTTCTATGTCAAATTCTTAGAGTAAGAGGATTCATCAAATCAACCGAGGCTTAGCATCTTTCTTAGTGAGGCGGTATTTAAGCGTAGCATGGTCTGTATAAATAATTACCTTTGCCCCCACTAAGTAAGATCTAAACTTGTCTATTGCAAAGACAACATCCAACAACTCTTTTTCAGTGGTAGCATAATTGAGTTATGGCCCAGACAAGGATTTGCTAGCATAGGATATAGCATAATGCTTTTTATCCTTGGTTTGGCCAAGAACGGCTCCAACCGCAAAGTCGCTGGCATCACACATGATCTCAAAGGGTAGCTTCCAATCAGGTGGTTGGATGATTAGAGCTATGATGAGCGCCTTCTTTAGGATTTGAAAGGCTTCATGGCACTCATTATTAAAAACAAAAGGTGCATCTTTAGCTAAGAGGCTAGTCAGGGGTCTAGCAATTTAAGAAAAGTTTTTTGATGAAACGCCTATAGAACCTTGCGTGGCCTAAAAAGCTATGAATGCCTTTCACATTTGTGGGAGGTGGAAGCTGTCAATGACTTCAATTTTTGATCTTTCTACTTCTATCCCACGTTCAGATACCTTGTTGTCCTAGCACTATTCCTTCCTAGACCATAAAATGGCATTTTTCCTAGTTTAGGACTAAGTGCTTTTCTTCACACCATTGTAAGACTGTCTAAATTCTCAAGACAATCATTGAAGGTTTTGCCATAGACGGTAAAGTAATCCATGAACACCTCCATGATTGTCTCAATCATGTCATGCACCATTGGAAAGAAGCTAGATCATTGCATAATCTGAACGACATTCGTTGGTATGCGTAAGTTCCATATGGTCATGTATAGGTGGTCTTACTTTGGTCATCGGGGTGGATTAGGATTTGGTGATATCCAAAATAACTGTCAAGGAAACAAAAGAAGGAATGGTTCGTGAGATGTTCTAACATCTCATGAATAAGTGATCCTTCTTAGTGGCCTTGTTAACTTACCGATAATCAATGCACATCCACCACCCTTTGACAGTTCGTTGAGGAATGAGTTCATTCTTTTTATTCCTTACAACAATCATTCCTCATTTCTTTGGCTGTCACACCCATTTTTAAGGACAAAAATAGGATGCATAAAGTACTCATGTGCGCCCCAGGACATGATCGCACACATAAGTAGACAAATTACATAGTATCATCACAATGCTTATTACATAGCGAATAAATATTTAAGACATAGTCTTGAACGATAAATAATAATAACTAATAGTAAATCTCCAGCGAAAACTCCACACAGGGACACGGTTGACTGGTTGACACCAAGACTAGTACTCATTACGATAATCTTCCTCATAATCTTCATCTGTTATGGTGGAAATAGCAAGGGTGAGTCCATGTCGAACTCAACAAATATAACACAGGGTTCATGAGGCTCAAAAGGCTAGACACTATTTAACTGCGTTTAGCTTTTAATCATATAATTAGCAATTCAATAGCATCAAGATAAACCGCTTCCCATTAAAGAACCAATGATCAATTGTAATAATGATAACAAATAGCATTAACATGAGCATAATAATAATCAACAATAATTAAACATGATATAGCAATGGTGATCATCTATCTGTAAATGTTCCAAGGCCGCTCGTATCCGTGAGCACGGCTAGTATACCAGTTTTTAACTCTGCGCAGAGGTGTACACTTTCACTGTAAGTCATGATTTCCAAATGAGTGGGGAGATCAAGCCCAAACACCCGAGAACCATATAAAGCCATCCAAAAGTTCGTCTAACAAGTTAGGGCCATTAGATTCACTCGGCAGGCAGATGTAGAACCCCCCTTCCCTGTGGCACAACAACCGCAGCCTATACACACTAGGCCAGGGGCTTGCACTACACCCAACGTAGCAAGCCTTTCTTACGCCATTTAAGGTAACCACTAACAAGCTAGAAAAGGTCTCTTAAACAACTAAAGCTAGAGCCATATAGCCCTCACAGCTGTACTGTATGTCCCGGATGATCACGTACAGATAAGTCCTTATGGAGAGTAACCAGAGCATCAAAAATAATACACATGCTCTAGCCCCCTTTTAACAATAATTAAATCATCTTAATGGTTGCTTTCTTAATCCATTAATCAAATTACAAGATCATTGTTCATAGTTTGAGCACTAGCAATAACTACCCATATGCATTCCCATGGTTGACAAGGAATCAAGATAACAATCACTAAGTTATAATCTCTAAGGTTGTCAAGGTAAGCACATGCATATGTATGATAATTTCAGTAAATAGGTAACAAGGATAGTCCTGTGTTATACATGCCTTGATCAAAGCTCTCCAAGTGACACTGCTGACTTGGCTCAAAGTAATACTCCGAATCGTCCAGATACTGCTCACCTTCTATACGCGATCATCAATCAACAACATACATGCATCCAATCAAACATACACGAAGCAAACAAAGAGATATAATTAGAACAGTACACCAACAGTAGCAAAACAGTAATAAAAGTTTATAAAACTCTTCTACACATTTCTACGATCACACAGACGCAAAGATCACCAAATTCGGAGTTAAAACGTGAAAGTTATGAATTTTCTAAGATTTCCTATAGATAAATAAATACTTAATTATAAACTCGAAAAATAAATTATCAAAACTAACTGTACAACTACACTAACATGTAGAGCTCACAATTACGAACCTAACGCAACTTGAACGGACCAAATCAGAGTTAAAACGAAGTTTTTATGACCAAAACAATTCTAGTGGCAAAACTGTAATTTCCTGAAAACGTATTTTTGATTAAACCGGAAGAGAATACGCTTTCAAAACGCGAAAACGCATTTTAAGAAATACGCTATGGACCGCGGGTTGATTACTAAAAAGTTAGGGGGCTCTTTATGAATTTTACCCGTGAAGGGGTAAGTTCTAATCTGGGCCGTTGGTCTCGAATCGGACGGCTCGCAGTCATCTGCAACGCTACAGTAAGAAGACCGGCCTTCACCCTCAAGTCCGGCCGGTGGCCCTCCATGGCCGGCGGGCTCCATCTCGCCGGAGATGGCAGATCACCGTCTCTAGACCACCGTTCGAGCCCGCGTTCGATCCTACCGAAAGAGAAGCTTCACGCGAACTCAATTACGCTAAAGAAAACCACCACACGAACCACACACGGTGCACCGCAACAAAGGGCGGCGGCGCCATGGCCGCACCATCGGCGAGCTTCAAAACCTCATCTAGAACCGCCTCCACCCAAAGAAATAGCCTAAAACGAAAGAGGAGAAGATTACGGTCTCACCAATGCAATGAAATCGGCTTCAAAAGCGCCCGCAAGCTTCACCCGCGCTCAACCGATCCCTTCAACCTTCTCAACCCTAAACCCTCAATTCCTTGCGGTAGAGTTCACGGTTTAGATGAAAAACGGAAACTAGAGGACCACGGCGTCCTATTTATAGCCTCACATCTTCGATTTTGGTTAGACTCGACCGGAAATCGTGGAACCGACCGTCATCGCCGTATGCGGTGTGGAGTCCGGAACGGACACGAGAGGTAGAAGAAGACCGACGTCCGGGCCCCACCTGTCAGCGATAGAAAAGGAGGGAGGCGTGGCTTGGTGGATCGGCCGATTGGGCCACGACGTTGCTGGGCTTGACCTCGGCCCACGCGGCACAGTGCACCCGAAGCAGGCCGCCGAGCGGGCCGTCGGTCAGCTGCTGAAGGTAAGTCTTCTTCTTTCTTTTCTTTTTCTTTTCTAATTTTACAAACACATTTTCAAATCAAATTTTCCTAAACCAAATCAATTCAAATAAAACAAATATAACCACACCATAAAATAAAATAAATGCAACAGCATGAATGCATCACCAAATAATTTTTTTAAAATTTTAATTTGCCATTAATTGTTATCTAATTTATTCAAAATTCATTATCTCTAAAATTTGGGTGTTACAAATTCTACCCCCCTTAAAAGAATCTCGTCCTCGAGATTGGACTGCTTACTCAAACAACTGCGGATATGATTTCCTCAATTCATCCTCTCTTTTCCAAGTTGCCTCTGCCTCTGAATATCGATTCCACTGCACCTTGCACATTTTAATAACCCGACTTCGAGTAACTCTCTCAGCAGTTTCTAGAATCTTAATTGGAAACTCTTCATATATAAGATCCTCCTTAATAGTCAATTCTTCTAAAGGTATTTGCTCCTCGGGCACCCGCAAACACTTTTTAAGTTGTGAAACATGAAACACATCATGCACTCCAGATAAATTCTCAGGCAACTCTAATTGATAAGCAACTTCCCCACGTCTAGCAATAACTTTAAATGGTCCAACATACCTTGGTGCTAGTTTACCTTTCATGTTAAACCTCTTCACACTTCTCATAGGTGACACCTTCAAATAGACATAATCACCTACCTCAAAAACTAGATCTCTTCTCCTATTATCAGCATAACTCATCTGACGAGACTGTGCCACCCTCAAATTCTCACGAATCACTCGCACTTGATCTTCTGCGTTTCTAAGAACATCTGTACCAAACACTTGAGATTCACCTGTCTGATCCCAAAACAATGGAGTTCTACACTTACGTCCATACAAAGCTTCAAACGGTGCCATCTTAAGACTCTGTTGATAACTATTATTGTAAGAGAATTCTGCATAAGGCAAACTCTTATCCCAACTGGTTCCATATTGCAATGCACAAGCTCTCAACATATCCTCTAATACCTGGTTGGTCCTTTTAGTCTGTCCATCTGTCTGTGGATGATATGCTGTACTAAAATTCAATTTGGTTCCCAAAGATTCATGTACAACTTTCTAAAAGTGTGACGTAAACTGCGAACCTCGATCAGACACAATCTTCTTTGGAACTCCATGCAAACAGACTATTCTTTCCATATACAAGGTAGCTAATTGTACTCCCGTGTAATTAGTCTTGACTGGTATAAAATGAGCAACTTTAGTCAATCTATCCACTATCACCCAAATAGAATCATAACCTCTCTGAGTACGCGGTAACCCCACTATAAAGTCCATACCAACTTCCTCCCACTTTCATTCAGGAATCTTCATTGGTTGCAACAATCCAGCAGGTCTCTGATGCTCTGCTTTCACCCTCTGACAAGTATCACACAATGCCACATACTCAGCCACATCTCGTTTTAATCCAACCCACCAATATTTCTGTTTAAGATCCAAATACATCTTAGTACTACCAGGATGAATAGAATAAGCTGACTCATGAGCCTCACGAAGAATTGCCTGTCTAACAGTTTGATCCTCAGGTACACACAGCCTCTTTCCAAACCACAAAATTCTATTATCATCCATCCGAAAGCCTGGTGACTTACCAATCACTATATCTTCCGCTATCTTCTTTAGTTTCTCATCCTTCAACTGACCCTTGTAAATTTCTTGCTCTAAAGTAGGCTTTATCACTAATTCCATTGTATTAGTAACAATTCCCAAATTCAAATACTCAAATTCAGCACATAACTTCCTAGTCATAGACAATGTTCGTATCTCATTGGCATAACTTTTCCTACTAAGAGCATCAACTACTACCTTAGCCTTACCAGGATGATAGTGTATCTCAATATCATAATCCTTAATCAACTCTAACCATCTGCGTTGCCTCAAATTCAGATCTGACTGAGTGAAAATATACTTCAAACTCTTATGATGAGTGTATATATCACTCTTATGTCCAATCAAATAATGTCTCCAAATCTTTAAAGCATGAACTACAGCTGCTAACTCCAAATCATGTGTAGGATAATTCAACTCATGCTTTCTCAACTGCCTAGATGCATAAGCCACAACTCTGCCTTCTTGCATAAGAACACATCCCAAACCTTGACGAGAAGCATCACAATAAATAGAAAACTTCTTACTCAAATCTGGCAAAACCAATACAGGCGTTGTAGTCAACCTCTTCTTCAATTCCTCAAAACTAGCTTGACATTTATCGACCACACAAACTTGGCATTCTTCTCTAACAGAGATGTCATAGGTTTAGCAAGTTTAGAAAACCCTTCAATGAACCGTCTATAATATCCAGCCAATCCCAAGAAACTACGAATCTCACTAGCATCAGTAGGTGGTTTCCAATTCAATACATCTTTTACTTTACCTGGATCCACTGATATCCCTCCATTAGAAACAATATGACCAAGGAAAGAAACTTCCTTCAACCAAAACTCACATTTACTTCGCTTCGCATACAATTTATGCTCTCTAAGCTTCTGCAATACCAACCTCAAATGTTCAGCATGCTCTACCTCTGTCTTAGAAAATACCAGTATATCATCAATAAACACTACCACAAACTTATCCAAATATTCCATGAACACCTTATTCATCATATACATAAAGTATGCAGGTGCATTGGTCAATCCAAACGACATAACAGTATACTCATACAATCCATACCTTGTAGTAAAAGCTGTCTTTGGAATATCAGAGGCACGAATCTTCAACTGATGATAACCAGAACGTAATCAATCTTAGAGAACACACAAGCACCTCTCAACTGATCAAACAAGTCATCAATCCTGGGCAAAGGGTACTTATTCTTGATAGTTACCTCATTTAGTGATCGATAATCAACACACATCCTCTGACCGCCATCTTTCTTATCAACAAAAATAACTGGTGCTCCCCAAGGTGATGAACTAGGTCGAATAAAACCTTTATCTTGTAATTCTTTAATTTATTTCTTAAGTTCTTCTAATTCATCTACTCCCATCCTATATGGTCGTTTGGCTATAGGTGCAGTTCTAGGAAGTAATTCAATAAGAAATTCAATGTCTCGGTCAGGTGGCATACCTGGCAATTCATCAGGGAAGACATCCGGAAATTCCTCAATCACTGAATTCTCCTTAATAGTATCTTCAAGCTGATTCACCACAGCGGTTGGTTGCTTCTGCACTGCTACATCCACATTGATTTTATCTCCATTAGGTGCAGTCACAACTACCACTTTCTGCTGACACTGAATCTCTGCCTGATTTTGCTTCATCCAGTCCATATCCAATATCACATCAATACTAGATGTCCTCAACACTATAGGAGTTATCTTAAACTCTACCCCCCTTAATACCATACTAATTGGAAGACAACGATTACTGGTTTGCATGGTACCTCCAGGTGAATTTACTAAGAGAGGTTCTTTCATAGCTAGCATGGGTATACTATGCATTTTAACAAAAATGTTGGATATGAATGTATGAGATGCTCCAGAGTCAAAAAGAACAGTTGCGGGAGTGGAATGTACATTGAACGTACCAATCATAACTTCTGGTGCATCATGAGCTGTATCAGAAGACACGTGATTCACCCTTCCAGTACCAGATTGCCTCTGGTTGCTCTTCTGGCTCTGAGGAGTCTGCTGGTTCTGCTTCTCAGGACAATGGTAAGACATATGTCCCTCTTTTCCACAAACAAAGCATCTAGTAGGCGTGCTGGGAGCACTATTCTTCATGGGGGTAACATTGGGATTTCCAGTGCGAGGAGTCTGTTGCCCATTCTGCTGATACTGTTGACGCTGTGGATATGATGAACGCTGCTGCGACTGATTACTTTGCCAATTTTGGGACCACCTCTGATTCGGATTACGATTCCACTGACTAACCGGTCCCTGAAACTTCTGATGAAAACCATGCTAAGAATTTGTGCGTTGATGGTTGTTGCTTCCTGAGCTTTGTACCTTCATCTTCCTCTTCCTGTCCATCTCTCTGCGCTCATTATCAAGCACAATAGCTTTATTCACCAGCTCTTGAAAACTAGCATAGTTATTCCCCTTCAATTGCAAGTGAAGATCATAATAAATTCCCTTCAAGAAAAGACGCTGCCTGTCTGCATCTTCCTTCACTTCATTAGGAGCATAGCGAGCCAACTGGGTGAACCTGTCATGATATTCACTAACGCTCATCTGTCCCATCCTAAGATTTCTGAATTCTTCCTGCTTCAGCTCAATTATACCTTCAGGAATATGACGAGCTCGAAAATCTCTAACAAACTCATTCCAAGTGATAGGAGGAGCATTGTTAGGGCGTGCAGCTTGATACGACTCCTACCAAGTCTGAGCTGTCCCCTGTAACTGACCAGATGCATATAACACCTTTTCCATATCATTGCATTGGGCTATATTCAGCTGTTTCTCCACTGCCCTCACCCAATCATCTGCCTCTAAAGGATCAGCAGCATGAGAAAACACTGGAGGGCGTCCCTTTAAAAATTCCCCACGTTTGTCCCTTACTTGCACAGGTGGTGTCCTCCTGCAGGGGGATTGTTCTGCATGTGCTGCATAAACATCTGCATCATCTGATTCTGAGTTTGCATGAGTTCCTCCATAGTAATGGGTGGGTTAGCACCTCCACGACCTCTGCCACGACCTCTGCCTGACATCTGTTTCCAAAACACAGAAGATGAAATTCAGTACGATCCGAGATGATGTATTCAATAGATAAACAAAATCTGATTTTTCTGGGCGAACTCCAATTTCAGCAACTCAGTAAAACTGTCATATCTCGAGCTATAGACGTCCAATTCAGATGATCTTTACATGGTTGGAAAGCTTACAAAATTATCTACAACTTTTATTCACAACACTTTTTCTGATTCTGTCAATAAATTGGTCAAAAACTGAACTTAACCGAAACTATTTCAGAATTCCAGACTGTGCAGTAACTCCAACTTGGAACAGGTATATCTCTTAGCTCATAATAGATATTAAAGTAATTCTTGTGGGGTTGGAAAGATATAGAAGTCTAATTATTCCCAGTAAAATTTCTTAAATTTCTCATGTACGGACTTTAAGTTATTTCTAAAACATCCCAGACTGATCCAAAAATCAGCAAAGGACAGAACTAAGTTAACCTCATATTCAACTAATATATTTTGATCAAACTTAATATTCTCAACCATGGAACTTGTAGGCATGTCTACAAAACTCCAGCACACATTACAAAGATCCAAATTACACATTATCATAATAACAATCCATCAATCACACAATTGTTCACACCACAAACTGACTCTTAAAATAATCCAAACTTAAAATTAACTCGCAACTACTATCGTTCCTATTACATAGGGATTTTTCCTATTTCCTAATTAAGCTTCTCATAAATCTTGGGACGACCTAACTCCACCCTTAATTGGTCAATCTCTCTATAAGCTTGCTCCTTAAGTTCTTTTTCCTTCAGCAACTCATCCTTCAAATCCACCTCATGGAGAGCCAATTCACGAGCTAATCCCACCGTAGCTTGTAAAGTCAAGGAGGAATCATCTGCAAGCGGAACGGTCCAAATACCCTTGTCATGTAAGAAACAAGGAAAATGCCGGAGTGCACCCTTTAACGTCTTGTCCGAGCGTAGACCATGGTAGTAAACAAATGCATTGTAGGCGACATCCTCCATGCTTGTCTCCACGGTTGCCCGGCTCACTCTGGTAATGAACTTTGACTCCACCTTAGGCTCCTTAGTGGTAGGATCCCTTTTCTTGACCCATAACTCCGTTTCCCAATAGGAATCCATCCATGGATGACTATACTCTGCACTGCGATACTCCAACGTAGCTTCTCAGTCGTAGTAGTAGTTGTCCAAGGTTCTTGTCAACATGTCATGGAAGAAAGCATCAGCTTTAGGAACCATGATATGAAGCTTCGTGGTCCATCCCATAACTACATCCTCCATTAGTGTGTCACCAACTCTTGATTCAGCATCAGATAGCTCTTGATCACCCTCCTCATACGGCTCTTGGGGTTTGAAACGGGCAACATACTGTGCAGCTGACAGACGGGGATGAGGAGGCATCTACAAGATTTAGACATAGATTAGATAGAATCAATGTATTTTCGCAATAGAATAAAGTAGAGGAAGTATAAAACTTTAGTAATTAACAAGGTGAAAAGAGGAAGCATGAATTAAGTGAAGTATGGATGCTATCAACGACTATTCTAACTAGGCTTGCGTCCTACAGTCAACACGGCTCTGATACCAATCTGTCACACCCATTTTTAAGGACAAAAATAGGATGCATAAAGTACTCATGTGCGCCCCAGGACATGATCGCACACATAAGTAGAAAAATTACATAGTATCATCACAGTGCTTATTACATAGCGAATAAATATTTAAGACATAGTCTTGAATGATAAATAATAATAACTAATAGTAAATCTCCAGCGGAAACTCCACATAGGGACACGGTTGACTGGTTGACACCAAGACTAGTACTCATTACGATAATCTTCCTCATAATCTTCATCTATTATGGTGGAAATAGCAAGGGTGAGTCCATGTCGAACTCAACAAATATAACACAGGGTTCATGAGGCTCAAAAGGCTAGACACTGTTTAACTGCGTTTAGCTTTTAATCATATAATTAGCAATTCAATAGCATCAAGATAAACCGCTTCCCATTAAAGAACCAATGATCAATTGTAATAATGATAACGAATAGCATTAACATGAGCATAATAATAATCAACAATAATTAAACATGATGTAGCAATGGTGATCATCTATCTGTAAATGTTCCAAGGCCGCTCGTATCCGTGAGCACGGCTAGTATACCAGTTTTTAACTCTGCGCAGAGGTGTACACTTTCACTGTAAGTCATGATTTCCAAATGAGTGGGGAGATCAAGCCCAAACACCCGAGAACCATATAAAGCCATCCAAAAGTTCGTCTAACAAGTTAGGGCCATTAGATTCACTCGGCAGGCAGATGTAGAACCCCCCCTTCCCTGTGGCACAACAACCGCAGCCTATACACACTAGGCCAGGGGCTCGCACTACACCCAACGTGGCAAGCCTTTCTTACGCCATTTAAGGTAACCACTAACAAGCTAGAAAAGGTCTCTTGAACAACTAAAGCCAGAGCCATATAGCCCTCACAGCTGTACTATATGTCTCGGATGATCACGTACAGATAAGTCCTCATGGATAGTAACCAGAGCATCAAAAATAATACACATGCTCTAGCCCCCTTTTAACAATAATTAAATCATCTTAATGGTTGCTTTCTTAATCCATTAATCAAATTACAAGATCATTGTTCATAGTTTGAGCACTAGCAATAACTACCCATATGCATTCCCATGGTTGACAAGGAATCAAGATAACAATCACTAAGTTATAATCTCTAAGGTTGTCAAGGTAAGCACATGCATATGTATGATAATTTCAGTAAATAGGTAACAAGGATAGTCCTGTGTTATACTTGCCTTGATCAAAGCTCTCCAAGTGACACTGCTGACTTGGCTCAAAGTAATACTCCGAATCGTCCAGATACTGCTCACCTTCTATACTCGATCATCAATCAACAACATACATGCATCCAATCAAACATACACGAAGCAAACAAAGAGATATAATTAGAACAGTACACCAACAGTAGCAAAACAGTAATAAAAGTTTATAAAACTCTTCTACACGTTTCTACGATCACACAGACGCAAAGATCACCAAATTCGGAGTTAAAACGTGAAAGTTATGAATTTTCTAAGATTTCCTATAGATAAATAAATACTTAATTATAAACTCGAAAAATAAATTATCAAAACTAACTTTACAACTACACTAACATGTAGAGCTCACAATTACGAACCTAACGCAACTTGAACGGACCAAATCGGAGTTAAAACGAAGTTTTTATGACCAAAACAATTCTAGTGGCAAAACTGTAATTTCCTGAAAACGTATTTTTGATTAAACCGGAAGAGAATACGCTTTCAAAACGTGAAAACGCATTTTAAGAAATACGCTATGGACCGCGGGTTGATTACTAAAAAGTTAGGGGGCTCTTTATGAATTTTACCCGCGAAGGGGTAAGTTCTAATCTGGGCCGTTGGTCTCGAATCGGACGGCTCGCAGTCATCTGCAACGCTACAGTAAGAAGACCGGCCTTCACCCTCAAGTCCGGCCAGCGGCCCTCCATGGCCGGCGGGCTCCATCTCGCCGGAGATGGCGGATCACCCTCTCTAGACCACCGTTCGAGCCCGCGTTCGATCCTACCGAACGAGAAGCTTCACGCGAACTCAATTACGCTAAAGAAAACCTACCACACGAACCACACACAGTGCACCGCAACAAAGGGCGGCGGCGCCATGGCCGCACCATCGGCGAGCTTCAAAACCTCATCTAGAACCGCCTCCACCCAAAGAAATAGCCTAAAACGAAAGAGGAGAAGATTACGGTCTCACCAATGCAATGAAATCGGCTTCAAAAGCGCCCGCAAGCTTCACCCGCGCTCAACCGATCCCTTCAACCTTCTCAACCCTAAACCCTCAATTCCTTGCGGTAGAGTTCACAGTTTAGATGAAAAACGGAAACTAGAGGACCACGGTGTCCTATTTATAGCCTCACATCTTTGATTTTGGTTAGACTCGACCGGAAATCGTGGAACCGACCGTCATCGCCGTATGCGGTGTGGAGTCCGGAACGGACACGAGAGGTAGAAGAAGACCGACGTCCTGGCCCCACCTGTCAGCGATAGAAAAGGAGGGAGGCGCGGCTTGGTGGACCGGCCGATTGGGCCACGGCGTTGCTGGGCTTGACCTCGGCCCACGCGGCACAGTGCACCCGAAGCAGGCCACCGAGCGGGCCGTCGGTCAGCTGCTGAAGGTAAGTCTTCTTCTTTCTTTTCTTTTTCTTTTCTAATTTTACAAACACATTTTCAAATCAAATTTTCCTAAACCAAATCAATTCAAATAAAACAAATATAACCACACCACAAAATAAAATAAATGCAACCGCATGAATGCATCACCAAATAATTTTTTAAAAAATTTTAATTTGCCATTAATTGTTATATAATTTATTCAAAATTCATTATCTCTAAAATTTGGGTGTTACATTGGCACAACTTGGACAGGTCTAACCCACTCACTATGAGGCACGGGATAGATAATCCTAGCATGCAAAAGCTTAAGGACCTCTTTCTTAACAACTTCTCGCATGGCGTTGTTAAGCCTCCGTTGTGGTTCCCTTGATGGCGAAGAATCGGGATCAATAGTGATACGATGAGTACAAAGAGTGGGACTAGTCCCTATGAGGTCTTGGAGTGAGCATCCTATAGCTGATTTATGTCTTTCTAGAACAGCGACAAGTTTACTGGATTCTTCTTGGGAAAGTTTGTCGCTTATGATGACAAGAGTTTCTCGATTGTTGTTGAGAAAGACATATTTCAAGCCAGAAGGAAGAGTTTTAGCTCAATTGAAGGTTGTGATGGCACCTCCATTTGATCTAATTCGATAGGTTTTGCTAGCTCTTCCTCTTCTTGAATGAAGTGTTCATCATCAAGAGCTGGTTGGGCCATGTCTTCTAGAGATGCCATTAAGATGTCCTCAATAGGGTGTTGTTCGGGCTTGGGTTCAACTATCACGTTATTTGAGCATGCAAGTGAGACGATGATAGGAGACTTTCCCAGTGTTGGTATTTATTAACTCCTCACTTGTTTTAGTAGTCGCCTATTAATTACCTACACCTCTAGCATTACTAAACTATGTTGTCATCCCCAGTGATGGTGCTAGAAATGTTTGTTGGTACTAACTAGTATTACTACAAGAATCATACTAAATAGTTGTTTATCATTTTATGTGACTAGAAAGAATATAAAGATATAAATAAAAAGGATTCTGCAAGCAAACAGATAATTATACCATTGTAGCACTTCACACGAGAGTATACCAGGTATCGTATTTATATTTTATCGCAGGGAAAGTGTATCTTTGGACATGTATTGATAACTTATAACATTGATGAAGAAATAAACCATAACCAATCACTCTACTCATAACAGGTGTAAGTCACTGGATAAGATGTATATGATAAGCATTGATCAAGCATTATAATAAGTAATCACTTAGAGCACTCCTATCTCTGGCAATAGCATGGTCAAGTTAGAATATTAGAGGAATAATTCCTAAGTCATCCTTAACTAAATGTCAAAGCATACGTTGATTAGTGCAATTACACCTAGTAATCATGGCTAAGATCATCATTACATCCACACATAAGGGGCATTACTTAGGGAAGTTTGAGTATAGAAATGTGGCAGAACCGACCAATTTATACGAGCTTAAGTAAGCAAATCACCTACCTGAGCAGATAAATTAACGTACTTGAGTCCATACAAAACCGGTAGTCCATGAAATCATGAAGGATTTCAAACCATCTAACATACCAGCCAAGATCGTACATGTTTAGCAGCCACAGTCACATATTACATAAAGTTCGCAACATCATTTTGAATACATCAGAGTTTAGAACATAACATTATTACAAACCAAGTTCATAATAAAGTAGCGGAAGCAAATAGTTTCAAAACCACCCACGCACACTTAGTTCAAATACAGTGCCATATAGTGATCAAGTCCCACAAAAGCAGCAGATGAGATGTAAGGAATGACCACGCCCTTGGTCCTAGTTGTCGCCCATCACTGGGTAGAGACAGTTGATGCAGTAACCATAGTACATCTGACCATCTGCAACAACAATGGGAACAAAGCCCTGAGTACAAGAATGTACTCAGCCAGACTTACCCGCCTTAAATGGAAATAAAGTGACACCAAGGAGTATGCAAGGCTTCCTTTTAGTGGGCTAGCTGACTCATTTGCGAAAAGCATAAGTTATCATGAATAAACCATTTTAAGTACTTTTGCATCATCTTTGTTATAACCTGTTAGTCTAGGTATGCACCTATGCTAAGCAATCACTTGATTAACCCTTAACATCAAAGTTACCATCTCAGGTTTAGCATTTCTAGCATAATCCACATAACCATCCGTGTTCCATAAACATTACTACGATGCCGTAGCTCGAGTCAAGTGCACACTATCTAGGAGCGATGGCGATTCGAATCAATTCCTAACCAGCTGGTGATTTATTCCTCACACAAACCATACTCACCAATCAAGTGAACTAAAGGTCACCAAGGACACCATTTCGGTAGACGTCACAGGACAAACTGGAGCCGCAGTACCCAGGGACCGCCTGACTGCCAGGAATCAGGCCTCAACTGCCCTTGGGCTCACTCTTCGCGCCCCTGTCATACCCCTATCAGCACCAATACGTGCACTCGTGTAGATCTTGGCCCGAATAGTGCCACTGGCTTCGTGGTCAGAATGACTTATTTGGCCAGCTAAATGTGAGGCATGCGTTCAACATGACAAGAGGGACGAGCAACGATCGGTCCTTAACCGACACAGGCAGAAACTACAAGCACCCCCAGAATCTTGTCTAGTTGCCCAATACATATTCCGCCCGGTCTCCATTTATCCATCAACACTTGGTTATTTCCATGATAGCATCCATTGCTAAGTATCCAGGTAACCACCTACAATTGCCGGTGACGGGAAATCACCGACTGCTACCGGTCTAAGCAGGGCTAAACATTTAACTCGGTCCTAGACCTAGCAGGGTAAGATATAATAAGGTAGACAAGGATATAATATATGCATCAACGGTTTCACGCAACTCCTATAACTTAATGCATCAAAAATAAAGGATGCAATATTAAAGATTTGCAAACCGTAGGAAGAGAAATGCTCTAGGGCTTGCCTTTTTCGAAGAAACTAGGTTGATGGTCCACGCACTCGGGTAGATCCTCTCCTTGCTCCTCAGCCTCGGGCACCTCCTGTGCCTAGATCTCCTGCTGGTCGACCTCGGCCTGCTCCTCTGGCATTGCTACTAGAAGCTCCTCCTGCGATCCTGTATGATGCATTTGTATAAGTGATTATGCAAGTGGTGCATCAGATGAGATGGCATATGATGACCATGGTTGCATGTAATGTAGATGAGCATGTTTAACTCTATTTGACAGAGTAGGTGTAAATCTCTCCTACCAGGTAGTCAACATCATCCAAGAACATATGCCATAAACACATGTCATCTACTGCATTCTCTTCTACTATTAACTACCATCAGTACCGCTAACCACCATATAACCACAAACACAGGTACTACCATACTAACACCACAAGTGCTACACTAGCATTTCAAGTCATACTAGCAAGTCAAGGTGCTTCAAAGATACACCAAAGCTACACAATTAAACTAATCATGCAATAAGAAGGTTATTTTTATTTCATTTTAAACTAAGGCTATAATAGAAACATGTATTTCTGGTATATAGAAAAATCTAGAAAATTACAGTAGCTTAGTCATGCTTAAGATAGCTTACCATAAAATTTTCATTACATTTGGATAAGTATGACAACCTACACAAAAATGGCAAAAAGCATGGCATAAATACACATGAAAATACTTTGTACTATGAAAAGTGTCAAACAATAGATTTAGTATTTTTCCATGATCTACATAGTA
Source organism: Saccharum spontaneum (assembly GCA_022457205.1). Classification (NCBI taxonomy): domain Eukaryota; kingdom Viridiplantae; phylum Streptophyta; class Magnoliopsida; order Poales; family Poaceae; genus Saccharum; species Saccharum spontaneum. Next base: position 40,274,446 of record CM039591.1, on the reverse strand, counting down.
TACAATCACTGTACAAAAAGTTTCAGCTACATGTATTATTCATATTTTTGGCTCTAGCAATTTTAGAAGAAATAGCAAATAAATATACATAAATGACTTGACCATATTTTTCTACAGAACATGCATGTCATATATTTTTCATGGAAAGTACCACACATGAATAGAGTAACAAAATTGGAACCACATTTTTCTGATACATATATGAATTACTATGCATTTTCCAAGATAATCGCATTTATAAGAATTAAATAAAGCTACATAGAAAAGTATCATAAAAATGACATGCAACATTTTTATATTGTAGATCTACTCCTAAGAAACACAACAAAATTTGTCTCACTCAAATTGGAGCTATTTTCAATAAGATATGATTTTTGGAAGCATTTAAATCATTTTAGAAAAATCATTTCCTAAATCCTTTTTTTTAAATCCGACGCTGAAAACGTTGGGTGCATCCGGATCTGTGCACCCAGATTCACCCCCAGCCGCTACAGATGGGCCCCATGGACCCACGGGTCAGAGGCACAGGGGCAGAGGAGGTCATCGGCGGCGAGAGCTCGCCGACGGTGAGGTCTCCGGCCTTGGGGTGAGCACCATCGTGCTCCCCGCAGCGAGGTGAGTCATGCGCACTAGCTGATCGAGCCAGGGGAGCGCTGGTATGGGCTCACTGGCAGTGATGGCAAAGCGGCGGTGCTGCGCTCAGTGAGGCTGCCATTCCTGGCCACGGCAAGGCGTGGGAAGGGGCGCACCGGTTTCGCGGTGGTGCGGAGCGGTGGAAGCGCGCGATGGTGCGGGGAGAGAGGGGAAGCAGAGCGGTTGCCGGTGCGGGCACGAGCTCGGGCGAGCTCAGCCATGGTGGCCCGCGTGGTGAGAAGAGGGGGAGGGGCTCGCGGCCTTTATCTACCTTGCCTACGGCAAGCACACGCGAGCACAAAGGCGGAGACGTAGGCGAGAGGTGGCGCGTGGAGCCGAGGTGCTGGCGATGGAGCTCGCTGGGCTGGCGGCAATGGTGCCCGCGGCTACTGCAGTTGCTGGCGAGCGCGAGAGAGGGTAGAGGGAGAGGTGAAATGGCGAGGATAGGGAGCGGCTGCACAGCTTGGCCGATTTGGAGGCGTGGCGCGGCAGTGGGGGCCACGGCGTGCCATCGGGCGAGCATCTCTGGCGATGTACGGCCACACGGCGGTGAGCTCCTGCTACTGGTCAGGCGCGAGCGCGCACGTGTGGGCAAGAGCGGAGGCAGGCGCGGAGCTGGGCCGGGCCGGCTTGCGCGAGTGGGCCAGAAAGGAGGCGGCGGCCCGGGAGGGAAAAGAAAATGATTTCTCTTTTTATTTGCCAAATAAAAGCACACAAAAATCCCATTTTTGAGCAACAAAAACTCATTTTTAGGATTTGATGCAAAAATAAAAGTTGTTCTAAATTTTGTGATCTTCAACTTTGCCAAAAGGAGCAAAGTCAAAATCCAAATAGATTTTGAACTAGATAATTAAAGTCAATTTAATCCCAAAACCCTAATTTGAAGAATTATTTTAAAAGCATAATTTGGCAAAACTTTGAATATAAACTTTGCTCCAAATTGCATCCTAAATATTTCTAAGTTATTTGAGTGATCAAAACAAGTACAAACATTACATAACAAGCACAACATGGCATCAAACCTATTGAAACAAGGCATTGCAACACACATGTTTCATTAGCATGTTTCAAGTTATATGTCATGTGATGCTTATGAATGCATAATGATGCTTATGCTCGTGATTTGCAGATGCTTAATGCATGCTTAACACCAGGGTGTTACAAGAAACCTCTCCCTTCCTTCGTAATTGGGCCCTACTTCCTCAACCTATACTCGGGGAGTGGACTACAAAGAACTCAACGGGAGTGTCACATCCGTGATCTACCACATGACCCAAAATATAGAGTGTATTCGCAGGTAAATAACATATAAGCACCATGCTTACATGATCTCTAGCACCCACCCATGGTACCTTATTAGGGTGGATGCTATACGAACTTATACATAATCACAATGATAAACCAACTATACTAAGCATATAATCAAAGTAGACAATGAACATTGCAACCAAGAACATGAATAAGATGAATACTATATTGTCTTGACAATTGTACCAAAGCATATAAAAACAATGGAGATACAACGAGAGAGGGGTACAAGAATTATACCAAACCAAGCTCTAGACGATGTCGGGAATACAAGCAAAGATCTGCCTGCCTCCCTTTAGACCTAGCCTAACTAGCTATGCCCTAGAAACTAGAGGAGCTCTGAGGATATTAGGGTTTTTGGCTCTGGATGACTTGATCTCAAATGACTTGATCTCTCAGGGGGGACTGGGGGTCTCCTTATATATCCCAGAGGGTCCAACGTGAGCCCTTGGATCAAACTGACTTGAAGGACGGCGTAGATGCATTCTAGGAAGGCGGTGGAGGAATATTCCAGAAGCTAACAGACAGCGGCCACCGCCAGGGGCTAGGCGACACTAGGGTTGGGCCGGCCGGTCCCACCTGGCGGCCTCTCGCGCTCTACCTCGGGGGGTTGCCTCCTAGAGTCCTCTGGAGTCTTCTAGAATAGTTTTCATCGTGGTTAAGTTAAGTTCATTTTGACATTTTAATCCCCCTTTCCGGTTTTCTGGATATACCCGGCACAAAATACAGATTCACCAAAACTTGTGGAAATTGTTAGTTTAAACCCCTAAGTTTCTATTGGTGATCCATTTCAAGCATTTCTTCAAGTTATGTTGACGGTTTAATATGGTAGATAACTATCGTCAACAAGCTCCCCCAAGCTTAACCTTTGCTAGTCCCTTAAAAAAGCTAGACTTAGCAAAAAGTTGGATCAGGAGTTCTATGCTTTCACACGTCAAAAGTACACATGCGTTCAAACAAAAATTCTCCTCCGAATTAGAATAAACTGATCTGACTTTCAAACTTACCCATATTACCTTTAACCATGGGGCTTCTTAGCCTTCACTTGGGTCTTGAGCAATTGAAAGACAGAACAATCAAGTCAAGCACTATGTCTCAAGTCTTTGCTCAACCATTATTCCAGAGTTTTTGTAAGTTTTCAAAATAAAACTCAGAGCTTTCATTGTATGACACTCTCAAGTCTCTCAATATATGTGGTATTTGTAGATCCTCTCCTAGGCAATAGTGTTGCTATGCCTTTCTCTTCCTACAACTAAGGCTTATAGTGGAGCTCATAGGAATAGAGATAGCATGAAAGAGCATACTTGCAACACATGTTGTAAAGTCAAACAATGGATCCAAAGAGAGTTAAGTCATACAATCAAATCAAGATGTGCATGTGTATGGATGTATATGGGATATATATATGGTGTCTAACTTAATTCTACTTTACTCATTGAAAATATATCTCTCTTTCAAAACATGGAAACAACTTTGAAAGAAAACATGGGCTATCTTATTCATCTCTTCTTTCTTTTTTAGGCGAGCATCGGAGTACCCATTGTTTTAGATATCTCGGACACTTTTCTATTTTTTTCCTTCTCTCTTTCTTCTTTTTTTATGAATAACTTTTGCATAGCCATATGCCTCTTTTATGCAACAAAACTTTTGAGAGATAGCAACAAGAAATTGGAGCATTTATTTGGGGTATATCTTATAGGGTATATTTTGGGTGTTCACTCCCAGTGTAGGAATAAAACATTTTTGGGTGGATCTTGATGGAATGGCATGTTTTTGCATCTACCTCTAGTGTAGGAGTAGTGCATATGTGGATGGTGTGTACGTGATCTTGATTTTAAGAGCATGACAAACCTCTCATAAGGCATCAACAAAGCTTGACTGAACTCAATGCAAAAGCATGCAGCATGTATGAGTGAAAGGTTTTCCTAGTATAAACATCATATATGGCTATGGTAGGAATTCAAGCTTTGTCATACAAGAGCTCATCATGAAAGATTTTATGTTTTCAAAAGATAAATCTCCGAAACTCTAGTATTGCTAGGAACAAGATAAACAACAGCTCAAACCTTCTCATATCATATTCGTCAATTACCTAGACTTAGATCAAGCATATGCTACCCACGAGTTTCAAGTTTAGAGTAAACTCTTATATCAAATCAATCATATCCAAAACTCAGGAGAATTCAAGGCTGAAAACTAGGTACTTGAAAGGAATTATGACAGAGCAACTATTTATCATTTCCAATGCAAGAGCTTACCTAGACTCCATTATTTATTTAGCTCTAAAGAATAGAAAACTAAACACACTTTTTATTTTGCTTTCAAAGTTTTTAAATCACACCTTACTATATCGATATAACTTACTAGGATAAATTTTTATTTTGTTTTGGTTTGTTATGCATTTTTTTATTTCTTTAGCAACCATATAGCAAACTCGAAAATAATAAAACTAAAAAGAAAGAAATACTTAGCTAGATACATGGGAGATGCTCCTCCCCCAAGCTAGATGTTGTCATGGTCGGTTGAATGTTGAATGATCCTTCTTAGAGCATGGTTTGTCGACGGATATCCTTCTCACCTATGAGTAGAATGAGATGTCTACAGCCGAGTGACTTAACTCTTGATCATTTGTACTATCCTGCAAAACACTACAACAAGAACACCAAAAACTCGAGGGTTGGATTAGGAATAAGGGTTAGCGGTCGGCCATACAAGAATTTGTTCTCCTTATGAGTTTAGATAGATTTTCTGATGGCAAAATTTTAGTAGGAGGTCTATTTAGTATCTTTTTGGATTTTCTATTTTTATAATGTAGAAAGAAAATATGTATGCATGATAATTTTTATTTTTATGCCACCACAGTGAATATTCCCACGAGCTTTTACACTATAGACCTACTCACATGGGGCTTAGGATTTTATAATGATGCAATGATGGAATGTAGTAAAGGAACTCTCTTCTTTCTTTTCTAATATGCAGCAATGATGATATGCAATAAAGTAATCTTTTTATTTTTCTCTTTTCTCTAATGCAAATGCAGAAAAGTAAATATGCTAAAAGGGAAAATAATTAATGCAATGCTAGAAAGTAAATATGGATAACTACCGATGTTACCTCACGGCAAGGGTTCGGATTTTTAAAGTCCTCCGGACAGGACTAGGTAGGAGAGAGTACTTACTTATTAGGTGCATCATCTGGTCTCAGTGACGGAGACTTAGATAACTGCTCCTCTTGTGACGGTGATGATGTTACCTTCTCTTTCCATACCTGTTTAGTCTGTGAGCTTGATGTTGGCGGAGTGGCTTCTACTTTGGTGGGTGCTTGAGGCTGTTCATCGTCCCATTTGTTCAATCAGGGTTGACACAGGTCTTTCTCAACTTCTCCTTCATAATCCCCCCATCCATTCCTAGGGAGTTGATCCTCTTGTCGGTGGGATGATCGACGTCTCCTCTTCCGGGAGCAGGTCTTCTTCGGCTGCTCATTAGTAATATAACTATTAAAACAACAGCATACCTTTTCTTCTGGGAACTGGAAGTGGATTTGTCCAGATCCGACGTAGATGACTGCATTGGTAGTGTTGAGGAACGGTCTTCCTAGAATAATGGGTGAATCTTCTTCTTCCTCCATGTCTAGGACCATAAAGTCGGTAGGAGCGTAGTGATCTTGTATCTTGACCATTATGTCCTTTGCTATGCCCTTCGAAAATCAGATTGATTGGTCCACCATCTGTAGCTGCATATATGTTGGGTACAAAGGTTTGTTACCAAATAAATATTCATATGTTACCTTTGACATTATGTTGACACCCGATCCAACATTGCAGAAAGTCTTATGGAAGGTACACTCGATCGTCAGTATGCCAGGGTCATCCTTTTTAGCAAGGATTGGTGGAGCGAGGAGGTGGTCGTACTCCGATCGGATGGTGTTGATTATGTTGATTGTCTCTTCAGGTGACTGGCTGGTCTCGTTCTTCCTTCTTGTGTTCTTCTTCTTCTTCTTGGTCACTCCTGTTGTCTCTTTAGGCAGGTACGCCTTCTGTGGATGAGCGGGAGAATATAGTATATGGTCCTTGAACGAGAACTTCTCATTCTTGTCCTTGATAGTGAAACAGATCTTGGCAGTGTCCGCGTAGATGATGGCCTTCGCGGTGCTCAGGAAGGGTCGGCCCAAAATGATGGGTGCCCTCTCATCTCCACCTATTTCTAGAACCACAAAGTCTACGAGAACATATGATTGTCCCACTCGAATGATGGCATCTTCTAGAATTCCTTTGGGTAGTAGAGTGACTGATCTGCAAGCTGCAAACACATATTTGTGTACAACAAAGGATCTCCTAGAATTTTATCATAAATTACCTTAGACATGATGTTGACACTTGCTCCGAAGTCACAGACAGCTTCTTGAAAGATGTGAGGTCCAATGGAGATGGGAATGATAGATCTTCCTGGATCACCTTTCTTGTCAGGGAGTGAATAATCTATCCACCTTCCCTCTGACAGTCTGGTTTATATATCAGTGGAAGCTCCAGAATATCGATGGACACTCTGTTGTACCAAAACTGTGATCTAAGTTCTCTGGACACTCCTCTGTCTCTGATATATAACTCATCAGACGCTCTGGTGTAGTGACGGACAATCCGGTGGGTTACAAACATGTTCTGTGTAGGTGAGTAGAGAGACATTCAGTACTATCAGACACTCCGCCGGTGATGTCGGACTCTCGTCAGTACTAACAGTGAACACTTCATAGCAACTCGAAATCCAAATCTTCACCTATAGTGCTTGCATGTGTAAACCATCTTTAGGGTAGGCTACTAGGATTCTATGGAGCATATCTAGCTGATTGGTTCTAGCTACATTGGGTGCAAACTAACTCTAGGCCACAAATCGATATTCTCTAGGTTTTGGCTCCTAAGGATGCAATCCTATGTTTGGCTTGGTTAGATCCTTACCAAGGGCTGCAAGAACAAGATACCAAGCTCTCTAAGGTGATGGAGCAGCTGGATCTCCTCCTTGGTGACTCGAAATCCTCTTCTTCTTGACTTCCCCTCCTCCTAGCTCCTTATGGCAAGGGTGAGAGGGCTCCTCCTCCTTCTAACCCCTACCTCTTGTGGACGATGCCTCTAGGTGATCTCCACGGCCATCTCTTGCTGCCTCCAAGCTCCAATCCCTTCTCCTTTCTCTTCCTTTCCTTCTTCGCTTCCTTGCTTGAGTGTGGGAGATAGTAGAGAGAGATGAACTAGAGAGAGAGTGAGAGTGTGAGAGTGAGTGAGTGAACTGGTGATTGCTCTGCTTTGGTGCTTCCATGAATTGGACAGCTGTGGTGATGTGTGGGACCAAGTGACTCTCAAAATGACACCTCATATTTCTGCATGGGATGATCCTATTGGATAGTCTGTCATGGTGGTGGATTCTCCAGTGGTGTCGGTCCAACTGACAGGGTTTGAACTTGTCAGTGCATGCAAATTGACTGGTGGATGGTTTGGTGGTGCTAGCGGACATTCTATCGATCCAACAGTGAGCAGTTTGAATGTAGAGTTTAGTTTATAATTATTTGTGTCATGGATCCGTCCAAATTATAAGAGCACAAGTACAAAAACAATCACCGGAGTGATCAAATTCTCGCACTTGAGCCCATATAACTCCGGTAGTCCAATGAAAAAATGAGGGATTTCAAACCAACCAACATACAAGCCAAGATCGCAGTGATTAAGCATAACCAGTCACATGTTACATCCATTTCACAAGTAATTCAATATACATCGGAGTTTAACAAAGTTATTACAACTTAAATTCCAAAGTAGCGGAAGCAAAGTAATTGGAAACTAACATTTCTCTGATTTCAAAGACATGCCAGTACCCAGGTTGACTTCCAACAAAAGCATTAGAGATAAGATAAATAAGAAGGATCATGTCCGTGATCACACTCCGCCACTAAGGCAGGAGCCAACCAACTCTTGCAGTCACCATGATACATCACAACCTGCAACAAGTGGGAATAAAACCCTGAGTACGACAATGTACTCAACTAGACTTACCCGTCAAAAACTAGAAATAAAGTGACACCAAGGATCATGCAAGGCTGATATAAAGTGGGCTAGCTTGATAACATTTTTCATAAAAGCTTAATACAGATAAGTAATCATTAATGCTTAAGCGTCAAGTTAATCATCATTAACCTGTCATCTATATTAGAACCGGTACTAGAGCACGCACTTTATTAGGAGCAAACAATATTAACCATAGCAGGTATAAATTGAGGCAACCTTTCCATAGTTATCCAATTAACCATCCGTTCAATTTAATTGAATCTACGTTGCTGCTGCTAAAGTCAAGTGCTCACTAACCGGGAGCGACGACGATTCGAATCGAGTTCCTATCCAGCTGGAGGGGTATTTCTAACACTCACTGCACAGACCCTTGCCAGGGTCGCACAAGCCACCTTTCGTACAATTCAGGAGTCGCGGGTTCGACTGATGCCGCATCCCCAAGGGCAACACTCTACCAGGCGATAGGGACTCTAACCCCCCCCCCTTGGTCTCACGCCAATGTCCCCAAGCACATCCTTACTACCTCCAAGATGCGACCTACCATTCGATTCTCGGTCTGAACTGTATTACTCAGCTTCGCGGTCGAAACAACTTATCCGGCCAACTAAGTGTTAGACTGCGTTCAACATGACTCAAGGACGTACAGCGAATCGGTCCTTAAACGACTCAGACGGGGATAGATCTACACTCAAGACCTCCATGCCTTGTTGCTTCACTATCGTCATCCTGTCCGGTCTCATTTTATTTTATTAACACATGGTTCCTTTCCACAATAGCAAATATAGCCAACCATGCCATATATGAATATCCCTACATCTTGCAAGTGACAGGAAATCACCTGACTTCTACCGCTTAAAGTAGGGCTAAGCATCTACTCGATCCTAGTCTATGTCGGATTCAAGGATTCATATATCTGGACAAGGAATGATATAATGCAGCAAGGGTTTCCAACCAACTCCTATCACTTAATGCAACAATACTTATAACATATACATAATTAATTGCTTTGAAGGTAGGAGGCTTATAATGCTCCGAGGCTTGCCTGGGATCTGACTCAAGTTAGAGTTTGTCAGGTGAAACCCGCTTAGCGAGCATCCTCCAATCTAGCACTTGTCCGATCCTTCTATCTTCGGGATGGATCCACCAACTCCGTCTTTGGGTTTGGCTCCACATTAGGTCCTTCACGTGCTTCAGCTAGCGTACCTAAATGAGGTGCAACAATACATATGTATGAATACATAGAAATGCAATAAACAAAGTAATCATGCAAGCATACCAAGGTTCACATAAGCACCTAAAGCTAATTAATTATTCCTCACTAAGGCATACATAGAAGAAGGCAAGCACATCAATCAAGACACAAGCCTCATAAGATCATAGGATACTAACCCAAGTACCATCAAAGATATGAGTCACACTTCAACACACTAACATGGCAAAGTTAATCAAAACACTAGACTAGAATTTACCACTTTCTGGACCTCAGAACTGCAGCTGAGTAATTTAATCATAACTGGAGATACACAACTCCAAAAGATGTGCAACAAGACATTTGAGAAATCTTATGAAATTGTCTACAATTCATTTAATATCACCTAAGCCTGGTTACCAAGTTTAATAGGTCGAAAAGATGAAACTACAGAATCTGGTCTGCTCCAAACAGGGGGCAACCAAATCTGGGACCTGACTTAAAACACCTATAACTCAAAAACTAATTTGCCAAATGCCACCAAATTTAACCACAAGCTATATACATGAATTATATACAACTTTTCTACAGACAAGATGCTCAGAAAACATCATTAACATGGGGTAATTTACATTGCCCCTAGAACTGTCCAAAAACTAATAATTGCATGAAGTAATTATTAACATATGTTGCAAACATATAATTGTGCAAAACCAACTTTACCAAAATTTCACACATGACTAATGAACACCAGAAAATATAATGTCCATTGATAAATAAATTATTTTAATACATTTCTTAATTTATTTAGATAATTAAGTGGAATTATGAACACCTATCACAATTGTACAATAAATTATACCAAAATTACAATGTCCTACAAATTTACCCAAAAGTCTACTGTCCAAATTTCAAGCCATTTGGACAAGTACACCAACCTCTATGAAATAGACAAATAGCTATTGCAATAAATTATGTGAGAGCAAGTTAACCCTAAAACTCAATATTTTCTATGAACACATGGCCAAAGTATGAACCAAAATGATAGAGCAACATCATACTAACGTAATGGAACAACATTTTCCATTTTATCATTTATATATTATTTATAAGCTATTTATCAAGCCGTAAACAAGTTAAATCAATAACTTGACCATACAGTAAGCAATGACCTTGAAATTTATACCACAGTACATACATATCATTACAAGACTACCATAAAAATTTCACATTATTTGGAGCATCACAACATCAGTTATGAATTTCCCAAACAACATATGCAAGAAATGCCTAATTAGCAAGATTAAATCAAAAAGAAAACAGTGAACAACTAATAGGTCTGATATTTTTATTAGTTATTACATGTTATCAAAAGATTAACAGAACAAGAATCACTATTTTTGGATGTCTAAAACTCCAGATCTTGCTTTGGTCAATGTTTAAGGCAATTTTAGAGCTCTTTTCCAACTTAAATCAAAACACCAGAAGTTTTCTACAAACAAGTAACATTTTATGATTCTACTGCATAGATATTTTCTCAAGGTTTCCAAAAAGTCCATATTTGCTATTTTTGGAGTTTCCTAGCATGAGATATTAATTTTCAAAGTTTCAGCCACAATTATGTATAAAAGAAAAAAGGAAAAAGAAAAGTTGCACTATACAACACTATTTCTCTTAGTCACAATCATTGCAGCTAGACCCCTGAAAGAATCTTTAAATAAACTAAGCAAGCAGGTCCTAACCGCACTATCCATTGTACTTTTCCAAATTGTACTTTTCCAAATTGCAGCACGAAGCCCCTCCCTCTCTCTGGAACAGAGGATGCGGCGGGGATCACGCCGGTCGGCCATCTCCAGGCGGCGGTGGACGTCTCCGGCATTGGGGAAGTGGTGGGGATGCCTCGAGGGCCTCACGCGCACCTGCTGGTGGCCGCAGCTTGGCCTGAGATGGTCGGAGGAGGCAGGGCCACGAGAGCCGGCGGCATGCAGTGGCGGCGGCGGCTCTCCAGCGAGGTGGATGACCTCCGGTGGTGAAAGTAGAGGCGGCACAGCACTAGGGGATCTCCGCGCACCTGCTGGTGCCATGGCTCGGCTCGAGGAGGCTCATGGTGGCGCGGCCACCACAGCAGGTGGCGGCGACGGCACTGCCTCCGGCGGCCGGGCTGCTCCGGCTCAACCGAGGTGCGCCAGCCATAGAGGAGGATGAGGCGGAGGTGTCAGTGCATGTGATTGAACATAGGGATGGATGGAGCGATGGGACAGCGGTGGCCGCAGAGCTTGGCCGGCGGTCATGGTGGTGGCGCGCTCTGCGCTGTGCGTGCACGTGTTGCGAGCGAAGCGAGGGCAAGCGAGAGTGCGTGGAGAGGTGGCGGAGTCAGTGGTGCATGCAGCTATGGCCACGGTGGCTGGGAGTGTTAGGAGCGGCAGTGGCGGTCGGAGCTCGCTCGGCCGGTAATGGCGGCAGCGGCCGTGTTCGCATGAGAGGGAGCCAAGCGAAGCCAAGGGAGAGACGGAGGGGGTGAGTGGAGAAGTGGAGATGCTCGGGCATCCACCACCGAGGGCACAGGGGGCATGGGGCACGTGTCCAAGGAGTTGGGGCCGCGGCTCGAGCATGGTGGCCACGCACTGGGGCACGCGTCGACCATTGAGGCCATTGCGCGAACAGGTGGCGTGCGACCATGTGACTCTGGTTGGACACATTTTTGGGCCAGCTCTGTTTGGATTTGGGCCAAGGGCCTTGAATCAAAGTTGTTGACCACAGCATGCTCTCCATTTTCTATTTAAGGTGTATCATCATTTGGGCCACGGATTAGTGGATAATTAAGCCTCAAACTAGCATTGTCAATGCATTGACAGCGATTACCAATCTTCAAAAATTGATGGTCAAAACAAGTCCAACAGATGCCATCTCTTCATATGCTCTTCATCATCGTGTATTCTCCAACTTTTACTTTTGGGTCAACTCAAGTTATTTAGTAAAATTTGGAGAACGCAGAACACCAATGTCGAGGTCGTTTACGTGACAAAATTACAAACATGTTGTTTTAGCAACTGATTTTGGAGATCCAAATATACTCCAAATGTGATGACACTTGATTCATTATTTCCCTCATGCATAGTACTCCAACTCATATTAAGGAATCTAATTGAGCCACTATATGTAATTGGAAGATAAAATGTCACGAACATGTTGACTTAATGCTGCCGATTAGGGACTTAGAATATGCGAAGTGTTGGGAAACAACCCTAACTTTGGCTTGTGGCCCCCTTTTTAGGCATGTTCCACATATTTTCATGACTTGACTCTTAAACAAAGTTTGTTCCTTATAAAATTCTCTACAACTTTGTAAAAGGGTGCATAGTCATGTAGAGCTTCTAGGTCCCACTTTTGAAATGGTCAAACAAAAGGGTTCTAGGGTCCATACATGGTCAACCATCACTTAGAAGCACATTTAGGCAAAATGATCAACATGAACATTGTTCCATTAAGTGCCCTAAGTGTAGTTAAGGTTTTGTAGAGGCCAAACATACACACCATGCATAGGTTGCACAAAAGTGTAGGCCTCACATGCATTGAAACATAGAACTCAAGTGAAATGCTATAGTTGTTTCATCACCATGTTTCAATTGTTTCATGTGTTTGTTTCAAGATACATGCTACACATGTTCCACTAGGTTGTTCCACCTGTGTCCAAGATGTGTTGCACATGTTGCATTTGTGTTTTGCATAAACACTAGTTCCCATGGGATGTAAGGCAGGTTTCAGTTATAATCAAAACAAGCATATAACTTATCATTTCATATGACTTTTTGATTCCAAACTTCATGAAACTTTTCTAGGGGTCACTATAGATAGAAAGTGATATGAGACACATGAAACATGTGACATCAACACTCACTTGCATTACCTAGCATGAGCATCTACATCCACACATTGAAACATAATTAACAAGAGTATGTTGCATATGTTTCAAAGAGATGTTGCAGATGTTTCAAAGCACATTCCATATAGGCAGGTTTCACATGTTGCACTAGTGCATCACATATGTTCCATGCTCATATATGAACAAATGATGCTTAGGCTCATGCAATGCAAGTGTCCAAAAAGCAATCCTAACACCTAGGTGTTACAGCCCTCCCCCCTTAAAGGAATCGTGTCCCGAGATTCAGAACGGAAGTTCTTTAAGGAAGAGAGACTTGTTATCTCGCTTCCAACATTTGCGATAGCATTAGGCTCCTAAGCTTCAAACATGAGAAGTGCTAATCTGGTTAAGATGCTTTCGGATACTTGCTCTTCTTGGTAAACTTTGTCTGAAGAATTTCCTTCATTGACTTCCATGAAGCATTGTTACTTTGGGAGGAATCCAAGATAGCACAGTACTGCATTCTCAATGTACGGAGATCATTTGGTCCATGAGCAAATCCCTCACAAGTATCTGATTCTTTAATGGACACAACATAGGCCATATGAAGTTTACACTAGACCCAAAATGTAGCAGAACCTCCTAAATTATATGGCCCACATGCACCTGTCATTGTCCCTAAGACCTCTGACGGCTATGCATGTACACCAGATAACCTAAGAAGATCTGTCAGGTGCCCTCACAGGACCCCGATTCAACTACATTTGACAACTCATACCAGGATCAACAAAGGAGTAACTACAACATTACAACATTTATTACAAAACTTTACATCAGAGTGCGGAAGAATAACAATGAATTTATAAATCAGGATTAAGTTAACTTTTTACAAACTTAACTTGCATTGCGGAAGTGGAGTAGAACTACAGAAGACAACTTAGGTAGAGCACCTAAGTCATGGAAAGACAACCAAATCATGTCGAGCCCACCGACATGACCTCGGTTAACATTACCCGTCAGTACCTACAACAGGGGTTAACAAACCCTGAGTACTCAATTGTACTCCGCAAGACTTACCCGATGAAAAGAAAAGACTCCAAGGATATGTTGGTTTAAGGGAAGTAGTGAAGCTAGAAAAGAGAAGTTTTGCAGAAAAGCTTACTACCAGTGCATCCTTGCTTTCAAACTTTTAATTAAGTTTTGGCTCCAGTTTTAGTATAGCCTAATTATAGCTAACTTTTGCACCTGTATCTATCTCAATCAGAAATATAAGCATCACACTTGTTATTAACTTCTTTTCCATCTCAATTCCAATAGTAATCATGTTCCAGTTGTTGCTACGATGTGGTCACAGTCAAGACTCCTTTCTCGTGGAGGAACAACAATTCGAACCGCTTTATCTACCCAGCTAGGGCTTCCTAACCACACGACATATGCAAGTCCTTGACCTGCATATATCAACTCTTACTTGGGTCGCCCAAAACCAGAACGTGTCCATCACCACCCGAGAGCACAGTACTCCTCGAACCCGGCCTGATTCTAGCCCCGAGGGTACACGTTACTCTCGCCATCTCTCCACTCCCAGTGCGAGGTTAGACGTTCTCGTGATGGAATAGCCGAAGTAAGGCTTACCCACCATTGGGTATGTCACTAGTACTATCCAAAATTCCTTGACTTGAGGGCCAACAACGAACGGTCCTTAACCGACACAGACGGGACCAACCACCAAAGACGATTCCCATGCCCCGTCCGGTCTCAAGTTCATTCTCATATTCATTTCCACATGCTCTCATGACCTGTCATTAGGTCAGGAGAAGCAAGTAATAAACCTGTTCTGGTGATCAAAGAAATATTATTTGACTCCTACCGAAGTCTAAGAATTACTAAGCATAAGAGATCAACCTACATATACTTGTGGGATATCATCTAGATATAAATGTAGATCAAGGTAATCATGCAGCAACGGTTTCAACCAACTCCTACTAACATAATGCACATTACACTAGACTTAAGGTGTAATAAAGCATTTATAAAATAGAAGAGTGGTTATATGTCCGGGGCTTGCCTGCGTTGCAGCGGTGGTTAGTTCTCGTAGAAGTCAAGTTTGACACCAACACCACGGATGGATCACCTTTTCCAAAGCTTGATCGACACCAATCTCGTCAACACTTGTTCAACACGAACCTTCTCACTCTCGTAAGCACTACACGTAGATAAATGATGCGATGCTTAATATGATGGAATGCATGCCATGATGCGTGATGATGAACAAGGCATAGTATAAAAGGGACATTTAGAAAGGATAAACATTAGTTATCTACTTAAGTACAACTTTCCTTCGCGGTACAGTTGCAAGCTAACAAGGTTAATTTAGAAGTTAACTAACCGTAACTTTGTTTTTACCCAAGAGGTTGCATCTAACAACAAGTAATTCTACTACAAGACCACTAATTACTTACACAAGAAATCATTAACCAATAATGATCTATATTAAACACATTAATTATCATTAACAAATCATAGTTAACAAGTTAATCATAAACTCAAACAATTAACTAAAGGCGCCAAAGATCATTAAGAATTAATGACCTAAGGTCATCACTCAATCAAAAGAGCACACAACACTTAAACTTATTGATTTAACATTCAATTAATCACTTAAATAATTAAGGCATAAATTAAGAATAAATTAAACTTCCTCAAATTGAGCTCATACTTTTTCTATAGATTAATCATGGCCTACAACAGTGTCAAAACAAATTTCATGATTTTCGGATTAATATTTTATTTACAAAAATTCCTGGAAGTTGCATTTAATAATTAATTAAGCTAATTAAATCACATACAAAAGGTAATCAAAATTAGCATTTCATATTTTTCCTAAATATTTTACACCTTGAGAAGCTTACACAAAAATTTTCACTATTTTTGAAGCTCTACAAAAATTCTATTGAAATAAACAAATAATAACACTATTGACATTTTTCGAAAAAGAAAAACAAAAACTGTCGCTCGGGCTGACTTCCCTCTTTCCCTCCGGCTTGGCCCAGCAACGTGCGCTCGCGTGGCCCAACTGCTCGCACGCGCCCGCGTGCGCTCCTCCTTTTCCTGGCCCAACCGATCGACCGGCCCAGCTCCCTCCCTCGCCCTCCTTTCTCTCTCTGACGACGCGGCCCCGCGCGTCATTCTCCCCCCCCACGTCGGTCGATGGCCAACGGTGGCCACCGACGGCTATCTCACCAGCGGCGAGGTTCCGACAAGACGGAGGTACCCTAACATGACTACCACGACCCCGCGAACCTAATAAAATGCTCTACGCCATAGCACACACCCCGGAGACCCCTCCCTGACGGCCATGGCGGCGCGACGGTGCCCGACATGGTGACCCGACGAAGCTCCGGATGCTACGGAGCGGTAGTGACAACACGAGGACTATGAGTGTGATTAGGAGCTCACCGCGAAACCACGGGATGTGATAGATGAAGTGGAGGCGGACTGGACGGTGACCATCGGCGAAGATGGTATGCACAGTGGCCGGAACTCGAGAAGATGACCTTGTTCCCCTGCATCCTGAACGGTAAAGACAAAAACGATGAGCCGATCACGACCAGGACCCAAGGGTGAAGTTGGAACGAGACTAGGATGGAAGAGAGATGCAGTGAGGTGAGCTAGCCACGGTGGGGGTGCACGCGACGGTGATGGCGAGCGCCGCGGCGAGAATCAAGCTCGTGGCCGATTTCGGTCAAGAGGGGTTCTATGAGCGGTTAAGCGAGGTACGGGAGGTGCAGGCGAAGTCATGGACGCGAGCTATTTGACAGAGTTGCAAGGGCGGCGGCAAATTTCCTCGGTGAACTGAGCTCACCGGCGGCGGCAGAAAAATGGAAGAAGGAAAACGGAGGTCGGCTTCGCGTGATAAAGACGAGGACGAGGCTTCTGGACGATCCAGTTCAAGCTTGGACTCAACACGTGGGGTGCTGCGTGTTGCCTCACGCGGAAATGGTGGAGAAGGGCGGTGATGGTTCACCGGCGAGACGGACCGAGAAGCGGCTCGATGGCGCCCTGTGATTGAACTGATTTTTAAATAATTACGAAAATGCCACTGCGCTAAAAAGCAAAATTACTTTCAAACTTTCTATAGAACTTGAAATTTTCCAAATACAAAAGTTGCTCAAAATTTGGCACTCTACAAGTTTGCTTTTGTGACCAAATTCAGTTTTTTAATAATTTTTGAAATTTGGATTTGAGTTCAAAAAGGGGACAAAGTAGGGTTTTTGTAAATTCAAAATTACTTTAAATTTTTGAATAAAACTTGAAAATCTGTAAAAAGAGAAAATGTAAAACTTTTGAAGATCTACAACTTTCATAATTGGGCCATCACCCAATTATGTCTACTTTTTGAAATTGAGTTGAAATTCAAATTTGGGATTTGAATCTTTTCAATTTTATTCAAAGTTTTACATTGAAACTTTGAAAACCTAGAACACCAAAGTTGTACATCTAGGTAAGACCTACAACTTTGCTATTCAAACCATTTTCAAATTTTGTCTCCATTTTGAATTTTGAGTTTGGGGATGAAAAGGGGTCAAAATTTGAAATTTGCTTCTTTTCAAAATTGCTCCACATTTTACACTAAAACTTTAAAAACTCACAACACCAAACTTGTAGCCCTTGAAAAGTTCTTCAAACTTGGTTTTAAACTTTTTCCCAATTTTTGCTTAGATTTTAAATTATTTCAAAAGTGATAAAACAGGGTTCTGGATTTCAGGGTTTTTAAATTCATTTGATTATTCTTTTTAACTAAAACATGATTAATTATTTAACACTAATAAAACTTTATTTCATGTGATAGACAATATAGCATAAACACATATAAAGCATTTATTATTGAAATCAACATAACAATTCACTATTGAAACATGTGAAACATGTATATGTAATCTATGAAACATTAATCAAAACCTATGAAACATTACTTTGAAACATAGCCACACTCGATATGAAACATTGCAAGGCAACATGTGAGACTCTTTTGCAACATGAGCAACATGGCATAGGAAACATATGCAACACATGCAATATGACTAAAACAACTGGTGCAACATGAGTGCATTGATGGCATGTCATTTGATGTTTATGCTTGATGATGCTTCATAATCAAGTTTTAATTGTTTCCTAATATCTGGGATGTTACACAAAATTTTTAGAAGTAGACTCGTTAAAATGACTCTATGTTCACAAAGTTTGAAAAGCAGTCCTCTACCAAAATGGCTTGAGCACAACCTTCCAAAAGGGTGAGATCATAGACGGCAAACATCCTCTAAGGCTATAGGATACTTACTAACCAATAGATAGGGTCTATGTTGGTCGTAAAGGTTCAATCATTCATATATCAAATAATGGAAAGCTACTTACTATTCCATGCGTGCAGTTCTCTTTCTCTAATGACAACATTGTATTATCTGAGTCTGTCGAGGGGTTAGTGAATGTGATAGCTGACTCTGTCGGCTTTGTATTTCTGCCAACATCTATCTAATAAGATTCTTTTATCCAAAGACAACAATTATTTGGGTTGAATTAGATGCAACCTTCTTGGGTAAGAACACTTTAAGATACCAAAGATTAGTGAGTATTATCAATTATTGCCAAAGAAGGATATAGCGAGGTCTGGCAGACAGCAAAAATTGCAAGTATTTACCAACTTCGGTAATTAGATCACTACCAAGCAAGTTGAGTACAATCCCCTTCGTGAGGCAGTTGCACAGTAAGTTGAGTTGGACTTGCAACGTAGTGAAACTAGCTTTGTTAGGCTAACTTTTCACCATGAGACTTCTTCTTTAGGATCAAACAGCAGCTCTAAGATAGGAAATCTGTTGTTTGACACTTTTCAATTTGCTTTTGATACGCGATGGTATACATTGATTTGCAGAAACCAAGGCTGCTCGTACATTGTTAATACGAGAAAGCAAAAGCAAACGAAAGAGTGTAAACTAGTATCTTTGGGACCTCAAAAGGGCCATCCAACAACAGATCTCGACTATTAATTTACATACCAATCCGAGGATGCACACGCTTTGAACTTGCGGGTTACTTTTTGCAGGGCAAAACGCATACTCTGCCTGGAGGACATTCCTACAAGAATAAGGAACCGTTTCTGAATATTCCTCAATACTTCATCCAATAGAATTATGAACAAACCATTTGGGGCACCTAAGGACACAAGGATACTAATTGAAACTAGGTCATGCTTTCTCTAATTCTTCGCTTTAGCTGATAGAACACCTTGCACTATCTGTGTGATTGTCCAAGATGGAATTGACTTGATTACAATGACTTGGGAAGATAGAGTATCACTCAAGTTGTTGGCTAGTTGATTAACTTCTTATTGGTTATTGCTCTGTAAGACATAGCCTTCGTAGCTACCAAAGAGTCGTTACCTAGCTGGAGATTAACCTTCCTATTGGTAACTAATCAGTTGTCTCTCAACACTAAAAAGTCCCAAATCTTCACTCTTGGTCACAATAACTGTGGTTGACTTACAACAGATGGTTGCCATCAAAGTCAGCAGATAAGGAGTCTCACTAGAGATGGTTGATCTCGACGGTATGGTCATTACGCATACAAGATAGAGACTTGGATAACTTCATCCTATACATAATGTGATGATCGAGCCTTATCCAATGGATGACTTGTCCAACATTAAGTGTTGTGTCCTTTTTATCCAATAGAGATGAGATACTTTGCTTACTAGATGGTGGTCGTCAATACTTGGGACAACTAAGTAGAGTCACATGTCTACCACTTCTTGCGGTCTGTTAATGTTTATGTCGGTGACCTGTTCTTCAAAGTTATTCTCTTAGCAACTTCTGGAGAAAGCTCTACTACTTTTGGTTCGATATAAGGGTCTTTTGATAAGATATGGGAAAACAACCAAGGAAGAAGGTCACGTGAAAATCACATCAGTGTTGTTTTGCAATGGATTATGATTAGAAACCACGATACCGGCATGTGCCGAGCAGCACAACCTTGTGTGTGCACCCATAGGAGGCTCTCAGTTTCGTCACGACACCATTAGTTGCTACTCATAACACCATTACCGATCACACCACCAAGGTGAAATTTCAAGTGACACAATTTGGGTTGTAAAAATAAGCATTATACAAGGGAGGGATATCAAGCAAAGATAGTCACAAGGTTTAGTATCAACAGGGAAGCTATTCGCAGATCAAAACATAGCACAAGAGAACATAGCTCAATTGTCGAAGGTGACTAAGCATGAGATTTTTGCTTAATTCCACGCATGCCTAGCGTTCACCAAAGTGATGACAAAATGAAAGATTACCACAAGATTTGGTCATGTTGAACAATAACATGAGGTCAAGACTGGTAAACATCCCAAGACTTGGGAAGGTTGGGGACAGATTAAGCACATTTCAAGGGCAAAAACCGATATGTAGTCATAGATTGAGTTGATAAGGTAGATGCATGAATTTGTAAGCACACGATTTAGAGGCCATAACAAAGAGACGTTGCGTCACACTGGCTAACCTTTGGGAGAGGTAACCGGAAGGTCCAACATGGATTTGGGTACGATCTCCACAACTGGCAATGTACGAACCATGGTCAAAGGCTAGCGTTGATAAAAGTTAACTTGGTTGGTCAGTTGACAAGGGTCTTCACAAAAAGGGTTGCAAAACATCCGCGGCTTATGCAAACATATAGGAGAACTAAACTTTGGGCTTTTGGTCAAGCAAAAGGCATGGATACAAACATTCAAGGGCTAACCACCAAGTCTATAGGCTCAGGCTCCTAAGAAAGGAAACCTAATTGAAGACAACAACCATATAATTACGTAACGTGAATGTTGTTCTAGGATAAAGCTATGTGACCCTCGTATGCTCACCGAGGACAAATGAGGTGACAACTAGGGCACTACCTAGATAACAAGCATACATACAACATCACAGTCAAGCAGACATTTGAGAAAAATCAAACGAATGGGCTTAAGCAACCAATCCAAAGCACAAGGCTCACCCAAAATAAGCATTCATCTCAAGCATGAACTAACTACAAGTTTAGCTCAAAACAAACGCTAGCTAAGGGAGCCAACTTAGCATGTGCACAGAATCTGAACAGCAGCATAGTAACTACTTGTTTCAACCATAACTGAGGTTGTAGACCTCCCATAAAGGTGATCCTAGACTTTCTAGAAAGCTTAGGACGATTACTACACTTTAGCTATTCATACTAAAAGCTAAGTCATAGATTAACATGACCAAAAATGCTAATGTTTCAGATCTATACCAACATGGACAGAAAACTAATAAGAACTTCCAAAATGTATAACTAGAGTTCTAGGGACCCAACAAGGCTGATCCTTAACTTGATGTAAAGCTTATTACGTTTTCTATAACCTTCTTAGTATTATATTAAGATGATTCTACAGCTAACAAGGCCAAACAAGACAAAGAAGACATCTCTGCCCAGATTTGGACAGATTCTGTCATTCCACTTTACAAGCTCATAACTGGAGGTTTAGATCACCAAAAGCAGCGCTATTAGACATTTTGGAAAGCTTAGAAAAAGTACTACACTTCTTATACTATTTCCAAGACATGATTCCATATGCACACAGGTTAACCAAATCAAACATACAGATCTATTCAGAACATAAACAAAACCTGACAACAAACTTCTAAAGGTCATAACTCCCAAACCATAAGGCTTAGTGTCATAAAATTTTAGGACAAGCTAGACAAGTAAGTTAGCTACAACTTTGGTATTCTTCATAACTACAGAAAACACCATTATGACCATGAAAGCATCACTACAATGGAAACCATTCTAGCAGCCAACGTGCAACAAGCAAAACAAAGCTTGCCTTTGTTCTACTTAACAAGAGAGCACACAAACATGTTATTCTAGCAGCTCTAAACATTGTTACCTTAGACCAACACCAATTTAATTCATTTATGAGAATCACAATTACTGAAATGAGGTCTAAAGCACTTGCAATTGCTTATATGAACAACATATCCACCACTTGGCTAAACTAAAGGACAACTATAGTTTCAAACATGTACCCACACTTATTTCTAACAAGGCTAAGCACACACTATCTTCAAGCACGCCCTAGTCAAGGAACATGGAACAAGGCATTCATGTCAAACTCCACACAAGGAAGATAGTATGTAATATCAATCACAAGTTACTTAATATCGAACAAGGGTGAGAGGAGCATAGCTATGCATAAAGCAACAATTAGGATGATGCATGCTTCGTCCTATTCGTCCTCACAAGATTGCCAACCTAAGGTGGCGATCACGTTCTATGTCGGTGGCATAACACGCACTCTCTCGATATATAGCTAGTCGCTAGCTACATTTGACTTACGCTTTTGTGGTTAGCGTACCTGCAGAAAAGTTTCATTGCAGCCCAACAATTCCCCAATATAGCATACAATGAAAGCAGGAAAGTAAAATTCTAAGTACTCCCATATACATATACCCCCGTATATATACATGTAGCACCAAAACTACCCAAATCATTTGATCACCCACAATTAAGTACCTTCATATGTACATGTGGGTAACATGTAAATAATCCAGTAACCAAAACTAGCTCTCCCCTAGACCGACGGTTGGACGGTCATGCTCTCACAACTCACACTTACCTGAGCATTGGTGCGATGTTGCATAAGAGTAAACTAGCGACATATATGACTATTTCATATATGAAGGCTACCTCTAATCTGACACACCGGGTAGCATAGTGTGGGAGAGTTATCACACATTCATACCTTGGCCTAGGCGTAGATGCATAAATGAAAAACCCCCAAGTTAGTACTTATATAAGCCACCTAATAATCCTTATATGGGCATAAGAAAATTGACCACTAGCATATTAGGTTTAGAATTCAGATTTCACAAACCTATATATAGCTATAAGTTGATAAAACTGATTTTATAAAACAAAACCTTTGTTTTAAATACCCATACGACAAGTTTAATGTTGAATCTTGCTCTGATACCAGTTGTCACGGAACCGTCTAAATTATAAGAGCACAAGTACAAAAACAATCACCGAAGTGATCAAATTCTCGCACTTGAGCCCATATAACTCCGGTAGTCCAATGAAATCACGAGGGATTTCAAACCAACCAACATACAAGCCAAGATCACAGTGATTCAACATAACCAGTCACATGTTACATCCATTTCATAAGTAATTCAATATACATCGGAGTTTAACAAAGTTATTACAACTTAAATTCAAAAGTAGCGGAAGCAAAGTAACTGGAAACTAACATTTCTCTGATTTCAAATACATGCCAGTACCTAGGTTGACTTCCAACAAAAGCATTAGAGACATGATAAATAAGAAGGATCATGCACGTGATCACACTCCGCCACTAAGGCAAGAGCCAACCAACTCTTGCAGTCACCATGATACATCACAACCTGCAACAAGTGGGAATAAAACCCTGAGTACGATAATGTACTCAGCTAGACTTACCCGTTAAAAACTAGAAATAAGGTGACACCAAGGATCATGCAAGGCTGATATAAAGTGGGCTAGCTTGACAATATTTTGCATAAAAGCTTAATAAAGATAAGTAATCATTAATGCTTAAGCATCAAGTTAATCATCATTAACCTATCATCTATATTAGAACCGGTACTAGAGCACGCACTTTATTAGGAGCAAACAATATTAACCATAGCAGGTATAAATTGAGGTAACCTTTCCATCGTTATCCAATTAACCATCCATTCAATTTAATTGAATCTACGTTGCCATTGCTCAAGTCAAGTGCTCACTAACCGGGAGCGACAGCGATTCGAATCGAGTTCCTATCCAGCTGGAGGGATATTTCTAACACTCACCGCACAGGCCCTTGCCAGGGTCGCACAAGCCACCTTTCATATAATTCAGGAGTCGCGGGTTCGACTGATGCCGCATCCCCAAGGGCAACACTCTGCCATGTGATAGGGACTCTAACCCCCCTTGGTCTCACGCCAATGTCCCCAAGCACATCCTTACTACCTCCAAGATGCGACCTACCATTCGATTCCTGGCCTGAACTGTATTACTCGGCTTTGCGGTCGGAACGACTTATCCGGCCAACTAAGTGTTAGACTGCGTTCAACATGACTCAAGGACGTACAGTGAATCGGTCCTTAAACGACTCAGATGGTTCCTTTCATGCCTTGTTGCTTCACTATCGTCATCCCGTCCGGTCACATTTTATTTTATTAACACATGGTTCCTTTCCACGATAGCAAATATAGCCAACCGTGCCATATATGAATATCCCTACATCTCGCAGGTGACAGGAAATCACCTAACTTCTACCGCTTAAAGCAGGGCTAAGCATCTACTCGATCCTAGTCTATGTAGGATTCAAGGATTCATATATCTAGACAAGGAATGATATAATGCAGCAAGGGTTTCCAACCAACTCCTATCACTTAATGCAACAATACTTATAACATATACAGAATTAATTGCTTTGAAGGTAGGAGGCTTATAATGCTCCGGGGCTTGCCTGGGATCCGACTCAAGTTAGAGTTTGTCAGGTGAAACCCGCTTGGCGAGCATCCTCCAATCTAGCACTTGTCCGATCCTTCTATCTTTGGGATGGATCCACCAACTCCGTCTTTAGGTTTGGCTCCACATTAGGTCCTTCACGTGCTTCAGCTAGCTTACCTAAATGAGGTGCAACAATGCATTATATGAATACATAGAAATGCAATAAACAAAATAATCATGCAAGCATACCAAGGTTCACATAAGCACCTAAAGCTAATTAACTTATTCCTCACTAAGGCATAACATAGAAGAGGGCAAGCACATCAATCAAGACATAAGCCTCATAAGATCACAGGGTACTAACCCAAGTACCATCAAAGATATGAGTCACACTTCAACACACTAGCATGGCAAAGTTAATCAAAGCACTAGACTAGAATTTGCCACTTTCTGGACCTCAGAACAGCAGCTGAGTAATTTAATCATAAATGGAGATCCACAACTCCAAAATATGTGCAAAAAGACATTATAGAAAGCTTATGAAATTGTCTACAATTCATTTAATAGGTCGAAAAGATGAAACTACAGAATCTGGTCTGCCCCAAACAGAGAGCAACCAAATCTGGGACTTGACTTAAAACACCTATACCTCAAAAACTACTTGGCCAAATGCCACCAAATTTAACCACAAGATAGATACATGAATTATATACAACTTTCCTATAGACAAGATGCTCAGAAAGCATCATTAACATGGAGTAATTTACATTGCCCCCAGAACTGTCCAGAAACTAATAATTGCAAGAAGTAATTATTAACATATGTTGCAAACATATAATTGTGCAAAACCAACTTTACCAACATTTCACACATGACTAATGAACACCAGAAAACATAATGTCCATTGCTAAATAAAATATTTTTATATATTTCTTAATTTATTTAGATAATTAAGTGGAATTATGAACACCAATCAAAATTGCACAATAAATTCTACCTAAATTACAATGTCCTAAAAATGCTCCCAAAAGTCTAATGTCCAAATTTCAAGCCATTTGGACAAGTACACCAACCTCTATGAAAAAGACAAATAGCTATTGCAATAAATCATGTGAGAGCAAGTTAACCCTAAAACTCAATATTTTCTATGAACACATGGCCATAGTATGACCCAACATGATAGAGAAACATCATACTAAGGTAATGGAACAATATTTTCCATTTTATCATTTATATATTATTTATAAGCTATTTATCAAGCCGTAAACAAGTTAAATCAATAACTTGACCATACAGTAAACAATGACCATGAAATTTATACCACAGTACATACATAGCATGACAAGACTACCATAAAAATTTCACATTATTTGGAGCATCACAACATTAGTTATGAATTTCCCAAACAACATATGCAAGAAATGCCTAATTAGCAAGATTAAATCAAAACCCTAAGAAAACAGTGAACAACTAATAGGTCTAATATTTTTATTAGTTATTACATGTTATCACAAGATTAACAGAACAAGAATCACTATTTTTGGATGTCTAAAACTCCAGATCTTGCTCTGGTCAATGTTTAAGGCAATTTTAGAGCTCTTTTACAACTTAAATCAAAACACCAGAAGTTTTCTGCAAACAAGTAAAATTTTATGATTCTACTGCATAGATATTTTCTCAAGGTTTCCAAAAAGTGCACATTTGCTATTTTTGGAGTTTCCTAGCATGAGATATTAATTTTCAAAGTTTCGGCCACAATTATGTATAAAAGAAAAAAGGAAAAAAAAAAGTTGCACTATACAACACTATTTCTCTTAGTCACAATCATTGCAGCTAGACCCCTGAAAGAATCTTTAAATAAACTAAGCAAGCAGGTCCTAACCGCACTATCCATTTGAGTCTAGGGCTTCACAGAAAACCCCTTGTACTTTTCCAAATTGCAGCGCGAAGCCCCTCCCTCTCTCTAGAACAGAGGATGCGGCGAGGATCACGCCGGTCGGCCATCTCTAGGCGGCGGTGGACGTCTCCGGCGTTGGGGAAGTGGTGGGGAAGCCTCGAGGGCCTCACGCGCACCTGCGGTGGCCGCAGCTTGGCCTAAGATGGTCGAAGGAGGCGGGGCCACGAGCGCCGGCGGCTTGCAGCGGTGGCGGCGGCTCTCCAGCGAGGTGGACGACCTCCGGTGGTGAAAGTAGAGGCGGCACAGCACCAGGGGATCTTCGCGCACCTACTGGTGCCCATGGCTCGGCTTGAGGAGGCTCGTGGTGGCGCGGCTACCACAGCAGGCAGCGGTGACGGCACTGCCTCTGGCGGCCGGGCTGCTCCGGCGGGCTCCGGCTCAACCGAGGTGCGCCAGCCATAGAGGAGGATGAGGCGGAGGTGTCGGTGCATGTGATTGAACATAGGGATGGATGGAGCGATGGGACAGTGGTGGCCGCGGAGCTTGGCCGGCGGTTATGGCGGTGGCGCGCTCTGCGCTGCGCATGCACGCGTTGCGAGTGAAACGAGGGTGAGCGAGAGTGCATGGAGAGGTGGCAGAGTCAGTGGTGCCTGCAGCTATGGCCATGGTGGCTGGGAGGGTCAGGAGCGGCAGTGGCGGCCGGAGCTCTGCTCGGCCGATATGGCGGCAGCGGCCGCGTTCGCGCGAGAGGGAGCCAAGCGAAGCCAAGGGAGAGACGGAGGGGGTGAGTGGAGAAGTGGAGATGCTCAGGCATCCACCACCGAGGGCGCAGGGGGCGTGGGGCATGCATCCAAGGAGTTGGGGCCATGGCTCGAGCATGGTGGCCACGCACTAGGGCACGCGTCGGCCGTTGAGGCCATTGCGCGAACAGGTGGCGTGCGACCGTGTGACTCCGGTTGGACACGTTTTTGGGCTAGCTCCGTTCGGATTTGGGCCAAGGGCCTTGAATCAAAGTTGTTGACCACAGCATGATCTCCATTTTCTATTTAAGGTGTATCATCATTTGGGCCACGGATTAGTGGATAGTTAAGCCTCAAACTAGAAGTGTCAATGCATTGACAGCGATTACCAATCTTCAAAAATTGATGGTCAAAACAAGTCCAACAGATGCCATCTCTTCATATGCTCTTCATCATCGTGTATTCTCCAACTTTTACTTTTGGGTCAACTCAAGTTATTTAGTAAAATTTGGAGAACGCAGCGAGGTCGTTTACGCGACAAAATTGCAAACATGCTGTTTTAGCAACTGATTTTGGAGATCCAAATATACTCCAAATGTGATGACACTTGATTCATTGTTTCCCTCATGAATAGTACTCCCACACATATTAAGGAATCTAATTGAGCCACTATATGTAATTGGAAGATAAAATGTCACGAACGTGTTGACTTAATGCTGCCGATTAGGGACTTAGAATATGCGAAGTGTTGGGAAACAGCCCTAACTTTGGCTTGTGGCCCCTTTTTAGGCATGTTACACACATTTTCATGGCTTGACTCTTAAACAAAGTTTGTTCCTTATAAAATTCTCTAAAACTTTGTAAAAGGGTGCACAGTCATGTAGAGCTTCTAGGTCCCACTTTTGAAATGGTCAAACAAAAGGGTTCTAGGGTCCATACATGGTCAACCATCACTTAGAAGCACATTTAGGCAAAATGATCAACATGAACATTGTTCCATTAAGTGCCCTAAGTGTAGTTAAGGTGTTGTAGAGGCCAAACATACACACCATGCATAGGTTGCACAAAAGTGTAGGCCTCACATGCATTGAAACATAGAACTCAAGTGAAATGCTATAGTTGTTTCATCACCATGTTTCAATTGTTTCATGTGTTTGTTTCAAGATACATGCTACACATGTTCCACTAGGTTGTTCCACCTGTGTCCAAGATGTGTTGCACATGTTGCATTTGTGTGTTGCATAAACACTAGTTCCCATGGGATGTAAGGCAGGTTTCAGTTATATCCAAACAAGCATATAACTTATCATTTCATATGACTTTTGATTCCAAACTTCATGAAACTTTTCTAGGGGTCACTATAGATAGAAAGTGATGTGAGACACATGAAAGAAGTGACATCAACACTCACTTGCATTACCTAGCATGAGAATCTACATCCACACATTGAAACATAATTAACAAGAGTATGTTGCATATGTTTTAAAGAGATGTTGCAGATGTTTCAATGCACATTCCATATAGGCAGGTTTCACATGTTGCACTAGTGCATCACATATGTTCCATGCTCATATATGAACAAATGATGCTTAGGCTCATGTAATGCAAGTGTCCTAAAAGCAAGCCTAACTCCTGGGTGTTACAATTTGATTTTGAATGCAAGGATGCTCATGATGCTGATGCTCGCAAGGGTGTCAGGACTAGGTCATGACAACTCTCCTCCCTTAGAAGAATCGCATCCCGAGATTCTCCAAAAATAGGTTTTTATGCAATCAAGGGAGAAAATTCAAAAGACATAGGTTTTAATTCCATTTGACAACACTAAGAACTCGCGACTCATACCCAAACTGAAACTCATTCAAAACTAATACCTTGGCTCAAATAAGTGAGGGTATTCTATCCTCATCTTGTCTTCAACCTCCCAAGTGGTTTCTTCGGTTGAATGGCGACTCCATTGCACTTTCACCATCTTGATGGTTTTGGTTCTAGTCTTCCTCTCCGAAAAGTCAAGGATAGCAATTGGATATTATATATAGCTCAGATCCTTGTTGATATCAATATCTTGCAAATTGACCTCTTCCTCAAGTGCCTTCAAACATCTTTTCAATTGAGATACATGGAAGATGTTGTACACTCCCAAAAGTGAGTCGAGCAAGGCTAGTGTATGAGCAACCATCCCTCTCCTATCGTATATCCAAAACGGGCCAATATACCTTGGGGCAAGTTTTTCTTTCTCTTGAAGCCTTTGGGCGCCCTTTAGGGTGTGACCTTCAAATATACATATTCACCAACTTTATATTCCACATGCCTTCTATGGTCATCGGCGTAAGCTTTGTACCTATCTCGTGCGGCTTCTAAAGCGATCTTCTCTTGCTTAACTGTTTCTTCAGCTTCCTCAACTTTCTTATTTCCATATAATCTTGTTTCTCCAACTTCAGACCAATTGAGTGGTGTTCTACAATCTCTGCCATATAGGGCTTCGTATGGTCTCATGTTGATGTTGGCCTGATAACTATTGTTGTAGGCAAATTGGGCAAATAGTAGACAGGTGTCCCAACTAGAGCTATATATTAGAGCACAAGCTCTCAACATATCCTCTAGAATTCTGTTAACTCTCTCTGTTTGGCCTTCGGTCTATTGCTATACTAAACAACAATGTTGTTCCCATTGCCTTATGCAATTCATCCCAAAATTGAGACGTGAATTGTGGACCTCTATCTGAAACTATTGTTTTGGGAACTCCATGCAAACAAAAAATCTGAGCGAGATACAATTTTGTATACTTGGAAACCAGATAAGTGACCTTGACTGGCAAAAAGTATGCTAACTTTGTGAGTCGATCAACAATTACTCAAATGGAATCATATCCACTCGACATTCTTGGTACGCCAGAGATAAAATCCATGGTGATGTCTTCCCATTTCCAGGGTGGTATGGGCAAAGGCTGGAGAGTTCTAGCTGATTTAAGATGTTAAGCCTTTACTCTACAACAAACATCACACTCGGCTACAAATCTTGCAATGTCTTGTTTCAAACCTTTCCACCAAAACCTCTTCCTCACATCTCTATACATCTTGTTGCTTCTAGGGTGGATAGAGAAAAGTGACTCATGAGCTATGTTTAGGATCTGCTTCTTCAACTTCTCTTGGTTAGGTACTACAAGTTTTTTCCCAAACCACAAGGTATTTGAGTGATCCAACCGAAAACTCTTATACTTTGGATCGCCTATTCTCTCTTTAATGGCAACAAGATCATCATCAAGTTGTTGCCCCTCCTTAATGTCCCGCAACAAGTGAGAAGTCACTTGCAACATGGACAAGGAACATTAAGCTATTTTTGATATATTCATCTTCTGCATATCCTAACATAGTGAATCCATATTTTTCTCCTTCAAGGTACAACCACAATTGGCCTTTCTACTCAGGGCGTCAGCTACTACATTCGCCTTTCCCGAGTGGTATTGGATATTCTAATCATAATCCTTGATTAACTCCAACCACCTCCTTTGTCTCATATTGAGCTCTGACTATGTGAGAAAATATCTCAAGCTCTTGTGGTTAGTATAGATGGTGCATGGCTGACCAAACAAGTAGTGCCACCAAATCTTCAGCGCGTGAACCACCGCTGCTAATTCAAGATCATGAGTAGGATAGTTCATTTCTGAAGGCTTCAATTATCTAGACGCATAAGCTATGACATTTCCTTCCTGCATAAGCACACAACCCAATCCAACATTGGATGCATCACAATATACTTCAAAAGGTTTAGTGATGTCGGGTTGGACTAGCATGGGAGCTGTAACTAGCTTTTGCTTCAGAGTTTGGAAAGCTTCTTCTCTTTCTTCTGTCCAAACATATGGTTCATCTTTCTTAGTGAGTTCAGTCAATGGCTTTGCAATCTTGGAGAAGTCTGGCATGAATTGACGGTAATAACCCGCCAATCCAAAAAAGCCTCGAACTTCCATCACCGTACTGGGAGTAACCCATTCCACTACATCCTTGATTTTACTTAGATCCACGGAGATTCCGTTATGAGACAAGATATGTCCCAAAAAGGAAACCTCGGTGAGCCAAAACTCACACATGCTAAACTTAGCATATAACTTATGCTCTCTCAGTTTTTGCAACAAGACTCTCAAGTGTTTCACATGATCCTCTTTAGTCTTTGAATATAATAGGATATCATCAATGAAGATAATCACGAACACATCTAATTCTTCAAAGAAGATGGAATTCATGAGATACATGAAGTGTGCTGGAGCATTAGTCAATCCAAAGGGCATGACTGTATACTCGTAGGAACCATACCATGTAGAAAATGCAGTCTTAGGTATATCTCCTTCTCAGATTCGAATTTGATGGTACCCCAACCTCAAATCGATCTTGGTGAAGAACTTGGCTCCATTAAGTTGGTTGAACAAAATATCAATCCTTGGGAGCGAGTACTTGTTCTTAATGGTTCTCGTATTGAGCAGTTGTTAGTCTATCACCATTCTTAGGCTATGGTCCTTCTTGGTTACAAACAAGGCTGGACATCCCCACGGAGAAGAACTGGGTCTAATGTAACCCTTCTCGAACAAACTTGTCAATTGTTTCTTCATCTCTTCCAACTCAAGGGGTGTGTTGACGGTAGTTAACATACATCAAAAACCGTCAATTTAACTTGCATAAATGGTGAAAATGGATCAATACATAGAATAGGAGGTTATTACTGATTGTTTTCATGAGTTTTGGTGCATATGTGTTTTTAGCAGGATTTAATCAGAAAACTAGAAAGGAGGATCAAAACATCAAAAAGAATTAAACTTAATTGCGATGGAAACTATTCTAGAAGACTCCAGAGGACTCCAGGAGGCAACCCCTCAAGGCAGAGCCCGAGAGGCCGCCAGGTGGGACTGGCCGGCCCCACCTAGGTGCCGCCCCGCCCCTGGTGGTGGGCCCCTCTTGTCAGCTTCTGGAATGTTCCTCCACCGCCTCCCTAGACTGCACCTACGCCGTTCCTTAAGTCGGTTTGATCCAAGGGCTCGTGTTGCACCCTCAAAGCTATAAATAAAGGCCTATACCCCCCAAAGAGAAGCCAAGTCTGGATCCTGAGAGCTGAAAGGCTAGGAACCCTAATTCATATTTCCACCAGGATCTAGGGCTAGCAATCAAGGGAAGATCAGTCCTCAATAGGATCTAGTCTTGTATTAGAGATAGAGAGATAGAGTGAGAGAGTAGAGTTTTGGAGGAGTTCTGGCCTGTCGGTGCTCTCTCTATGGCTGTACTCTGGCGGAATCAAGTTCTACTGGACCTTGCTTCTAAGATTTCTCTGGTAATCCACTTCTGATTCAAGTAAGCATCTTGTTCATATTGTTCTTCAAGTTTACGACTCTCTTTTGAGTGCTTTGATCTTGGTGGCTCTTGAATAAATTAGTATTCATAGTGTAAGCGTGGTGCTTAGACTAGGGTTACTCGTAAATGCACCCTCATTTTCCGGATCTATGGTAGCTCGCGAAGGTGACTTTTATAGCTTCGTTGATTCCTCTGTAGTCCAACCTCCCGTTAATAGGACTAGCAGGAATTTGACTGCTTTTAAGGAAAAGACTCTGAATTTGTTCCTTATTAGACATCTCCCACGATAGAACAATAGAAGGCAAAGCTTACCAAGATTGGAACTAGACATATCTCAGTAGTCTCCTTTATATTCCTATTTTCTAACCTTGATTGTGAAGTTGGGTTAAGATTAAGACTTAGTTATTCTCACTAACTATTCCTTTGGGTTTGATATTAAAACTAGGTTATTCTCGGTGAAGTGCTACAACGGTATAATATCTGTGTGCTTGCAGATATATATATATATATATATATATATATATATATATATATATATATATATATATATATATATATATATATATATATATATAGTGTGCATTTAATTTATACCAACAAGCATTTCTGGCGCCGTTGCCGGGGAACGGTTTGCTGAGTTAACTTTGAGTAGCTTAATCTTGTATTATACTTTTATCTTTTATCTTTTATCTTTTATCTTTACCTTTTATCATGGATCTAGTATCCACCCTGCTCTACCAATATGGTGCACCCACAGGATAAGCCTAAAGCCAATAGAATCTTCTAAACCTATCCTAACACCTAGCTATGAGCTACGCCCATGGTTAATCAACATGGTTCAGGATCAACCTTTTTCTGGTGAAGTAGATGAAAACCCCTATTCCCACCTACATGAGTTTGAGCAGACCTGTGCATGTCTACACATTGAAGGCATGTCAGATGAGACCTTACGATGGAAGCTTTTTCCTTTCTCTTTGACGGGAGAAACTAAACGTTGGTATTCGCTCAATATTGGGAATAGCCAAGGAGATTGGGGAGCATTGTGCTCTAGCTTTTGCTTACAATTCTTCCCCACGTATAGGGTATTCAAACTTCGTGTAGAGGTTCTAACTTTTAAACTAAAGAAGAAAGAATCTCTAGGCAAGGCATGGGAATGCTTTAATACTCTTCTTAATTCTGGCCCTGACCTTACAATTTCAAAACCTATTCTTCTCCAACACTTTTTTATGGGCCTTATAGAAAAACCATAGAATATCTAAATACAGCTGCAGGAAGTTCGTTCATGCATGTCTCCGCCAAAAAGGGGAGAAGCATTCTCACGAAAATCTTAGCCAACCTTCCTGAAGAAAGAGAGTTGTTAGAAGAAGAATCTTAATTAGCTGAACCCGAATCTTTACCAGAACCATCACCAACTTCAACTATTCTAGATCCCGAACCACCGGAAAAGGAGGAAACTCCAATTTTGGATTTTATGCTTGAATTCGAGGATGAACTTTTTGATGAATATGGAAATACCTCAAATTACTACGTAATGAGGAAACCTCAGGAGCCTAGAAAATCATCATTTGTAGAACCTTTAGACCCTTCTGAGGAAGCTTTCCATAAAAAGACAACAAAAGACCTAGTGTCCATCATGAGTGATGAATGGTTAGAAGAATCAGAACTTTCTCCTGAAGTAATTCACTTAGATTCACCTTCTACTACCATTTATTGCCAAATTAACAAGGATTCTTTCAATGCTCTTTACAATCCGGTTGTGGGTGTCAATATCATGTCTTTGATTTTTGCTCATGATTTATTAAAAGACATGCCATTAGCCCCAATAGCTAAGTTGTTAAAAAGTCTTTCAGGACACATTATCCCAAGTTTGGGAATTCTTTGTGCCCTTCCTATTTTGGCAAATGGAACCAAAGTGCACTTGAATCTTTATATCTTTGACATTATGGAGTTTGACCTGTTGATAGGACAACCAATAGAAAGACTTATCAATGAAGGAAAGAAAGGGAAGTTGAACATAAGACTTGGGAAATATTTTGAGCTCTTTGTGCCCATCACTCACTCTCTTAATGCTAAGATTGAGCCAATTTCTGAGCTAGACCCAGTGAAAGAGGTTAAGGTTGCATCTCTTGATGACTTGATTAAACCCAACCTTGAAGATGATGCCCAGTTCTTCATCGATAAGGAGGAGGACGAAGGTCCCGTAGAACCTGAACCTCTCGATGAATTGCTAGAACCGCCTAAGCCCTCCATTGAGCTTAAACCCTAGCCTTCTGGTCTTAGATATGCTTTTCTTAATAATGATCAGGATTCTCCTTTGATCATAAGTGATAAACTCTCTCAGGAAGAATCTTTATGCTTGCTAACTGTCTTAGAAAAGCATCATTCTGCTATGGCTATCACTCCAAGACCTTAAGGGAATCAACTCTACTCTTTGCACCTATCGCATCCCTACAAATCTAGATTCTATACCTTCTAGGGAGCCCCAGCGTAGGCTTAACAATGCGATGAGAGAGGTTATTAAAAAAGAGGTCTTAAAACTCTTGCACGCCGGGATCATCTATCATGTGCCGCATAGTGAGTGGGTAAGCCCAGTTCAAGTTGTGCCTAAAAAGGGGGTATGACTGCTGTTAAAAATGAAAAGAATTAATTAATCCCCAAAGAACCATCACTGCTTGGTGGATGTGCATTGATTACCGAAAACTTAACAAGGCAACAAAGAAAGAACAATTTCCGTTTCCCTTCATTGATGAAATGTTGGAGCGACTGGTGAACCACTCTTTCTTTTGTCTTCTTGATGGGTATTCAGGTTATCACCAAATTCCGATCCACCCAGATGACCAAAGCAAAACCACTTTTACATGTCCATATGAAACTTATGCTTATCATAGGATGCCTTTTGGATTATGTAATGCTCCAGCTTCTTTTCAAAGATGCATGATGTCTATATTTTCTGATATGATTGAAGAAATCATAGAAGTTTTCATGGATGACTTGTCTATTTATGGAAAAAATTTTGATGATTGCCTTGAAAATTTAGACAAGGTTTTGCAAAGATGTGAAGAAAATCACTTAGTCCTTAATTGAGAAAAATGTTATTTCATGGTTAGAGAAGACTTGGACACTTAGTGTTCGAAAGAGGGATTGAGGTAGATAGATATAAAATTGAAGTAATTGAACAACTACCTCCACCTGTACATATTAGAGGGATCCAAAGCTTTCTTGGTCATTGTGGTTTTTATCACCGGTTCATAAAAGATTTTTCAAACATTGCTAGACCACTGACAAATCTTTTGGTTAAGGATGTTCCCTTTGAATTTGATGATGCATGCTTAAAATCTTTTAATATTCTTAAAGAAGCACTCATCTAGAAGGGCAGGCCTGGTGCAGTTGGTGAGTGCTAGCTCGCCGAGTCACCAGGTCCTAGGTTCGAAGCCGTCTCTCTGCAGAATTTCTGCGGGGGTAAGACTTTGCTTCGGTTATTCCCTTCCCCAGACCCCACTCGTGTGGGAGCCTCTGGCACTAGGTCTGCCCTTTTAAAGAAGCACTCATCTCTGCACCAATCATTCAACCCCTGATTTGTCGCTACCTTTTGAAATCATGTGTGATGCTAGTGATTATGCCGTGGGGAAAGTTTTGGGACAAACAAAAGATAGAAAGCATCATGCAATTGCTTATGCTAGCAAAACTCTGACAAGACCACAACTTAATTATGCAACAACTAAAAAAGACCTCCTGACTATTATTTTTGCTATTGATAAGTTTAGATCTTACTTAGTAGGAGCTAAGGTGATTATTTACACTGATCATGCTACTTTGAAATACTTGCTCACTAAGAAATATGCTAAACCAAGATTGATAAGATGGATTTTACTACTCTAAGTATTTGATTTAGAAATAAAAGATAAAAAGGGAGTAGAAAATTCTGTTGTCGATCACTTGTCTAGAATGCAGTTTGAGAATTCACAGGAACTGCCCATCAATGATTCACTGAGGGACGACATGCTCTTCAAGATCACCAGATCGGACCCCTGGTACGTGAATATTGTCAACTTTATGGTTGCAGGTTATGTACCACAGGGGAGAACAAAAGGAAGCTTATCTACGAGAGTCATCTCCACATATGGGATCCACCATACCTCTTCAGAGTCTGCTCTGACAGTTTACTCAGGAGATGTGTACCGACAGAAGAAGACATCAAAATCATTGAGCGATGCCACTCATCACCATATGGAGGACATTATGGGGCATTCCGCACTCATGCAAAGATTTGGCAGAGTGGATTGTTTTGGCCAACCATGTATGAAGACACAAAGAATTTCATCAGGAGATGTGGAGCGTGTCAGAGGCACGGAAATATCAATTCAAGAGATGTCATGCCATTGACCAACAACCTTCAGATTGAACTCTTTGATGTCTTTGGAATTGACTATATGGGACCATTCCCAAAGTCAAAGAACTATGAGTACACCTTGGTGGCAGTTGATTATGTCTCCAAGTGGGTTGAAGCCATGCCATGCAGAGCTACTGATGCAAGGAACTCAAAGAAGATGTTTGAAGAAATAATATTTCCAAGATTCGGAGTTCCGAGAATGGCGATTAGCGATGGAGGAACTCACTTTACTGATAAAGGTTTCCATAGATACTTAATGAAGCATGGGATCTGCCATAATGTTGCTTCTCCATACCACCCACAGATAAGTGGCCAGGAAGATACATCCAATAAGCAAATCAAAAATATTCTATAGAAGACGGTCGATGAAATGGGAACTGCATGGAAAGATCGATTACCCGATGCACTATGGGCTTACAAAATAGCATATAAGACACCATTGGGTATGTCACCATATCAGTTGGTTTATGGGATGACCTGTCATCTACCTGTGGAGCTAGAATTCAAAGTTCATTGGGCCATCAGGCGATGGAACATGGACTTTGAAGCCGCAGGAGTAAAGAGGAAGATGCAACTCTCTAAGTTGGACGAATGGCGTGAACGAGCATATCACAACTCCAAGATATACAAGGAGAGAACCAAAAGATGGCATGACAAGAGGATCAAGAAGGAGTTTGTATCTGGAGATAAGGTATTACTTTTTAATTCCAGGGTTAAATAATTTTGGCATGGAAAAATTCGAAGCAAGTGGGAAGGACTATTTACGGTGGTAAACACTTCATCGCTTGGAGCAGTAACTCTTCAAACCAACGAAGGTACATTAATCAAGGTAAATGGCCACCGTCTCAAAATCCTTTTAGAACCTAAACAACCACTTGAGGTCGTTGATGAGGTGGATTTTCATATTTTACCTTAATTACACCACCGCCATCAACCATTACAAGATATATCGTGAAAATATGATTTTTGGGGATAGAAACAAGCTAGAAACCCACACAACAAAAGTCACCCCGAGGAGATGACTTGTGGGGCCGACCGGCCCCACCCCTATGCCAGGCGGTCCCCTGTCAGTGCCTCTCGTCCTCTGTCAGTTCTCTCGCCTTTTTTACACTCTTCCACGATAAGATCACGTATATTTTAGATCTATTCGCATATTCCCTCATACGGAGCCTATAGAGATAAGACTTTGACCCCTGGTGCAAGATGAACCCCCCTATATAAATAGACCCCTATCTGCCTCCTTCCTCATTCCATCCAAGTCTCCTCTCCTCCATAGTAGAGTTCTCCTCTTCTCTAGATCCAATGGCCGAAAAAGAGATCATCCCTTTCGGAGTCGACCTCAACAAACTTCCTCCTAGGGAAGACTCTCTAGCCATAGTCCTAGTAGAAGAGCCTTTCCCCCTCGCTGTCATTCCTCCAAAGTGAGTAGTCATAGTGTCGCCAAGAAGAAACTACGAGCAAGCCTACTATGCTCAAGTTTGTCAGCTGATGCTTCCTCCACCTCAAGATCGTCTACTCCTGAAGGATGCACCGAAGAGACCGAAGATCGCAGTACCGAAGGACGTTAAGCTCTTACCTCCGTGGTCCAATTAGAAGCTAGTTGGTGTCAAGACCAACAAGCTTGGAGAAGTAAATTGTGTGAAGTACACAACTACCACTCCCCGAGTGTCTCTTGATGGTATTCGAGCTGCACCAAGTCAAGTTTATTCCACCAAGGGAGACGCCCAAAAGACCTGCTTTACCATTGGAATGAGAAGAGAAATGACCAAGAACAACCATTGCGATGCTTGAGACAAGGATTGACCATATTTCTCAGACCGTCACATCTCTCCAATAGTAGAACACTCTCCTCATTAGGACTGTAGATGCTGTAACACCCCTGGTGTTAGTCTTGCCTAATTTCACTTGCATTTCATTCATGAGCATCATTAATCCATTCATGAGCATATATCAATAGAAGCAAGAGCATCATTTTCAGTGTTTTCATTATTTCAGTACCAATAGTGTTTGGTATGACCAATGTGTGATGTAGCTAATTATACTGTTAAACATCTTAGCTATGCTCAAAAAGTCAATTGGAACAATGTTCATGTTAATCATGTTGCCCAATTAAGAGTCCAAGCATGGTTTGACTTGTTTTGACCCCAGGACTTTCTGGTTTGACTGTTCAAAAAGTACCACTTAGAATGCTTGCATGTCAAAGCAACCTAAAACAAAGTTGTAGCAAAATACTTAAGGAACAAAAGTTATTTTGTGACCAAGTCATGAAAATGAGCACAACATGTTCATTTTGGGCCCACAAGTCAGATTTGTGAGGCTGACTCAACACTAAAATTTTTCTAAGTCATAATTGTGCATTTCAGTTTCTTTTACCCCTGTTTGGAGCCTGGTATCTCCCTAACCTGACCGAATCAGTTCAAGCTCTAATTAGCAAAGTTGTAGATCTCACTTCAATCTCCAACTTTGTTAACTTGACCTAGAGCTAGATCATCACCGTTTAAAAGTTTTTGATTGATGAAATCGCGCTGTCAGTCGTCGGATGGGTTCACTGAATCGAAGCTACAGGGTTCCGGGTTCAGGCGTCGTGGCCGACCGCCGTCGGGCCGAACGCGCCAAGTGGAGGCCGTACGCCGGCGCTGCCCCCACCGGTCAGGCCGTTGCCGCCACGAAGACGCCACGCGCCCCTGAGATCGCCTATTTGGCCGCCCGCGTCCCCTCCTCGCGTCACCAGTCGCTCGGAGCCGAGCTCGCGTCTCCGCCATTGCCGCAAGGAGAGTCGCCGCTGCTCAGCTCACTCGCCGCCGCGTCATTGCCGCCTCCAGTGAGCCACGAGCCCCGCTTTGCTCAGCCGCACCTGCTACTCCATCTTCCGCATCGTTTGAGCCCCGGTGAGAACCCTTTTCACCGAATCGGCGAGCTCCGCCATGGCGGACA
Organism: Saccharum spontaneum; assembly: GCA_022457205.1. Taxonomy (NCBI): domain Eukaryota; kingdom Viridiplantae; phylum Streptophyta; class Magnoliopsida; order Poales; family Poaceae; genus Saccharum; species Saccharum spontaneum. The sequence goes on along the minus strand of CM039591.1, from coordinate 40,234,582 downwards.
CCTCGCCGGAGTGCGTGCCGCCGTGGCCAACCACCACCGGAGCCCGTTCACTCCTTTCTCTCCCTTCCATCCGCTTCCCTGCGTCACCTCGTTGCTCACGCCAAGCTCGGATCGGGCCATTGGGGCCGGAGTTGGCCGGCGCACCTCGCGCAGCGCCACCGTGGCCGCCATTGCCGCCGGCGACCTCATCCGCTATGGCTAGGGGGTCTGTTTTGTACACCCATCGGTGCGGGGTCACGTGCTGTGCGCGTTGGTGCCATCCCATTCGCCGGACGGCTCGCCGTCGACGAGCGGCGGCCGGTCAGCCGGTCTCCCCTGCCTCCGGCCGGCTGACCGGTGGGGTCAGTTGACCCGCTGGGTCCCGCCTGTCTGTCTCTCTGGCGCGGGTGGTGGGTGTATAGCCGGGTGGGTTTAGCAGTTTAGGGGATGAAATTTAAAAGGATTTCAGAAATGATTTTTGTTTATTCTATTTAAATGCCTTAGAAAATAGTTGTGCACTCCTTTTAACTCCAAATTGGTTGGAACAAATTTTCCTAGGTTCCTATTCATCAGATCTACTTGGGAAAATTATTGCATGTCATTTTTGGAATACTTTTCTGTAGACTTTTATTTAAATCATGAATATTGCTGATAACTTGAAAAATGGGTAGAAAAATCTATAGGCTTCAGAAAAATGTGATTCCAAGTTTATTAATTCTGTTATGCCCTGTGCTTGCTAGGGTAATTTTATTTCATGGTTGTTCTGTGTAAAAATTTGTAGTTGTAGTTCAAATGCTTTTTGTTACCAATAATTGTTATTTTTGTTATTTAAATAAATTTGAATAAAACATGCAAGTGATAATTTTTCTATAGTGTTTGTTTAGGTAGTAGATAGTAGAAAAATTCCTAAATCTGTTGTTTGATACTTTTCAAAATGTAAAGTAGTTTAAATGTCTATTTTAGGCCTTAGTTTGTTATTTTTGCATAGTAAGTTCTAAATATCCAAATGCAGTAAAAATCTTGTGTCATGCTAGTTTTGATAGTAGTAATCCACTGTAATTTTCTAAGATTTTTCTGAGCTACTAAAATATGTGTTGCTGTTCAAATGTAGGGCTAATTAGGGTTTCCATTTTATTCTTTAATGCAAAGATAATTAGTAAAGTATACTTTGGTGTATCTTTGAAGCACCTTGTTAGTCAAGTACCCTTGCATGGTAGAGAATAGTAGTGGTAGTTTTCGAGTACATGTTCTTGGATGACGTAGACTACCTTGTAGAAGAGTCATAAGTTCCACATGACCTGATAATGTAACATATTCACTTCATCGCTTGCATTCCGCATCTTCATCATCTCATGTCACTTCTGCATTGCACCTATGCATGTTGCACTCATACTTCTGCATCATACAGGATCGCAGGAGGTGGTTCCGACAGTAGTTCCCGAGGACGCAGAGGAGCAGCCCGAGGAGCCGGAGCCAGCAGAAGCCGAAGAGGAGTCCAGTGAAGAGCTTCCGGAGTGCCCCGACCATCGTCCCAGTACCTTCGAGCGAGGCAAGCCCCGGAGCATTTCTCCCTCGGTTTGCAAAGAATTATTTATTAATTTCGCTTAATCTGATGCATTAAGTTTAGGAGTTGTTTGCAAACGTTGTTGCATTATACCTTGTTCCACTTTGTTTTACCCGATCCTTGTCACCCTGGTGTCCACGGTCAATACTTGCTTAGTTTGCTTAGACCGGTAGAAGTCGGGTGATTGCCTGTCATCCGCGAGCTTTAGGGAATTACCTGGTTTTATGTGAAGGAAATGTCACGTGAGAATAACTAAGTGTGGAATTGAATGTGAGACCGGGCGGAAGCTTGCAGGGTTCTGGACTGTAGTGTCTTCCGTCTGTGTCGATTAAGGACCGTCCGATGTCGGGCCTCGGGTCATGTTGAACGCATGCCTCACATTTAGCTGGCCGGATAAAGTACCTTTCGACCGCGAAGCCGGGAGATTATTCGGGCCGAGTAGATTGCCCGCAACGCACTGTACCGGAGCAGTAGTGGCAGGAAACGGGGGCGCGATGATAAGGCCAAAGAGCAGTCGGGCGGCCCCCGGGTACATGTGGTTCCTGGCAAGCTCGCGACTTTACCTGAATGGTTGACTCGGTGACCAATACCTCACTTTAGCGGGTGAGTGAGGTTTGTGTGAGGAATAAATTACCAGCTGGTTAATAATCGATTCGAATCGCCATCGTTCACTGGATAGTGAACACTTGACTTGAGTTACTTCATCGTAGTAATACTGATGAAACACTTGGATAGTTATGAGGAAATGACATGGTAACTATTGTTAATGATCAATGGTAATCCTTGCTTGCTTAATTACATGGTTACTTTAGCATAAAGTGCAAACATAGTTGACAGGAGAATAAAGATTTAAAAGATAACATGCTTAGTAAATGCTTTGATAAGCTAAAAATGCTTTTCTTGCAAATGAGTCAGCTACCCCACCAAAAAGCCTATCATGATCCTTGGAGTCTTTTTGTTTTGGTTCTGTCGGGTAAGTCTAGCTGAGTACCTTCTCGTACTCAGGGCTTTGTTCCCACTTGTTGCAGATGGACAGATGTACTATGGTTATTGTATCAACTGTCTCTACCCTGCGATGGGCGAAGCCTAGGACCATGGGCAATGGTCACTCACTACTCCTCGCCTGATGCTTTTGTGGGAGATGATCGCAAGCTGGCACTGTATTTTGGAAAGGATGTGTGTGTGTGTGTGTGCCTTGAACTACTGCTTCCGCTACTTTATTTGAAACCGGTTTGTAATAACTATGTTTAAACTCCGATGTATTTTGTGCCGCAAACTACTGTGTAACTTATGAAGGTAATCGCTGAACTTATTACGATCTTGGCTGTGATGTGAAATGGTTTGAAATCCGTCGAGATTTCACGGACTACCGGGTTATACGGGCTTAAGTTTGGTAAATTGTCCGTCCGTTGGATGATTTTCTTACTTAATCTCGTATAATTGGGCGGTTCTGTTACAGCTGGTATCGGAGCATGGTTTAGCGTAATTACTGTTCATAAGTGTATTTAAACCAAAACCTTGCTTAAAAAGAGTGATTTTGAAACTAAAAAGTGTGCCAGTGGTCATATCCTGTATGCCCAGTTAAGGACTCTAGGTGGCTATTTAAGTACTAACTTGGGGTTCTGCACCATATTTCTTTTTCGTTGCTCATACGGCGTGCTATTGTATGAGTGCCACTTAATTGAGTGGTAATGTATGGATCAGTTACCTCTACGCTTCGGTAAGTGTGAGTTGTGAGAGCATGATCGGATACACCGCCGATCTAGGGAAAGTGCTTATATGATACTTGGATAATTACATGTTTTACACATGTTTTTATAAAAGTGTCGCATGTGTGGGTGTTCCGTCCGTTGAGGCGATGCCGTCAATAGGGCGATGTGTTTGGGTAGTTACTACCGTTGTACACGCATCTGGGGATTCGTGTAAAGCGTTGTAGGTAGATTTACTGCTTTCATGCATTCATGGGGAATGGGCTGAAATGAGTTTTCTGCAGGTACATAACAGCGTATCGTGTAGATCGAATTAATTACGTATAAGAGAGATCGTTGTATGCCACCGAATTCACCGTTAGATGCTTTTTCATAAGTTTGTGAGAACGTCAGACTCGTGCATGCATCATATTGTTTGTGCATTCCATTCATGGCATGCATTCCTCCCCTTATAAAAGGATTATCCCATTTCGATAAAAAGTGACCTCAACTAAAATATGTTCTCACCGGGTAATTTAAAACTTGTGCTACAGATGGCCCGCACGAAGCAGACTGCCCGCAAGTCCACTGGAGGAAGAGCACCCCGTCGTCAGCTAGCCCCGAGGGAGCACCGCAACACGGACACTTTTCTAAGCGAGTTTGGCATGCCCACCTTGCTTTGGAGAGTGCTCCATGATGTGGGGTACCCGGAGGGACAAGAGCCAGTTTACTCTTGGAGCGAGAGTCAGCTAGCTGAAGATGGACTTGCTGTGGTAGAGATCACCGTCCCTGCTCTTGGTGATGCGCCAGAATGGGATGGTTGGCATCTGGAGTTCGAAGGACGCACTCCAGTCGAGGGTGCAGAGGGCGCAGCTTTTCGCGTCATCTGAGACATCATGAGCAGATTTCCCCAGGAGTTAGCAGCAGCTTTGGCCGGTACCTTCCCGAGAGATGATCCTCGCGACGCCATTTGGGTACAGCCGCAAGGAAGTGCCCTGGTTAGAGGCCCCAGTGAAGGACGGGCTAGTGACAATCACACCATGAGTGCCATGTATGCAGCCATCAGAGCATACCAAGGTCTGGAGAATACCTACTGGACCTTGACTGGCCCTACGTGGTGATGATCGGATTGGAAGCAAGGAAGCAGAAGAAAAAGCAAGCGCGTGCTATAGCTGGCTTGCAGGAGCAGTTGGCTGATATGAGCTTGCAGCGGGACCGAGCCCTCGAGAGAGGCGAGAGTTCCATGCAGCAGGTTCAGAGGCTGACCCAGGCCAACAGGAATGCAGATCGCCTGTTGGAGCAGCTAGTACAAGAAAGGAATAAAGCCTGGAACGAAAGGGACCTTCTGAGCAGAGGGTCGATGAGCTAGAAGAGTACAATGCCAACTTGCATGAAGAGTTCCATGCCCTCTACAACGGGATGGGCCCGTATGCTCCTCCGAACGCCGCTCAGATGGACCTCGACGACGACGCCGCTGCTGAAGGTAGCGATGGCGACGCCTCCGACATCGACGATGGCCCGAGGAGTAGGATAGTGTCCTGCGTTAGTAGCTAGGCTTGACGCGATGGCCTTCTTTTGGTTTTTCATGTATCATGATGTATCCTGTTCGACCTTGAGACTGACGATCTTTTGGAGTTTGGTTGTGTATGCGATACCCGAACGCATAAAAGTCCAGTGTATGTATGCTGGCAACGTGGTTGTATGGAACATGATGTTGCATTTGAAGTAACTGAATTGGTGCTGTTGTTTAATTGGACATGAAATTATTGCGCCTCTGTTTTCTTGTATGACTTGTTCTCTCCAATGAATTCAGTATGGCATAATTGTTCATTCGGACATCATTTTACAACCTCACTCAATGGTGCTTGTTACTGAAAATATGCAGATGGCCAACACTCGTCGTGCTACGTATGAAGCCGCTGAGACTGGTGGCAATGGTGCAGGAGCTGGTGGAAGTGGTGCCAACAATGTCAACCACCAAGAACCACGTCCAGAACCACATTTGCCCCCTCCTCCGCCGCTTACCGCAGAAATGTTCTTCACACAGTTCCTTGGAAGTCAGCGCAGTACTGAACAATCACAGAGGAATATGGAAGACTTTCTGCGTACCATCGCGGAAAATGTTCAAGAGGAAATAACCAAGGTGGTGGCCATGGAGTGAACCAGTACAGCAGTTTCAAGGATTTCATGGATACGAGGCCACCTATTTTCAAAGAAGCAGCAGAGCCACTTGATGCCGAGGAATGGATTAACACTATGGAAGATAAGTTCCGTGTGTTAAGGATGACAGAAGTTCTGAAAGTAGAGTATGCTGCACATCAGTTACAAGGACCAGCAGGAATGTGGTGGAAGCATCACCGCAGTACTTTTTCTCCTAATACCCAGATCTCTTGGAGGGATTTTACTGAAGCTTTTAAGGGAGTTTATATTCCCCCAGGGTTGGTTGAGATGAAGCTTGGAGAGTTCTTAGCCTTGAATCAGGGTACCAAGACAGTGACACAGTATCTGCATGCCTTTAATAATTTGTGCCGCTATGCTCCAGACATGGTTGACACAGATGCAAAGAAGATTGCTAGTTTCAAGAGAGGGTTGAGTCCGAAGATGATGAAGCATGTGGGTACCAATACCCGCAACAGATTCAACGACTTTATCAGTGACTGTTTGAAGCAAGAGAAGAACAATAATGCTTACACCGCATCCAAGAATCGCAAGAGAGTGTTCGAGTCAGGATCATCCCAGTCCAGAGTTGTCCCTGCCAACCGTCCATCTTATCGTCCGTCCGCACCTGGTGCGAGGTTCAGGCCGCCGCAGCATAAAACTCAGAACTACAAGGGGCCACAGAAACCGTACAAGATGGCAGTGCCACCAACAAAGACCAACGCAGCTGCAGAACAGAGCAACTCCAAGGGAGCAATAGGGTCTGCTGGTACAGTGAAAGGGCCCTGCTACAACTGTGGTCAGCCAGGCCACTTTTCCAAGTTCTGCCCTTATCCGCCTAAAAAGAAGCAACAGACTTACAATGCCCGTGTGCACCACACCGCCATTGATGAAGTTCCTGAGGGAGAGCCTGTAACTGCCGGTAAGTTTCTTGTGAACCATCACCCTGCAGTTGTTCTTTTTGATTCTGGATCTTCGCATTCTTTTATGAGTCAAGCATTTGCACGGAAGCATGAACAACTATGCACAGAATTGAGTTATGGTTATCGCATAAGTTCAGCAGGAGCTGATGTGTTAACCAATAAGATGGTTAGAGGGGCAACCCTTGAGTTAGGTAGTCGGAAGTTCAGAGTGAACCTGGTAGTTATGCCTGGGCTAGTTTTGGATGTAATAATAGGAATGAACTGGATGAAAGACTGGGAAGCAGTCATAGATACAAGCAGTCGGATGCTTACCCTTAAAGATCCCCAGGCAGAGGGTACTTTTCAGGTACCATTGCCTAAAAGAACAGATCTTGTGAGTGTGACCTGTGCCATGGAAGTTACTCCTATCCATCAGATCCCAGTAGTATGTGAGTTTCCGGATGTGTTCCCAGACGAATTACCTGGCCTTCCTCAGATAGAGATGTTGAATTCGGAATCGAGTTGATCCCCGGGACGGCTCCAATTTCTAGGAGACCTTATCGGATGCCTCCGGATGAGTTAGCTGAGTTGAAGAAACAGTTGGAAGAGTTGTTTAAAGAAGGGGTTTATTCGCCCAAGTAAGTCTGAATGGGGATGTCCTGCCTTGTTTGTAAAGAAGAAGAAAGAGGGTACTCTCAGGATGTGTGTGGATTACCGACCTCTTAACGCTGTAACCATCAAGAATAAATATCCACTGCCTCATATTGATGTTCTGTTTGATCAGTTAGCTAAAGCCAGAGTGTTCTCCAAGATAGATTTAAGGTCAGGGTATCATCAGATAAAGATTAGACCTCAAGATGTTCCGAAAACCGCCTTTTCTACCAGATACGGGTTGTACGAGTATCTTGTTATGTCATTTGGACTGACAAATGCTCCTGCATATTTTATGTATCTGATGAATACGGTTTTCATGCCAGAGTTGGATAAGTTTGTAGTTGTCTTCATTGATGACATTCTAGTATACTCTGAAAACGAGAAAGAGCATGAAGAGCATCTGAGAATTGTCTTGACCAGGTTGAGAAATCATAAGTTATATGCTAAGTTCAGCAAATGTGAATTTTGGTTGAAGAAAGTCCCTTTCCTCGGCCATATTCTATCTGAGAATGGAGTTTCTGTAGATCCGAGTAAAGTGCAAGAGGTTATGGATTGGAAGACTCCAACCACAGTGTCAGAAGTCAGGAGTTTCCTAGGCTTAGCTGGTTACTATCGCCGCTTTATCCCAGACTTCTCGAAGATTGCCAGCCTATGACAAGTCTGTTACAGAAAGATCACAAGTTCGCGTGGACAGAGGAGTGTGAGACAGCTTTCCATACCTTGCGGAAACTGTTGACCACTGCTCCAGTTCTTGCACAACCCGACATCGAGAAA